>JAUTXW010001143.1:1130000-1730000 GCA_030620095.1 Kuschelorhynchus macadamiae | reverse complement strand
TTCTTAAATAACCACTCCACTAAAAAAATCATATATAATTAGTTTCCAGTGCGTAACTAAAAAAATTAAAAATAGTTTATTGAAACATGCACCTAAAAACATTAGCACTGTTCTGAAAATAGCTACGAAAACATTTAAAGATGAAAAAAATCAAATGAAACCACCAAAAGTAATTGCAATTCCTAAAACTGGGGGCATTTTACCCTTAATTCCAATATTTGCAGGACTTAGTGCTTTAGGAGCATTAAGTGGAGGTGCAGCAGGAATAGCAAAAGCAGTAAACGAGGCACGGATTGCTAATCAACAACTGAAAGAAAATCAACGTCATAATCGAACTATGGAATCTATTGCAATTGGAAAGGGATTATATTTAAAACCCTACAAACAAGGGATGGGTCTTTTCTTAAACAATAATGATGCTATTGTAAAAAAAAATCTTATAACTCTCCCAAAGCATGCATTAAGTAATATAGAGACAAACATTTATGCAGGGAAAATGAAGATACCACATTTTAGAGGAGTTTTCATGCGAGATTTTCTACCAAACCAAATTAGAACATATAAATCAGGAGTGATAAATTTGGATAATTATTCCGGAACTTATTAGACAGCGTATAAGAAAGAGGGGAAAAATGTCCTATACTTTGATAGCTTCGGAAATCTACGGCCACCCTTAGAAGTACAAAATTATTTCAACTCTAAGCATCATTGTAATATCTTCTATAATCATTCTAGATATCAATCATTTAATTCTGTAAACTGTGGTCAACTCTGTTTAAAATTTTTAATAAATTTTAAACTTGATAACTAATAAATATATTGCAATAATAACATGAAGTTTATTTATATTAAATTAGTTGCTTTGTAGACATCATGTCGTACACATTTACTCTGTCAGGAAATGAATTAAGCCTTTCTACAAAAATACATCCTCCTATTATATTGGATGAAAATAATGAATAAGTTCTGGGTCTGATAAATTTTGAAAGCTATAATTCAATTCCAAACGTTGATAGTAAAAACAATATGTTTTATTTCGACGAAGACAAACAGATTGAAATACCAGAAGGATCTTATGAAATTTCCGATATAAATAACTATATTGGAAAATTCAGTTAAATTTTCCTGATTGAAAGGACACTGTAACGGTTAAATTACAAGCTAATCATAATACATTAAAAAGTGAAATCAAATGTAATAGACGAATTGATTTTAGTAAAGCAAATTCTATTGGTCCTCTACTGGGTTTTGATAAAAATCAACTTGTACCAAACAAAAGGCACACATCAGATAAACCTGTGGATATATTTAAAGTTAACGCTGTTTGTATAGAATGTAATTTGGTAACAAATTCTTATAACAATGGAAAAGCAGTTCATATTTTTCATATGTTTTATCCCACCTCCTCTCCTGGTTCTAAAAAAGTAGAAAAACCATCAAATGTAATTTATTTACCCATAAATTCACGTTACATTGATGAGATAATACTTAAGGTAACCGATCAGTACGATCACTTGATTAATTTTCGAGAAGAATTCATAACAATTCGATAACATTTAAAAAAAGTATCCTAAAAAAAATAGTTTTTGTTTTTTCAACAAATCCTTTTTATCCGAGTGATATAAATCAAGAAGATTATGATTATGGTAACACTGCTAACAATAATAAATATAACCTGTATAAATATGAAACAAGCAATGAAAAAAGGCTCAGTTCCAGAGATCGATTGAAAGAACTAACATCTGAAAATAAAAAGCTGTCGGTATCTTTAAAATTTAAGATAAAAAAAAAATCAAAATTAAGAATAGAAATTGTCTAATTCATTGTTTTATTCGAATAGCAATAAATTTGCATTGAATTTGGATTCTAGTTAAATGTAAGTGTAGATATTCAAAGAGAGAGAAATAAAAAAGAAAAAAGGATGAGTTATAATATATTAAAAGTGAATGAAAATGTACTACATGATGACTCAATAACTAATTATCAATTTCACACTCATCTACCGTATTCATCAATAACTCTAAATAATAACGATGAAATAAGGATACCCATACAGACACAAGATTTGTACACGTTACCAAGTCAAAGTTTTTTATATATAGAAGGGAAATTAGTGAATTTTTCAAAAAACGTTAATTTTATTAATAATGGAATTGCATATCTTTTTGAAGAAATTCGATACGAGCTAGCAGGAGTGGTTATTGATAGAGTAAGAAACCCAGGCATAACTTCAACCATGAAAGGTTACGTATCCTTTACAAAGGCTGAAGTTACATGTTTAGAAAACACAGGATGGATAACCGAAACCGAAAATTCGTCTACACTCCTAGATGACAAAGGAAATTTTAATGTATGTATACCTCTAAAAATGTTGTTAGGCTTTGCTGAGGATTTTCATAAAATTATAATGAATGTACGTCAAGAATTAATTTTAATTCGTAGCAATTCAGACTTAAATGCTATTGTAACCGAGGACAAAAAAGAAAAATATAATTTAATTCATAACAAAATACTATGGAAAATGCCTCATGTAACAGTTAGTGACAGTCAAAAGCTACGGTTGCTAAAACAATTTGAAAGCAATAAAGATTTAAACATTGCGTTTAGAGCGTCGGAACTGCGTGAATACCCCCAGTTACACACCACAAAAATTCATACTTGGGCTGTTAAATCTTCAAATCAATTAGAAACACCCAGATTTATTATAATAGGCTTTCAAACTAATCTTAAGAATAAACTAACAAAAGACATGAGCTACTTCAATCATTTGAATTTGTTAAATCTAAAAGTCTATTTAAACTCTGACGTACTTCCATATGATAATCTAAATTTAGATATAGAGAACAATAAATATGCTATTATTAATAACATGTTCGTGCAATTTCAAAAATCGTACTACTATAAAAAGCAGAATAGTCCTTTACTCAATCCTAAAAGTTTTAAAAATAAAGCACCTCTTGTAGTTATTGACTGTTCACGGCAAAGTGAAGATATACTTAAGGGCGGAGCAATAGACATTAGAATTGAATTTGAAACCAATACCGCTGTTCCTGCTAATACCAGTGCTTATTGTCTAATATTACATGACCGTTTAGTAAAATATAATCGGCTTACGAGTACTGTGAAGGTATTTTGAAAGAAAGAAAAAGCAAAATGTATATTCTAGATGTTCAAGGATTTCAGTACAAAGACAGTGGTTTTATATGCGAAGAGTGCCATAATAAATATTAAAAATGGAAAAATGTTTCACCGTTATATCGATTTAAAACATTCATTGAATTGGTTTAATAATTCCGTTCAAAATCACATAGAATGGACAACTAGAAATATTTATGGTTTAAGTTGGAATAATGGTCCTTCTAATTTATATTTACCATATGAATGTATCTCTTTATTTATAAGAAATGTCATTAACAAGAGAAATGTAACAGTTTATGTTTAAGGGCTACAAAAGAAAGCCTGGCTAAGTAAACTTATTTCTAATAATATAGTTGATTTATTAGAATTAAATTGTAAAAATTTAAAAGAACTAAGGTCAGAATATTATAATATAAAATACCATTGTAAATATCATATGTATAATTATTTAAAATGTGCTAGACAAAATGTATATTTATTAAGAGATTGGTATATTATTAATAAAACGCTTTAGAGAAAAAACAATGTTTTATTTACAATCAATTTAAAATCTTTGTGACTCTTCAAAATCCGAATCGTCCAATAATAATTCCAAAGGATTTGATATTTTTGTTTTCTTTGCAAGTTGTTTAACTTGGCTTGTTTCGCCACGGTTGTTTTCTAAAGCCTCCTCCTCTTCCTCGACTTTTAATTTAAATTGATATTTTTTTGCTGCATCTTGGAATAATTGTAAGTCACTAGGGTTATCAATTTTAGTTTTAATATACTGAATCGGTAAATTTCCAATTTTTTTTAATGTTTCTGTTTTGGGGGTATAGGATAGCTCTATGAATATTTTTTCCTCGTCTGCCAATGAAATCTTTTTGACCCCAAAACTAAAAAAAAAATGTTTTTTTTTTAAGCAATTTGGGTCAAAGCCATGTAAGCTTCTGTTCTCTGTTTACATAATACTTTTTTTTTGGAACTATGAATAAAATAATAAATATAATAAATAATAAATTTTTACTTAAATTAAAAAATTATAGACATATTTAAAGAAATCTAATTTTAAAAAAATAGTTAATGTTGTAGCAACAAAAATATCTAATGGAATAAGAAGAAAACATAAATGGACTTACTTGAATAATTCTTTCATTACAACAAATGCCATATCGGTCGGGAAATTCATTTTATCGATAGACTTTACTATTATACTAGCCGGTACATTAGACATGTTGTTTTCTTTGAACTTAGAAACAAATTGAATATACTGAGCTGTAAAAATGAAAACACTGTGGTAACGTTTTTAACTTTAATTAGTTTTTTTTCTGAAAATGATAAACCCTTATGATTATTCCATTAACCCATGGTTAGTACTTAAAGATAATGATATAATTATCGCATAACTTATACGTTAGGAAAAAACCAAGGTTTTTCAAGCCTACGTAATTATTTGATAAATACTGGAAAATACCTATCAGTAATTAGTACTGCTATTGTTGTTGTTGTTAATGATTAAAACATAATTTATGCTTCTACGTACGAAATAATTAAACAAAAATAACGTTGCAAGTTTTGATAGTCACGATAATTATACCATTAACTTTAAGTACTAACCATTTTTCGTATTCATTTTTCCAATAATTGTCAACTAATTGGTGTTATTATCATTTCCAACGCAAATTGCAAATTCGCTGTCATTAGTAATGCATTTAATGGTAAACACACATAAGGTATAATACATTGAGTGTCTGATCATTTGACTAGTTAAAGCATACAGTTTGTTAGAAAATTTAATATTTAAAGGTATTCAGTTAACGAAACTACAATTTCAAGAAAAATGGCAGAAAGAAAAGTTTTTGTCAGTGAAGAAAATAAACTTACTGTTTCCATTAAAAGGCAATATGTTTTAGAAAACGAAGGGGAGAATAACACTCAAAATGTAAGTTTGCATTAAATATTTTTATTTTCCTTCTTCCACATTTTCTTGGCTCCCCCTAGTAATCTCCAAATGTTTTGTATATATACAAAATATGTCACTTTTATATTTGTTTAGATTCTTACCATACAACCTACAACATCAGCTAAATCGCAAACAGTGTTTCAAACAAAACGAGAGGAAGAAGAAAAAGCCAATAGTATACCCGTAAATATTTTTTAAATTATTATTTGTTTGCTATCTATTTAAAAAAATACAATATATATAATTTATTTTTTCTTGGTAAAAAAGCTTTTGGAAAAAATTATTTTTTTAACCAACAGTAAATCCGTAAATATTTAATTATTTGTTTGCTAGCTTTTGAAAAATTATTTTTTTAGAATATAATTTCCGTTGGAAATTATTGTGGTGATATACATAAATTAATTTTTCTTGGTAAAATTGAAATTTTAGCCAACAGTATATTCGTTAATATTTTTTTAATTATTTGTTTTCTAGCTTTTGAAAAAATTTTTTTTTTAGAATATAATTTCCGTTGGAAATTATTGTGATAATACCAATCATTGTCATCAACAACAACAACAAGGACAACAACAACAACAACAACAACAAGACGGACTTAATCAGGGTGAAGTAACCGAAGAGCTAGATTCAGTTAATGAAGACGTTGATAGCTGCTTTTTGGACTGCACATTAGATTGGTCTAATAACTGGCTGAAAGTACACAGAGAAAATTGTAGGTTCATAGTTCAGCCCATAAGAACTTTATGCAACGGTACCAATTCGGGTAAAACATTTTTATCTAAAAACTTATACGAGTGTATTTTAAGAAAACATTTTTCAAACTTGTATCATGTTAAAAATTACGTAACATGCAACAGATATTATCTAATTTGGAGTAGTTTAAACTCTTTGGGAGCTATATTATGTGATGAATGTTTTAACGTAACACTAAAAACTAACAATTTATTATACAGTTTGATAGAGTATGTAAAACCATTAAGTGCATATACCGTCCACACCCATGATGATGGCTTATCATAAAAATATATGTGAACTATATAGTTGTCATTCTCTGAGATCAGTTTTTGAAATTTGGCATACAAACTGTGTATAATTTAAAAAAATTAATACTGACATATTAGATAATATTTTAAATAGCGCAATTGAAAAAGTTCAATTAGCGTGTAGAATAGTTAAAAAGTTAGATGAGTATAAAAATTGGTTACAACTTGTAAGAAAAACTATTTTAATTGTAAAACAATGTATTAAAAATAAACCAAACTGCATTAAAAATATTTCGTGCATTGAAGCGAGCTTAGCTCTTCTAAAATATTATCAAAGTAATTTAAAAAACCAAAAAAGAATTAAGTTTAGTGAATCACTGAAATGTAGAACTTCTGTCAAAAATATAATATGGCAAGATGTTGAATCATGTTTCAAAATAGAATTAAAACTGGATGTTGTGTCCCTACTTTTTTTCTATTGCAAAAAATAATTAAACTAAATCACTCTATAATTATGTTACTTTTAAAATTTATTTCTTATTACTAAGTTTGTTATTTGCATTCAAAATTGCGCGATCTTTAATTTTGATTAAACAATTTACATATAAAAATTACTTTCCACTCCTTTATTATCCATACAACTTTTAAACCCTTCCCGGTAAATCCTTTTTACCTTTTACGCATGGACAACAGTACTGAAAAACAGAACCGTCGACGACAAATCTGTGACAGAAGACGAGAGATCGAAATTAACAGAGCGCGCTGTGTCGTGTCCTATTTTGCCGGACCATTTCCGAATTTCCTGATTTACTTAATGGTAAGTCAGTTGCTTTTAAATATGTTTTAAATACATTTTGCTCATTTCGTTACATTGTGCAGTTGCAGAACTGAGGGGTGCTTATCCTTTCGCCTTTAGGAAATAGGATTTTTTTTGAACCTTTGAAACATAATAAACAAATTTGAATGTTAAAGAACTAAAAGATTTTTTTAAAAAGGCTTATAAAATTTTTGCTTTAAAAATAAAAAGAGAACTTAAACAATCTATACTGAAAGTGAATGCAATATTTTCTGCGAATTTTGTAAAACCTCAAAATGCTCACACTAAAATAAAAACATTTACAACAAGAAATAATATTATCGATAGCAACACTAATTTAAAATCTTGGTATTTAGAACACATTCAGAATAAGTTTTTATCAAAATTGGAAGAATTTCAAGAACGTGACAGTGGATTTGCGTTGTACGAAATCATTTTTTTTAAATTAATATTAATCAATATCATCCATTAGTGGGTGGTTTATCAACTTATATAGAAATGCCAAAATTTATTAAAAATACAAAATCTGTTATCAATATAAAAAATAACGATGAATATTGCTTTTTATGGTCAATAGTTAGCGCATTATATCCGGCTCCTCCTACTAAGAATTCTAGTAAAACAAGTTCTTATCCTCATTTCAGCCTAATAAAAGAATTAAAATATAACGATTCAAAATTTCCACTTCGAATCAACCATGTGCCTAAATTTGAAACGATGAACCAATTGTCAATAAATCTATACACAATTGAAAAAAATAAAGTACTACCAGTTAGTTTAAGCAAAAAAAAGTATCACCGCGTTATAAATTTATTAATTATACCTTTTGATAACGAGGACGTCTATGATGATGATTTCAACATAAACGAATATGTAAAAAATAGAATTTTTCACTACTCTTATATAAAAGATTTATCAAGATTAGTTAATAAGCAAATAGGTAATGTACGTAATAAATCCTGGCTTTGTTGTCGATGTCTAAATCATTTTAAATCTGAGGAAAATTAAAAAAAAACATTTATTAGACTCTGAAAAGTTTAAAGAAACCAAAATAACTCTCCCGCATATACCTGATGATATTTTAAAATTTAAAAATTTTAAGAACAGAGAACAGGTTCCTTTTGTAATTTATGCTGACCTTGAATGTATTTTACAAAAACATATAGATGAAACACCTACAAATAAACAAAGAAAATATCAAAAACATATTCCGTGCAGCATAGCATTTTATCTAAAATGTTCATTTAATAAAGATTTGTCAACTTTTAATTGTAAAACTGGTAAAGATTGTATAACTTGGTTTGTTCAAGAACTTAGAAATTTATCTCACAAGCTTTCTGATATTTTTTCTAATCCTATACCAATGAAACCTTTAACAAATTCCGAAATCAAACAATTTATCTCTGAAACACATTGTCACATATGTTCTTAAGAATTAAAAAAAAATTATTTAAAAGTAAAAGATCACTCACATTTAACAGGTCTATACAGAGGTGCAGCTCATGTTAAAGGTAATCTGAAATATCAGGATACTCATATAATACCGGTAATTTTTCATAATTTATCTGGCTACGATAGTCATTTCCTTATAAGAGCATTAAGTACTGCAGTAAAAGGTAAAATTACATTACTTCCGGTAAATAAAGAAAAGTATATTTCGTTTTCAAAATATATAGAAAACACGAACATTTGTTTCAGGTTTATCGATTTATAGATTTTTGTCAACTAGTATAGAGAAACTATCTAGTTACTTACCAAGCAATAACAAAATAATAACTCAAAGTTTTTACACTAATAGTGCGGATTTTAATTTATTAACACGTAAAGGTGTTTTCCCCTATGAATATTTAGACAATTGGGAAAAACTGAACGAAACCTGTCTACCACATATAAATTGTTTCTAAAGTTCTCTTAATAATACCAATATATCACGTGAAGATTATCAACATGCTTGTAATGTTTGGAAAATTTTTAAAATTAAAAATATTAAAGAATATTTAGAACTGTATCTTAAAACTGACGTCCTATTATTGGCGGACATTTTCGAAAATTTTAGGAAATCATGTCAAACATATAAATTAGATAGTGCACATTATGTCAGAGCCCCTTCACTTGCTTTTGATGCATTTTTACATTTATCAAATTGGAATTGGAATTATTAACCGATATTGATATGATTTTATTTTTAGAAAAGGGTATAAGGGGCGGAATTTCTCAATGCTCAAATCGATATGGTAAAGCTAATAATAAATATATGGGTAAAGAATTTGATCCCAATAAGCCCAATATTTATTTAATGTATTTTGATGTAAATAACCTTTATGGGGCTGCTATGAGTTTACCGTTACCCAAAAAAGATTTTCATTGGGTTGATTTTTATCAGGAAAATACAACCATTTTAAACATACCAGATGATGGAATTTACGGGTATATCTTTGAGGTAGATCTCATATATCCCAAAGAACTCTCTGATTTTCATATAGATCTACCTCTTTGTCCGGAATATTTAATACCACCAGTCTCAAAATCAAACATTCCAAAATTATTATCAACACTTAAATAAAAAAAAAATACATTATTCACTACAGAAACTTAAAGCAAGCTCTTCAACTCGGTTTAAAAATTGAAAAAATTCATAGAACTCTTAAATTTAAACAAAGAGCCTATTTTAAGGATTTCATTAATTTAAACACAGAACTTAGGAAACAATTTTGATAAATTTTTTTATAAACTTATAAATAATGCTAATTTTGGTAAAAAAATCGAAAATATAAAGATATTAAATTAGTTACCAAGTGGTCTGGTAGATTTGGAGCTAATTACTATATTTCACAACCTAATTTTCATAGTCTTACCCTTTTTGATCAAGATATGGTAATAATTGAAATGACAAAATTAAATGTGAATTTTAACAAACCAATATACACAGGTTTTTCAATACTTGACTTATCAAAAATATTTCTCTGCGATTTTCATTACAATTACATTCAAAGAAAATTTGGGGAAAATGCACGCTTATTATATACCGATACTGACTCATTATTCTATAGTTTTGATGTCGATGATATATATGAACATATCGAACAAGATATTGAGAAATTTGATACAACAGATTATCCCGACAACAATATTTTTAACATTCCTCAGAGAAATAAAAAAGTTTTAGGGTTAATGAAAGATGAAAATAATGGTTCTATTATGACAGAATTTATAGGGCTTAGATCAAAAATGTAAGGTTTTAAAGTTTTTAATCAAAATCACATCAGCGAAGATTTAATAAAAGAAGCTAAAGGTATAAAAACGTCGGCTTTAAAAGCTATAACTTTTGAGGACTACTACCAGTGCTTATTTAATAATAAAATTACTGAGTGCTCACAGAAAATAATTAAATCTATTAAAAATAATGTATATACTATTGACCAAAGAAAAGTTGCTCTTAATGCTTGTGATGATAAACGGATAATTAATTTTCCTTACACCACTACATTATCACGGGGTTATAATAAACAAATTTGATTAAAATAGAATTTATCTTACTTATATTTTTTAAATATTATTCTTGGCTAATTAATTGTTAATGTTATACTTTATCATATTTTTTCAGGCAAATACGTATGGAACTAGTTTTTGTATTAATTGTAACATGTATTTCTGTTTTTGTCCTTAGTCTATTTTTAAACATACTTCAAAATATAATTATTTACTTTGTAATGAAACTATGCCATACTCACCTATATAATTTTATTATATAAATATATCTATTATGTTACTTCATCAATATATGTTTCTATATACTATAGTATTTTGTTGTCTTTTATTTTTAATTGTAAAAAAGAAAACTAATATAAGCTTGATACCTTTAGATATCAGCTTTACTTACAAACTGTATGCTTTAATCCGATAAATAAAGCTATAAAAATCTTTAAGCCGTTTTTTTTCTCCTCCAATAGGCACGCCTTGACTTACATCAGATCTATCAACGAATATCTACTATAGTAGAACGTAGCCTCAAATATTTTCTAGAATTATTAAAACAAATACAAATTTTGCTACTATTGAACATAACCTTAAATATTTTTGATAGAGAACGTAACCACAATTATTTACTATAGAACATAACCACAAATATGAATTATGCAACACATCATGGATTGGGGCCCCCCAAAATGTCAATGTACGCATACACAAACGAAGATGTGTCCAAACAAAAAAAAGCGGCACAGGGGGGCAACATCAACCTATAATAGATTGGTCGAAACAAATGGGGCACTGGGGCCCCTCTACAAATAAAATCTAGTTGGGCAAACTATCTTTTTGTTTTTTTCTAACGAAGGGGGCTCCAATACGTCTTATTTTCACATGGGGCCCAGCCTTTACTAAAATACGGGGCCCCACACACAGTACCCCTCTAACAAAAGCCTCGCCATCTATGGGGCCCCCACGGCAACCTACCTATTTTCTTGACGAAGGGGGCCCCAGTACGTCTTATTTTCACATTTGAGGCACAGTCTTTACTAAAAATACGGGGCTCCGGGGGGGCCCCTCTGGAGGATCGGACAACATAACCTCACAACCTAAATATATAATATATTATTATAAACAATATAGTGTCAATATTCATTTTTTTTAACTGCGGATGATGACACTTTTTATAAACCCCAAAGAAATAAAATAAATGAACAAGCCAATATTATTTTAAAATTAGAAATTCTTAAAAAATTGGAGAATATTGTTCGTAAATTCTT
The DNA here is from genome assembly GCA_030620095.1 of Kuschelorhynchus macadamiae. NCBI lineage: Eukaryota > Metazoa > Arthropoda > Insecta > Coleoptera > Curculionidae > Kuschelorhynchus > Kuschelorhynchus macadamiae. Next base: position 1,718,375 of record JAUTXW010001143.1, on the reverse strand, counting down.
GACAACCCACCATCATTTATCAACATTTATAATATGCATTGTCCATTTCGCTTCTTAAGGGAATGAAATTAAGAATTAATATCTCTTTACTGAACGACGGCACTAGATTTGTCACCTACGGAATGAGTTAAGTCTTACCTCTGCGCAATGGCTTAGCTACGGGGTGGCTCCTCTCTTCGGTAAATGCTGCACCCCTTTCGGTGTTTTCATCTAAATACGGCGTGAGGACTTTGTTTATTTATTTATTTATTTATTTTTTTAGTTTTTTTAGACTTAATTTTATATTTTCTACCGTTGCCTTACTTCATACTTACTAATTACTTCCCGAAATAAAATGGAAGTTTCCATTTTATTGCGAATCAGTTACACATCAGTATTACAATACTGCTGAAAAACCTATTGGTATAAGTTTTTTAAAACCATGATTTCTCTTAGGAATCGAGTAAGACGCTGGACATTAAAAATATGTTGACAAATTATGGAGGCTTGCCAATAAAGGGCTATAAAAAATTACATATATTTCTTGAAATAGGTGTAGAATTTAAAATTTTTTCAAATTTGACGAACTTTTTTTAAACAGCCTATATAATAGTGATTTTGTAACTGGCATGCTGGCCGTGACGGAATTCATTGAAAGAAGAAAAAATGACTCTTTTAACTCTGAAATCCGCAGTAATATGAACTATTTAAAAAATAAAAAATTTGAATATACCTTATTTTCACAGTTGTTTAACTTTTGGGCAGTAATTTATTTATAGTCGGTCCTAATTAAAAAAAACAAGAAGAAACTAAATTACCTAAAATTAACAAAAAATTATTTTCCTTGGTTAATAAATAAAAGAGGTAAATTATGATGAAAGTAGAGTCCAATTTGTTTGTCTGCCAAAACTCGCGAGGAAAGCTTTCAAGAAATACAAAATTGTAACAAAATTTTTATCGACTTACATAAAAAAAAACCTACTTTTACTAACTGTCCGAAAACATTAATTTTATATAATTTTGGTCCGCATACTCTATAGGTTTAAAAGGCACTCATTTAACATTTTTGACGATATTAAAAAGTTTATTTCAACCATGGACGTAAGTATGAATACCCATTCGTAACTTTCTTGATAAAAGAAAATGTAAGCCACTTCATCGTTTAGGGCAAGTAAAAATACATAAAAATGCCTCCTTGTATTTTATGATACAAGTCGTTTTCGAAAAAAAAAATCTTTTGATGCTTACCTCTGGCTCCTCTGGTCCAGTTTTAGTTGGAGTCAAAATTGCTCAAAACTTTACAAAAGTGATTCCTTGGATCAGTTAAAGAAAAAAAATACATACTTCTCGCAAATGCCGTATTTAAAAAAAAAACTAAATAACACCTCGACAGTAAGGCTTTTGGCATATATTTATTATAACTTTTTTCTTCTTAACTTGGCCCAAGGAATCATTTTTGAAGACTTTTGTGCAATTCTGACTCCAACTAAAACTGGACCAGGGGTGTGAGAGGCATACACCAAAATAGTCTTGTTTTTTTTTTCTCGAACAAGACTTGTACCACAAAATACTAAGAGGATTTTTTTGTGTATTTTTATTTGTCCTAAACGATTAAATTAGTATTATTTTTTAATCAGCAGCTTACCATTTTTTTTAAATCAAGAAAGTCAGGGATGGTTACCCATACCTACGCCTACGGTTGTAATAAAAACTGTTTAATACCGTCAAAATATGACCTATGCTGTTGTGCCCAATAAATAGCTCTTACAGTTTTGTAACTAGTAGCCTTGCATCTCGAAAATGCGGGCAAATATTTATATAACCTTTTTTTCTTAAAGTGATTCAAAGGATCATCCCCTTTAATATCAACGCGAAATCTAGAAACACCTTGTATTTGTTTTAATGGTTTTATAATTAAGATTACCCTTCTGGCAATAATTTTCAGAACTATACTTGATAAGCTTTCTGATGAAAACTTTTAAAAGAGAAAATCACGACTATACTCGGTCATTGCAGTTTTTTGTAGCCAGCTCTTCAAACTCCATAAACAACATATGACCATATTTTTCGACCTAGAGGCAAATATACAGGGTGTCCCATTAATAAAAGAGGTTGATGGTTTTTTTCTCAGTTTTCTGATATTCATATCATTCTTTTTACAAGTTCTAAAAGATATTATGGAAAAAATACTACAATTTTTAAGTTTTTTTTAAGGTTTTTGCCTATACCTTACAATTAACCCTCTAGGTGAGTGTAATAAATGAAAACTCTGTACAAATATGCGGGCTCAAATCACATATTTTTTTGAATTTCTAGGATAATCGAAAATTAAAAATGCAACATGTAGAGGAGGGATTACTTAATTGCACGGGGTAAAACCCATTAAAAAAAATTAAAAACCCACAAAATACAAAAAATATTTAAAAATACATGTTTTGATGGAACACCCTGATATAGATAAGTAAGCAAATACAGAAACACAATATTACTAAGTAATTTAGAGGACCTGTTAACAATGAAAAAAAAGTTTTTAAAAATAATTTTTAAGTTCTCAAGTTTAATTTTACCGGAAGTGTAATATTCTTGTTTCACTTCGACTGGACGAATAAACCCCATATATTTTGTTTTAGTTGGTTAAATGGTTTTTTTCCATTTAAAGCAAGGTTTTGTTTGTAACTGTTAAATTTCTGTCCATTGTTTTGTTTAATGTTTGTGTTAATTTCAAAAGATACTTTAAAATTTATAAAATAATAAAATTGTTTAAAAAATCACATAGGTATATATTTTTTTATATCGGCAAGGAAAAAAAATGGCTGTCACCATTTTACCCCTAATTAAAATTACAATCACTATCAGTGGGTTCGTTATTTTAATTTATTGCTTTATTTTATTGGTACGATGTAAATACGAATGCCATGCAAATCGGTCAAAAAGATCTTCACATCACAGAAACTACAATTAAATATAACATGTAGTGGGTAAATATGGAAACACTGCCAGAAGCAATATAAACCTACAATTTTTATATTTGGATGCTAAGAGACAAATGTAGGGAAAAGTATTCATGAGGATGCCTACCAAACCAATAAATGGGTAGGATGTCAAATTACCCAATAAAATATTGCTTTAGTATTCACGTGAATACTGATGGATGCCAAGTACGAACTTTAATAGACCGGGCGCCAAGTGAACCTTCATAGATTATATATAATTAGCTTTCACAAGGATTAAAAAAATCAGAGTTTATTGCCATTATACACTATATCAAAAGGTAGAGGTGACAAGAAGATAAAATGTCAACAATTTTTCTGGGAATGACATTAAAAGCGGTTTTGTTTTCTCCGGGAACTTTTAATGTCATTCGGAGAAAAAAATATGTTTCACACGGCCGAAAAGCAAATTTAATGCCTTGGCTAGTGTCCTAACCTCAGCTATAGAACACCAGCCGCGGAATTAGATCTTGCGCTTTTTCTGTCTAGTAAAACAAAAAACTATTTTCGAAATAATGCCAATTTTCATAAAGGATTCTGCTTGTTTTTCGATTTTGTGTTAAAGAGTGAAAAAAAAAAATATACAAAAATATGAAATATTGCCCTGAGTAAATTAGGCCTATTTTTTATTTTACCCAGAGATATTAAAACAGATATGATAAATCCTAAATATTAAAAATTAAAGATTGTATAGCTCTGATCATTTTGAATTGACAATGAACAAAAGAGTAAAATGCGGTCTCTTTATCGTTTGTAATTACTGTGCAATGAATAAGTAATATATGAATCAAATTAATTAATTCAAAGGAATAGGTAAGAGCAGGTATTAAAGATAAAAATACAAAATTATGAGATTTACGAAACTTTTTAAGAAAACAGACGGTTTTATGAAGAGTCACTTTTTCTCGAAAAATTCTATTTTTAATCGTTTTATCCCTTTTTCATCTCTATCCGGACTTATTTTACATGCTAGATTATAAGGCTTTCAAAAACTATGGACTACGCTATGACTTGGTACTTTTTTCAAAACCACAATAATACATTATTCTGTTGCACATGGTTAACATATTAATTCCCAATCCAATAAGTGTGCCAAATGAAAAAAAAATCTTCGGACAGTAGTTCAAATTTTCAAGCATACAGTCTTGATGTAACAACCATCTGTGTCGTAGCAAACAGGGGCCTAAAAAATAAAATAAAAAAAATACCCAACCTGAAAATAATTTCATATAATACTACTAATCATAAATAATTATATCTTGTATAATCTTTTCTGCTCTAATTATATGTATTCTTAGTAGACTTGAAATAGTTACTGTATCTAGATACAAGATACAAATTACTTTTTTAAAAGTATAGTATGGCACACGGTTCTGAAAAAGTGACACAAGGGAGAGGTGAGGTAAAATCTAGCCTGTTTCCTCTCTATGCATAGGCGTGCCTAAATACTTTAGCTGAAATATTAAAAAATAAAATTAGAAATTATTGTGTATTAGTGTCTTGCTATAAAATTCTTGCCTGTTTGCTGTCTATTCATAGGCGTGCCTAAAACTTTAGCTGGAATATTAAAAAATAGAGTTTAGGAATAGTGTATTGCCATATAATTAGAAGAAAAAATGTGCCAAAATATCTGTCTAGATAGTGCATAACATTTTAAAATCGTTTTAATTTTTTAAGAATATAAGTTTATATACTTAGATAAAGAAACAAACGTAATCAACTAATAATGGACTCACTTTTAATAAGCTGTTTTCTACTTCTCTAGTAAAAGCCAAATATTGTAATCGCTAAGAAATCGCCCTTTCAAGTTTTTACAAAACTTGTTTTCTCAGTTCCATCGATCTGTCGGTCGGTCAGTCTGCTCACAGCATAACGAAAAACTGTATCTTATTAACTTCAAATTTTGGTCAAAAATTTGATAGATAGATAAGCGTTTATTTATATTCCAAATATAACAAGTATACAAAAAACCCAGTGGATGTGGATGTATTACAATTACTAAATAGCGGTATATATAAAATATCTTGCTTTTTTTCCTGCATCTTAGAATCTATCATTATATCAAAAATACCTAGAATCATGAGTTAGCTACCTATGTGGCTGCATTGAAAATAATTTTGGATTAAGAGAAAAAAACAAACATAACGGTAAGATAAAAATATTCAGTTTCACATTTGTACTTACAGTTTCTACAATTATAGATTAAAATACATAAATTTGCAGATTAAAATACCTACATATCTAGTGTGGCAACAATAATAAGTCATATGGAGAGACAAATTAATTATATTATTTCATGCATTACATACATTTTTTAATTTTTGTTTAGGATGTGCACGTACCTTCACTAGTACTGCATTAAATATTTTTTAATCGAGAATTCAACATTTTTTTGTAAATATGTGAAGGTGTATTTATCAGGAAGAAGGTACTGATGGAGAGACCCAATATATTGCACTGGAGATATACCTTTTTTGCAAAACAGAGATTCTAGCAACATCATCTGAATTTTCGCAAAAGATAAGGCCATATCTGACACTTGATTGAATAAATTCATGATAGGCAGATAGAGCAGCATCCTGACCAAACCCTCTTAGCCACAATTTTTAAGACAACAGTACTTAGAAACTTTTAAGGCCACACCCTTAATGTGTACCCTCCAGTTTAGTCTTCTGTCTATTTCAACTCCCAGAAAAGATATGTTTTACTTTGATATTAACTCTTCATTATTGTACAAAATATTGAAATTATTATTTACTCTATTTCCTAAAAGTCTTTCAGTAAAAGGTCATATGCGAATGAACTGGCATAGACATAGACATAGATGGGGAGCCCGACAAGGGCAGCACTTAGGCTCACTGGGGCCCATTGTACTATCCCCCCAAGTAGGCGTGTCAGGCCAAGAGTCCACTCCTTTTTAGAAAGGAAAGGACTCTTTCTGGTCGCGCACGTCCCACAAGCTCGGGTTCCACGTAGGTGTCACCCAAGCAAAGCAGTCTGGCGTTGACTAAAGCGTCACATCGACAGACTAGATGCTCAGTAGTTTCAACTACCTCAGCACAAAACCTGCAGTATGGATCGTTGTCGAGTCCAATCTTATGCAGGTAATATTTCACTAGCCAGTGTCCAGTTAGGACTCCGGTAATAGTTCTAAGTTGACTTCTGTTTAGATTTAGAAGTCTATTAGACTCAGAACGGCTATAAGGACCTGATATGAAGACCTTAGACTGTCTGAGTCCTGCCAGCTCGTGCCATTCAGCACGGAATTCCTCGACAGTGCGATTCTTAATCCTAGCCTTGACAGCTGAAGGAGCAATTCCAAGAGCAGGTTCCGGCCCAGTGAAAGCAGTGTTGCTACCTTCCCGAGCCAGCTGATCCGCCCCTTCATTACCCCCAATGCCCTGATGGCCAGGCACCCAAATGAGGCTAACCCTATTGGACTCGCACAGCCTCTCTAGGGCTCTCCTGCATTCAAGTGTTAGCAGCGAATTGACCCTGTTCGAGGACAGAGCTTTAATCGCGGCTTGACTATCACAGCATATATAGATATGCTTGTCGTGGTATCCTCTGGAAAGGTTTTCCTGTACGCAGTCCAAGATTGCTGTAATCTCAGCCTGATATACAGTCGCATACCGTCCAAGAGCAAGACTAATTCTTGCCCTGGGACTCTCCCCATAAATTCCCGCCCCAGATCCCTCCTTCATTAGAGAGCCATCTGTAAACCAGACAAGGCCCTCCGGTTTGAGGAAGGATGGGGAGGAATCCCTCCATTGTTCTCCCTCAGGAACAATTACACAAAACCTTTTAGAGGCAATTGAGACCGGAATAATGGCATCTCTCCTTGCTAGGAGAGGGTCTGATCTGATCAGTTCAGTCCAAACTCGCGTATGCCCAAAAGTCCAGTCTCTGTGTATCCAACGACCCCAATCGTTTAAACGAACAGAAGCTTTCCGAGCCTCTTCCTCTACAAGCAAGTGCAGAGGACTTAGTCCCAGAATAGCCTCCATAGATCGGGTCGGTGTGGTTCTTATGGCTCCAGTTATGCCCAGACACGCCAGTCTCTGGAGCTTGTCAAGCATCCTTCTGTATGTGGTCTTGCGAGTGGCGGGCCAGCACACAAGAGCGCCATAAGTTATCACCGATGTGTAAAGCCAATGCACAATACGAGGTTTTAAACCCCAAGTTGATCCGAAGGACCGTCTGCACGCCCATAGACACGCTGTGGTCCTTTTTGTGATCCTTTCAATATGATCCCTCCAGGTCAGTCTATTAAGACACCCAGATATTTTACCGACCCGGAAGGTCTCAATTCTTTCCCAAAGAGGGTTAGCCTCTCAAGGTCCACTTTTCTCTTATGGGTAAATGGTACCATTTCGGTCTTATCCGGATTAACAGACAGGTCGTGTTTTTGGCACCACTTTTCCTCCATGGCCAAAGCCCTCTGCATGAGCCTTATAATGGTGTTTGGGAACTTGCCTATTACTATAATGGCAAGATCATCAGCGTAGCTTTGAGCATAAACTCCGCTCTCGTTGAGAGTATGAAGCAGCCCATCCACAACCAGACACCACAAGAGCGGAGAAAGAACTCCGCCCTGCGGACATCCTTTGACCACGGACGAGCATACTGTCACGCTCCCAAGAGAAGATGTTATGATTCTGCTTTCAAGCATGACGCGAACCCACCTAATTACAGCCCTATCCACGCCAAAACTCTCAGCAGCCTCACTAATGGAGTCAAAGGTGGTGTTGTTAAACGCCCCCTCGATATCCAAGAACACACCCAGAGCCATCTCCTTGGAGTAGACCCCCACCTCCAGTCTACTGACTAGACTATGAAGCGCCGTCTCCGTCGACATGGCCGTCCTGTAAGCGTGCTGGAATGGGTGCATAGGATTTCTACCCAGTGCGCCGTTTCTTATATAAGCATCCACGATCTTCTCCATGGTTTTCAAAAGAAAAGAGGATAGGCTGATGGGCCTAAAGTCATTAGCAGTTTCGTAGCAATTACGACCCGGTTTAGGAATAAACGCTACCCGAACCCTGCGCCAGCGTTCGGGAATATATCCCAAAGCCAGGCAGGCCCGAAAAAGGCGCAAAAGATATGGGATCAGTAGTTCCTGACCCTTCTGAAGAAGCGCCGGGAATATTCCATCTGGTCCCGCACTACTAAATGGGCAAAACGAAGATATTGCCCACTTAATAATGTCTACTTGTCTACTAATGTCTTCTTTAAATTGGTTCAAATCTTATCTTGGAAAAAGGCAACAACTTGTAAGGGCTAATGGTTCCGATTCTGATTGTAAGTTGATTACAAGTGGAGTCCCTCAAGGTTCAGTCTTGGGACCTATTCTTTTTTTGTTATACATTAATGATATCACGAACCTTAAAATTAATGGAAGAATCTCCCTTTTTGCTGATGACACAAGCATAACATGGAGTGATTTTGATACAACGTCTTTACACTCTAGTATCTCCAAAGACTTGGTTATAATTAAGGCTTGGTCCGATTCCAATATGCTTTGTTTTAACGTCGATAAAACGGTGGCGTTATCTTATAAGGGAACTTTACAATCACTTCAGGTACATAACAGCAATATTGAATACGTAGAGTCGGTTAAATTCCTGGGCTTAAATATAAATAGCAACCTAAAATGGTCTAATCATATTGACACCTTAACTAAAAAACTTTCTACCGCCTGCTTCGCCATTCGATCAGTTTCAAAAGAACTAGACGTTCCTTCTGCCAGACTTACTTATTTCTCTTTATTTGAATCCCACCTCCGCTATGGCCTTCCCTTTTGGGGCTGCTGTACCGCAATTTCGTAGTATTTTTATGCTTCAAAAGAGAGCCATTCGTTATTTGTTTGGTCTAAATAATAGAGCTCACTGCCAATACTATTTCAAAAAACATGAAATATTAACACTTCCTGCATTATTTATTTTGGAAACGGTATATTTGCTGAGAAAACATATAAACACCCTCCCAGAAAGGCCACAACATGTATACCCTACCAGAAACTCTAGGCATGATATTTATCTTCCCATTCCTTCCACAGAATTAATAAAAAAATCAATTATTTACAACGCCATAAAACTTTACAACAATCTGCCAGTACATTTAAAATCTATCCCTATGCTTGCACAATTTCGAAAAAACACCAAAGCATACCTCATTGAGAGACCATTTTACAGCGTTAATGATTTTTTTTTTCAGTGAGTAAGTCTCTTTAAATTGTCACTAAACTCGCTTGTTTACTTAAATCTTTTGTGAGTCATGTCCTAACTCGTAGCATAGAATTTTGTAAATCATTATATAGGGAAAAGAACTGTCGAACATTCACTTAAAACTTAATTATTTTTGTTAGGTATTGGATTAAAAACAATTTAATTCTTTTTGTATACTACATTCTACACTAGTTCAATATACCTTCTGTTTAACATCACAATTATTTGTATAACTATAATAACATAGAGTTTAAGGTCGCATAGTTGCAATTTTGATTTCAATGTCATCGAAATTATTCACCTCGTACATGTGTGTTTGTTTACTTTTATAAGGTTATCATGATTCATTTACTGTTTGCAATGTTATGTTATATTCTAACGTGTGTTTTACGATTTGGTAAATTGATAATTTACATTTTTTAAAAAAAGTACTGACCTGTCGAAATTATTTTCGATTAATGTTTTGATATGTCTTATTTTTAGGTATATTTTGCTTTGTCCATAAAATTGTAAAATTTTTCTGCGGCAATAAAGCATACTTTTGTTTGTTTGTTTGTTTGTTTACTGTAACGACCTTAGCGGCCGTTTTCCAGTCAACCGGACCTGCCCGAATGAACTGGCAACATTTTGGTAAAAATACAATATGGCGGAGCAAAATGGGGGCTTAATGATTGTGGTACGAATCCAAAATGGCGGAATACAATGGCGGCCTAGTAAAATGGTAACATCCAAGTATGAATCCAAGATGGTAGAAGAAAATGACGGCTTAATAAAATATTTAACAAAACTTAAATTAAGCCCAAAAAAAAGCTGAAGTAATAATGTTGACAAAAATATTTGAAAATATAGTCTATATTGGTTAATAAATGAAGATGGGCGAAAATAAATTGGGTCACACTTGCCTTTTCCTTGTAAAAGGATATTTACCGATTTTTTAAAGGAAATTATGTGATAAAATTTATTAACCAAAGGTAACAGGGATTAAATGTATTAAAAATATTTACTATATATATGTATATATGTACATATATATATATATATATATATATATATATATATATATATATATATATATATAATAAAAAGGTTTTGGTTTCGGGTCTAGCGGTCAGTGGGTAAGAAAAAAAAAAAAAAAAACTCTTTTTTCCTTAAGTGCTCAATATTTCGCCAATGTTTATTAGCTTCATCAGGAGCAGAAGAAAGTAGAGTCAAATTATGTAAAATTTGAACATTGTCACGTTCGCAACAGCACAAACAATTCACATTGTTTGTGCTGTTGCGAACGTGACAATGTTCAAATTTTACAGAATTTGACTCTACTTTCTTCTGCTCCTGATGAAGCTAATAAACATTGGCGAAATATTGAGCACTTAAGGAAAAAAGAGTTTTTTTTTTTTTTCTTACCCACTGACCGCTAGACCCGAAACCAAAACCTTTTTATAATTTTATATACGGTCGATAATACCTACTTTATGTTATGATGGGTTTTTATCAAGAAATCACACAGTTATATGGACTAGATATATATATATATATATATATATATATATATATATATATATATATATATATATATATATATAAGTATGGTGCTAGTGCATACTTTTTAAATTACCTATGGGTTTGTTGCGGAAATCACCGGAGCCCCAATAGGTGGTGCTAAATGTTACATTTAACTTGTAGTACTGTTTCAGTATGATAGACGTTTTCTTTTCGATTTTGTCATATCGAGCAATCTGTTATTTCAGATCTCCCTGGGTACAATCCTGCCTGATGAGGGTAGAGGCCCAGAAATCATGATCGGAGGAGGGTACCCTGTGACATAATCGAAAGCAATTCTTCTTGTAGGCCGTTTTGCACCTGCAGAAATTATATATTTGTGCTATTATATATTATAGGGATAGTTAATAAAAACAAGTTAGTAAATAGAGTTATGGTAATTTTTACACTTAGAGACTATGACTTTCTGCCTCAAGAGAAGAAAAAAAATAATTGTAAGATGTATCGAGGATACTTTAGACTATTAAGTGTATAGATAAGAATCAAAAAGGGGTTCTGAAAAGTTATTAATATTTGATGCAGTATTATTTAACTTTAAAATTTCCGAAATTCAAAATTTTCATGGAAATTTAAAGATATATATATATATATATATATATATATATATATATATATATATATATATATATAAACGCCCGTCATTTTTAGTTTAGTCTCAAAGATCTTTAGCATTTTATAAAATTTCAATGGAATCGGGTCAATATTGTTTGTAATATTAAGTTTTGTTTTACAAAAAATATTTGTCTCTATCTAAAAAACCAAAAAAAGCGTAATTAATTTATTTACATTTTTATTAAGTACCGTTCATTGGTTTTTTGTGCAATGTTGAAAAATCCAATATGTAAGTAACAGTACCTAACCCAACCTATTTTTTATCCAATCATATACCAGTTTTAGGTTAGTCATAGGTACCTCTAGTACTGTGCAAAATTTCAGTAAAATAAGTTCACTAGTACCTGAGGTATTTAGTTTTAAAAATTTAGGAGGTTTTGACAAATCACTGTATATGCGTTAAAGATAAATTTAGAATTTTTTTATTTTCAAATATGAAAGACCCTTGGTCCATACGAACCATTTCACTAGGTCCATTTCTTCGTGAAACACCCTGTATATGTACAGTCTCTTCAAACAATTTTATTAAGCGCCATTTTGTTCCATCATATAATTTCTCACAATATTTTACGAGTTTCTACCTAAACCAATAAATATGATAAAATTTTTTATTCTGTTTTTTTAAGACCGACATTTTGTGCTGTTATGTTGATTAAGATTGTAATATTTTTGAAAAAATGCTATTTAGCTGCCATTTTGTTTCCCCATCTTTGATTCGTACCACAAATTTACCAGTTTATTTCTACATCACATTTATTGCTTGCACAAAATTTGAAATTGATGCAGTAAACAGTTCTTACAGGCTGATTTTTTTGATTATTTTATTGGGCCGCTATTTTGTTTTGTTATCTTGGATTTATACCAAAATGTTACAGTTCATTTCTATGTAACATTTAATTTTTATGCAAAATTTGTAGTAAAATGGAAATACGTTTTTTAGTAATATTTCCAAACTATCACCAGGTCATCCCCATATAACCCTAAATTGTTTTCCAAAATTTGAAATCAATTGGGTAAGTTGTTTTGTAGCTATTTCGCGAACCGACAGACAAACAGACAGAAAAGAAAATATATATGTTTTAATATCTAGGGAAGATAAAACATAAAACCTGGGAGTTTTTTTTTGACGATTTACTATATTTTTTTGACGATTGCTAATATTTTATTTAACATTTAACAATCTAAAAAATAAAGAATACATTTTCATTTTCTTAGAAACTATTCAAGATAAAAAAATGTTAAATACAAAAGTTTCGTGATTATTTTTATTTGAATTATAACTAAAAATTGATTCATTTTTCCGAGCCTAATACCAGCTTTCTTAAGTTTAATTGAAAAACAGCAAAATAGTTTTGCACTTTCCGATTTTGACACCTCCGGTTCGTCCGAAAGTTGATGTCAGGTGATAGGTTTCTTATAAATAAGGAAATAAAGTGTATACTATTTTGGTCTAAGTAAAGCGTTTAGCTTCTAGAGTGTCTCAAAGTAGTCTTTATTGCTATATTGTATTCATATGTCCTACGCAAATGAAAGTTAAGGCACAAAAAAAAATTCTTGTAGTATTAGCCTGTTTTGGTCAAGATTTTCTATACTCCGGGAGACCTTGATAAAAAATCGCGGTCACTTTATAAATGTCATTTTTTAATATTTTAATTTTTTTATATTTGGTATAAATATACAGTTGCTACAGGAAACATCACAACAGGTAGCCCAGAAAGATTTTCAACTTATGACAAAAATAAATGTCAAATCTTATTAAGCTGACATTTTTGTAAATTAGTATTTTGTTTAATTTCATATCGAAGTATATACTCAGCAGGATGTCTGATAGAACGTCCACAACTCACAATCTTTTAACGTCAAAAAAATACGGTTATTTGATAACAGCTGAAATTTTGTGTAGTAAAAAATTATGTATTGTAAATTATCAAACGTGGTTAGAACTCGTTTTAGTAAGTTCATTTTGAATTCTGTGCGATGTGTACTTTGCATTTTTTTCGCATTCCTGTAAACGATTTTTTAGAATCTCATCTCCTGCATTCACTCTGAAATCTAACAAATTCTGAAATTTACTTTAGTTTGATTTTTTTCCACGTAAAGATATGAGTATCGCACAATATAATGTTTCTATTTACTTTGTCTTCTTCCGTTCATCAAATTTTGTTTTTCCACTATACCTACTAAACTAAACTTTTTCGAATCTCAGCTCTGCTAACTTTCCAAACTATTTGACAATTGAGTAATTGTTATAAATAAAATACTATTTTTTATAAAATATATTACTTTTTTAAAAACACACCCTAGTACCAATATGGGTACCAAGTGAGACAAATGATTAACCGCTTGAAACCCTAGTTTAAAACCTAAAAAAGTATTTTGCGGCATGACAAACTTCAACAAAAAATATTAAGTCTAACTTAAATTACAAAATAGCCCCAATATGGAAATGAAATATCTAAACTAGTTAAACAAGCAAATGAACATCTATTCAGCATTAGTTGACTTAAAATTCAATGTAAATTTAATTAGATTGGACCGCCTTTTAGTAGTTCTCGCTATAAGGTGGAGTCTCATGCATCCGATATACGACGTCCGAAAAAAATCAAATTTGGGAACGCAAGAATTTTCCAATTCACATGGATCCGATTTTCGTATCCTAAAACGAAGAAGAAATATGTCAGTTATTTCAACTGTCAACGTGAACGGTCACGGTCAGTCTCTCTCTCTTCTTATAGACTAGTTTTTCATTTATTTTTATTTTACAACGTAGTTATCTTAATGTTTTAGTAATTTCATTGTTTGTGATTTAATATTTTTATTTCGAATATAGAGGCAGAGAATTTATAATTTGAAAAAATTCAAGTTGAGACGGGGGTTGAGGTGAGTTAAAACATTACAACTTATAAGACGGATGCTTGGGTAATTTTTGGGATTTTTTCGATTAAATTGCAGAACATTGAAATAACAATTAGTAATGGCTTGAAATATATGAGAAATTTGGGGCAAATCCCGAATTTCCAACGAAATGCTAATAAAGAAGTGGCGGAATCTAAGAGATACATATGTCCGCCTTAAGTACATCCTAAGCGACTTTACTACAAAGTAAAAGAAATAATGGGAGTTCTTTGACATGCTAAGCTTCTAAAATGACACGCTAAGCTACAGGTCAACAACAACACACCGTCTTACCCAGTACAAGCAAAACTTATCCTCCTTGATGTCACCCAGCATGAACGACTATATAAAGGAAGGCATAAGCAACCTTCCCAAAAAATTGAAAGGGCAATAATTGGTGTTTATGGTATATTTTTAAATTTTATTTATGCTTAATCTTATTAATTTTAGTTTACTATTTTCTGTTGTTATTGAATTTTATTTTTAATATTTCTATAGTTAATGTAAATAATAAACTAATTCAACAAAATATTGAGTTTATTATTGATTTTCATTTATTTATCGTATATACAAATCAAAAAGTATCAAATCAAATTATTTATTCCATTGAAATGAAACGGCTCCTTCATTGATACAGTAATTTGTCCCATTCCTTATTATTGCTTAATAATTTCTTCATTCTCCCTCACTGATATCCCCATCCGCCGTTTCTTTGTCAGCAATAAATGTATACTTCTGTACTTCCAGATTAATTAAAAAAATTTGCAAAAAAGGCTTTCACAATAGCTTCTACGGTAGAGATTTTTGCTATTATGGGTTTCTTATAGATGCCCCATAGAGCTGCAAGAATCCCGAAATAATTTTCAATAATCCTATGTCCCCTGCATTTTCTAAAACACATCATTACACTTTGGTCTTGTAAAAGAACTGTATAAAATATTCTTTACTCTACATGAAAAATAAAATATACATAAAAAATGTGAAAAAATATAAAAAAGCGTATTTTCATATTTACCAAAATGGAGTACAGAATAGACTAAAAATAGGTTGAATTACTTAATTAAAAATCCTTTTGACTTGTGACAGAAAAAGGCCTGCATATGGTCGTATAATGCAAGTTAAAAGAGGAAGTGGTTCATTGGCAACAATATAATAGTTTACTGCTTCTTCATCGTCCCTTATTGCAGACGCTGCGGGTAAGTTGAACTTATTTAATGTGCTAATAAGCTTTCCAATCTCACTATTTTTAATGTCTCAATCACTGTGTCGGCCTTTAACACCAATATCAACTAACGTGAATTTATAATTAGAAACAGGTAGTGCCAATAACACAATACCGGGTGTGGCTTTATAATTATAAAAAGTGGAACCTGATTTTAGGGGTGCCTGAAAAAGAAAATACTCTAAATAGTTATACTTTTTTTCCACTTTTTAGAAATAGTAATATATTATTTTACAAATGACAATAATAACATTTACCACGTTAATGTATTAATTAAACAGTCAAATTTTTAGTACATATTTTTTTTATTGTTGATTCAGAAATTTCGATTACTAAAACTTTTAATTTAATCGGCAAATGTGACTAAGATTTGACCAGTGGCGGCTCGTGGTGAATTATATTGGGAGGTCAATAACAAATTTAAAAATAGACATACTTAAAATAAAAATAAATACCTTATCTTTAAATTGAGCTTTAAATTCTCTTGAAGTTCAGGTCTACTCTTCGTTCTTTAGAATTGGAAGAATGCTGAATGACACGTTCGTTAAAATTGCACGCACATTCCTTTCATAAACGATTTCTCGATACTTAATATTGCTAAAGCGGATAGTCTATCTTGGCCCAACTCCTCAACAAAATTTACAAGCCCTCGAAAAAACCCTGAATTTTCAGACAATCTATAATTTTGTTTAAAATATAACGATTTTTGGATATATTTTCATTAAAATCTCTAAGGGATTTTCTATAAGCTGTGTCTAGCTGAGTGCGAATATCAACACTTCCGACCGTAGCATAGTTCACCGAACATTTCACGTGAAAAAATAAAAAACGCAAGTTTTTGTTTTAAGTGTTTTAACCAACCGACGAGTCCTTAGAAAGCAACAAACATAACAGTAAAATGAGCTAGAGACTTCACAACCACATATCCAGTTAGCTAAATCGTACATACTTTTGGGAAAGTTTCGATGAACCTCTTTATTTTTGTCTACTAATTTGTGGTAAACTAAGTTCCGGCAAATTGCGACCACTTGAATCCGGTTATTTTCACAAAATTAAGTTCGTTAGCACCCTTTAGTTGTTTAATTTTTTGCACTACCGACATTGTATTTCATCTACATTCACAACTCAAACATAGACCACCTTGAAATTGGTTATTTTTGCAAAATTAAGTTCGTATGCACTTTTTGGTTGTTAATTTTTTTGCACTGGTCACTACCAACATTTTATTTCCTGTATATTTCCAACTCACATATGGATCATAAAAATAAAAAAATATATATTACAAAAAACAGTATATAAATCATTAAAAACGTCCAAAACAATATTAGTTAGAATATCCACCGCGCGACCTTTGAACAATTGAACTTCCGCATGCCGATGTGATGCCGCGACCGATCGATCGAATTATGAGAAGAGACTGGTTGATGACCCAAATCGCGATTTCATATTCCATTTGCTATCACGTTCGGCTGCCGCTCGGTAGTTGTGAAATCTTCGGGTACTTTCGTTAAGCTTTAAGGTAATCAGGGCAATTCGGACTGCCCAGCCTAGCTTAGTATAGCGTATTTTATTATGACGTAAGGAACGCAACGAGACCATTCGAACCGCCGCACAGTGGTTGAAAAAGCACCATTTTCGGAAAAACATATGTATCTCCGAAATTATTTAACCGAATTTCTTGAAAATTTGCACATATATTTTGTAGAACACAAGAAATATTTGAACACATTTGCTTCAATCCCCACCCATGTTCTAGCCCTGTAACAGTCTTTATTTACGTAAATTCTCAACTTCAACAAAAGATAGAGTAGCCAAATTTAAATTGAAACTTAACCTAACCATAATTGTATATATATAATTTTTATGGAAGTATAAACAAAAACAAATATTTAGTTAAATTTAAATAAATTTAAAACATACAAATAAACTGATACATAATAACTAGACACTCCATAATAATTTGTAATATTAATAATAATTGTAATAATACATACAGAAAGTAAATCATTAAAATATTATTCTTTTAATAATAATTTAATCCTTATTTATTTGATACTAGTTTCAATTTATGGATACTGTACCTGAACCTTCAACAAAACAAAAAATGTTTGTTTATATTAGATTGATTATAAAGGAAAGATGTTTGGTATTTACACAGGAAAAGCCGACCTTTATCTATAATTTATGTCCAGCGATGTTTAACACTTGCTCTCCTTATTCATAAACCCAATTACTTATGGGCTGAAAGACAAAGCAAGCTAGATTAATATTTATGGTTACTATTTTATACCGTTTACTATATTCTTACCTCCTATTTAAGTCCCAAACGTTGCTTCGGAAGTTTTGTCCCGCTAAATATCAAATTCGCCGCACTTTGATGGAGGTGGGAGAGAGAGGATATTTTTATAATTTTACATCTAAAGAATAAAGTATCCTCCCCTAATCCAAAATTCAGTAACTGATCATGTTAGTATTGAATCATCAACATAACTATCAATCTTCATGATTTTCTGGGTTACATGTTTTTACACCTATGTTTAGAAGAATAAAACCAAAAGGGACAAAAACGGGCAGCCAAATTTGGTATAGATAAAAAGGGGAGATCGTAGATAAAAAAGTAGGTTAATTAGCTATTTGGGGCAAATTGTGACAAAATAGTTTTTGATCCAGCAATTTTTTTTTAAGAAAAAAATATGAATTTCTATGATTTTAACTTTTTTTTAGATGAAAGACTGAAAATTTTATATTTTTTTGTGATGTGATAAGTCTAATTTTCTATCTTTACAAAAATGTAAACTATTTTAAAATATGTTTAGGCGTGCCGGATCAGACGCCCGTAAAAGAATGTTCCGTTTAGCAAGAAAATACACTCAAAAAGTAATAAATTGTTAGTTTGCAAAACGATTTCTCCAAAAGTAATGCAAATTTTAAAATAATGTTATATGCTTAATAGTCAAAAGAGGCTTTATGATTCCTTCTCCAAGAATCTGGCATATTTAAATTAATCCTTAAAGTCGAAAGGCCATAAGCCATTTTGCTACAGATTATTAAGAATTCTGTTACAATTTTTTTCTCGATCGCCTTTAAAAACAAGCCGGCGCAAGAAGTTAGGCTCCATTTATACCTACCTGGATTATTTCTCTTTTTTTTACGTACCGAACCAATGTTTGAAATTTTATATTAAACCTTTCTGCTGCCTCCTTTTTGAAATTATTTCTTCTAAAACTGCATTTACAGCTTGATTCATCACTTCTGTAGAGATTTTT
The DNA here is from genome assembly GCA_030620095.1 of Kuschelorhynchus macadamiae. Classification (NCBI taxonomy): domain Eukaryota; kingdom Metazoa; phylum Arthropoda; class Insecta; order Coleoptera; family Curculionidae; genus Kuschelorhynchus; species Kuschelorhynchus macadamiae. Next base: position 1,699,624 of record JAUTXW010001143.1, on the reverse strand, counting down.
CCAACTGTCCTTTTTTGCGCTGTTCTAGGCATCTAGAACAATACATGTGCTGAATAGAATGATCTTGAAAACTGGTACAAAATGAGAGAATTTCACTCGATTCCAGTATTGAATGTCTTAGTTAGGACTTTCCCCTCTAATTTTTAACAGATTTTTCCCGAAATGTACAGGGTCTTCCATTGAGGAGAAAAAACGGTATTTTTTTGCTTCCCCCGTACTTCTCAAGAAATTCAAAATATCCAATTATGTATTTTAGCTGATTTATTTGAGAAACAAATGAGTTACGCCAAGGTTGCTGCGAAACGAAACACCCTATATATTAAAACACTTTTTGATTCTATGGTCAATTTTAAGTGTTTTTCAATAAGGGTACTATATGTCTATCTTCAACTGTTTGTGATTTATTGATGTTTGAAAATTGACATTTTTGCTTCTTTGAGCCGTCATAGCACCTGAATGGTTAGACCTACAGCAAAATAACTTAACATTCCCATCTTAGTTTTTGATTTACCGCAAATTACACTTTATTGTGTTTTGTTTGGCAACTCTGCAAAAATACTTTGTGCACAATCAGCAGACAGAACACGGGCGGGAGGCAAAACGAGCGTCGAGTCGCTTCAGTGGCGGAATAAGGAGGGAACGTCCTCCCTGGGCCAGCAACTGTTTAGGCGACCCCCAACTTGGCATATTTTACTGTACGAAAATGTGAAGACCGTTTTTTTGTAGGTCACCCAATTTTATATATATATATATATATATATATATATATATATATATATATATATATATATATATATATATATATATATATATATATATATATATATATATATATATATATATATATATATATATATATATATATATATATATATATATATATATATATATATATATATATATATATATATATATATATATTCAAATTGGGTGACCTACAAAAAAACGGTCTTCACATTTTCGTACATTACAATATGCCAAGTTGGGGGGTCGCCTAAACAGTAGGCTTTGGAAAAACTTTAAATTTTGGCAGCTAACTAAAGTCGATGGGGGCAATTCGCGCAAAATATTTTCAAGATGGCGGCACTTCCGGTTATACCGGAAGTAGACGTCAACTCTCTTTTTTTAAATAGAACACCCTGTATATTATCGAATTTTTATATCTATACCTAAGTTGAACTGTTTTTGAGATATTTTGAATTTTATGTTAAAAATGACGTTTGCAGATCTAGACATAACTATAAATATCTGCTTATCGAAGTTTCTATTATTTATTTGCGGGTGGCTTCCTTGTCCAAAAGGATCCACTTTAGTGGCCTGTGCTGATATTTTTATAATAAATAAATATAGGGTGATCAAAAACTGACATAAATATACTTTAAAAAATTTTCCATGGAAACCCCCATTTTTTATAATTTTATCTGATTTAACACTTAAAATAAGGGTGACTTTGTATAAAGTTGTCTATTCCAAAAATTTGTAGTTTTTGAGTTATTGACGATTTAACATTTTTTATTCTAAAAATGCCAGACGGCTTCTAAGTTTTCTTGTTAGTTGGCCATGATAGGGAGGCCTGGCGAGAACAAAACCAATTGGATACTATAGAAACGTAATATTTATTGTCGTTTGACAATTACCTACTAAAATATTATTTATTTATTATAGTAATTATAATAACTATTAAACTAATAATCATGACGGGGCGATTAAATTACACACACGAGGATTATTTGATTTGTTTATTATCTATGGGGAATCTAACAGAGTTTTAACAAGAACATGCCAGATATTTGCTGATAGATATCCAGATAAACAGAAACCGTGACCGAACAGCGTTAAACAAATGTTAGAAAACTATAAAAATTTTGGAAACGTCAAGGCAAAAATTAATAAGAGGAAGCCCATTGTTGATAACGAAAATGTCGAAATTGCAATTCTGGGATATTTTGCAGCATATCCAATGACATCCCGAAAGAAACGTGGCAAGGAATCTCGAGGAACTCAGTGCATAGGATTCTGTTAAAACATAACTTCCAACCTTATTTAATATCATTGGTTCAACATCTAAAAGACACTGATTTGCCAAAAAGAGTACAGTTTTGCGAGTTTATTTTAACAATGGTACAAGATAACCCTAGATTCTTGGACAATATAATTTGGACCGATGAAGCAAAATTTACTAAAAATGTCCTTTTCAATAGACACAATTCCCATTTTTGGAGTAATTCGAATCCTTAAGCAGTAAGATCGCGGAACTTTCAAGAATCCTGGTAATTTAATGTATTTTGTGCAGTAAGGAAGGATGGAATAATAAAACTGAATTTTTACGAAGAAAATTTAAATGGTAAGTTATACATTGCCTAAACACAAGGACTTTTTTAATGAAAAATAATCCATTTAGGTAATTTTACAATAATTTTTTTATCAATTTAACGTCAATCCAAAATTAGATAAATCATTTAGTAGTATACATAAATAAATTAAATTAAATTATTTATACAGGTCACACTACACTACTTCATACAAATACTGGTCTACATACCGTAACACATCATATCTAAAAAAATATATCGTTCCAAGTTTTATAGGAAAGTTATCTTTAGTTACATATTTACAAGCTATTTATACAGAAAGTCATAAAATACTAAACCTTTTTTTTTATTGAGCACTCTTCAGATTAAATTAATTTAATTTTGATGTATTTTGTTTCTTCTTAAATCAATAAATCGATGAATATTATCAAAGCATTTCTTTCCGTAAAATTATGTCAATAAACTTTTGTAGGAGAAAGATATCTGAATATTCTTGAAGAGTTGGACAACGAATATTTAAGTAATTTACCTTTGGCAGACCATAGTCAAATTTTCTACCAACACGATGGCGCCCCACCACATAGAGCCGTTGCAGTTACGAACTTTTTACAAGCTACGTTTTGCGACTTGTGGATTGCCAACAATGGACCTTTCCTGTGGCCTCCTCGTTCCCCCGATCTGACAGTCTTCGACTATTTTATATGGGGAACGATAAAAGGAATTGTTTATTTTAATCCAGTAACAACGAAAGAGGACTGTATGGCAATGGTAAGGGACGCGTTCGAAAGTTTATCTTCAGGTTCAATTAGAGCGGCCACCCACGAGGGATTTATTCGGAGATGCGAAAAATGTTTCGAAGTACAAGGTGGACATTTTCAACATTTATTGAAAAAATAAGTTGTACTCTTGTGTAAACTAGACTGTAATGGGAATAGGCTTTCTTTAGTTTTATTTTTGTCTTTTCCAACATTTATTTAACGCTGTTCGGTGACCCTTTCTGTTTATCTGGATATCTATCAGCAAATATCTGGCATGTTCTTGTTAAAACTGTGTTAAATTCCCCATAGATAATAAACAAATTCAAATAATCCCCGTGTGTGCAATTTAATCGCCCCGGCATGATTATTAGTTTAATAATTATTGTAATTACTATAATAAATAAATAATATTTTAGTAGGTAATTGTCAAACGACAACAAATATTACGATTCTATAGTAACCAATTGGTTTTGTTCTCGCCAGGCCTCCCCGTCAATAACTCAAAAACTACAAATTTTTGAAAGAGACACCTTTATACAAAGTCACCCTTATTTTAAGTGTTAAATAAGATAAAATTATAAAAATTGGGGGTTTCCGTTTGAAAAAAGTAACTTTTAACGATTTTTTAAAGTATATTTATAATGTCAGTTTTTGATCACCCTATATTTATTTATTATAAAAATATCAGCACAGGCCACTAAAGTGTACCCTTTTGGACAAGGAAGCCAACCGCAAATAAATAATAGAGACTTCGATAAGCAGATATTTATAGTTATGTCTAGACCTGCAAACGTAATTTTTTACATAAAATTCAAAATATCTCAAAAACAGTTGAACTTAGGTATAGGATATTATACATGAAATATACCTAGAATTTTTCGAGGAATCCAAAAATTCGATTATATACAGGGTGTTCCATTTAAAATAAGAAAGTTGACGTCTACTTCCGGTATAACCGGAAGTGCCGCCATCTTGAAAATATTTTGCGCGAATTGCCCCATCGACTTTAGTTAGCTGGCAAAATTTCAAATTTTTCTAAAGCCTACTTTCTGAAAAATCGATCGCCGTAGTTCGTCCTGGGACACCCTGTATATATATATATATATATATATATATATATATATTTTTTTTTTTTTTAGACTATAAAAGATCGCCCAGGTCACCAAACACTTTACTTCGTCACTGAGTCGCTCTCAGGCATTTTTAATCATATTTCTTTGTAACGGATTGTATTTTTTACAACTAAAATAACTTTTAAGTTGAATATATCTTTTATTTGTGATTATGATGTTATGACTATAACTGGGTTCTAACTATTTTTTTCGATTAATAACGAAATAATTATTGATATAAAATATGTTCGTAGCTCTTGAGTAGCCGACTAGTATTAAATTAATATTAATTCTGTAAAGGTAATTTTTTACTAGCAATATCCCAGGAAGATGTTTTTCAATACTTTAAATATACAAATTTGCGTAAATAGTAAAATTAGACAAAGATAAAATAAATGTAAATGTTTCGCATATATGAAAAAGTGTTGAGATAGAGCACTTCTACCACCGAAAAATTAGCTAATTTTTCTGTGCTTCTACTACTAATACTTAGTACTTGTTTAGTATGACTTCCCTGATGGCTAAATCGTTGTGTTTTTGTTTTTTTCCGAGTATCTCCGGAATTAGATGCATTTTTTTCAAATTTCTTAGCCTCATTTTATTAAGCACTAAATTACGGTTTCTGAGATCCCCATGCATAAATGCGAATTTTTACCACTTAAAAATACGTGATCATGTGGTTTTTCTAATCTTATATTTTCCTATGATGAATAATAATTCTTTATTATATAGTTCTTAAATCGTTTAATTTTCAATTCATGGTTTTTATTCGATTTCAAAACACATGTTTGATGTTACAGTCATTTATCAAATTGCACATCTCACGCTACATTACAGAGAGACCCAAAATAAATAATTTGTTTTATTAAATTAATAACGTTTAGTGGGTCACTGACCAATCCACCATAGCACTATCCTCCTGATGATTGAGATTTGAGAATCTTAGTAACTATAACAACATATATATATGGTATTAAAAACTGTTATTAAAAAATAAATAAAAGAAAATGTTTGTTTTTTGTATTTTTATTAGTCACAAAAGTAACATTAACAAAGGGAGCTCACTGTGCTAGAAGCCAATAAAATCTCAAAACAATTAAAAAATATAGAATATATTGCTCCCTGCAAAAGTGGAGCAATTTTTTCCAAAAATGTGACATAAGAATAAATAAAATTCATACAATTTTACGAAATATACAACTACAATATAAAATATATTTCTTAATCACTGTTAATAAAAATATCTAACATTAATGTTTTGGAACTTTTAACTGTCAGTATCAGCTATTTCAAACAAATGCATTATCTCATATGATTAAATAATTAAGAATCTCGCATTTACTTAAAATACTAAAATGTGTAGTTCAAAAAAGCGTCTTGTTATATGAGTAAATCACCTGAATAAACTTTTGTAGAGAAGTCGATTTACTAAAAGGTAAGTCCTCAAATTAGTCCTATTGAGTTAGACCCTTGAAAATATTCTTAAATCGGAGCCTTCTTCGTCAAGTAAAATGACATACATTATTCACTACTAGAGTGACTAATCATTTAATTCCTGCTAGTTAGAACCTTACGATAACGATTCACATTATTTTTACAATAAAGAATCTAATTAAAAAGATTTATATTACTCGTTTATAGTATAGTACATACTCGAAAATCGCAAAATAATTGCCACTGTTATATGCTTGTTGAATAATACACTATTATTTATTAAAACAAGCAATCCACTGGTCATTTTATAACGATATTTCTACTTGGTATCCAACGAATCCTATCGGCCTCTCTACATTTTTTGGTTAAAAACCTAAAACCCTATAAATTTGACTATTACAAACTACAAAAAAGTCAAATTTCACTAAAATACTTAGGCTAACTATTAACAATAACACTTCAACAATCGTTTATACAAAATGCTTAAATTTTTGAACAAATTTTACTGATGACAAAATTTTAATATAAAAAAAATGTTCCAATGTTTATAAATATCTAATTATTTTTATAAACTTTATTATTTATACCAACATCATAAAAATTTACAACTACAATAATTTTAATATATTTTTAATAAATATTCCCTCAATATAAAAATAATTGCACATGGATGTTTCACTCTTGATAATATTTATAGTCAGTCTATTGTTTCATATAGATTACGCGAATGATTATATATATATATATATATATATATATATATATATATATATATATATATATATATATATATATATATATATATATATATATATATATATATATATATATATATATATATATATATATATATATATATATATATATATATATATATATATATATATATATATATATATATATATATATATATACACTTTAAATTTCTATATGATGAAGTAGTCGAACTTAAGGCCCATTGACTATCAATTTTGCTTCAATAGCCGTAAGAACGATTAACTTTTGGATCTACCCATAAAATTAATTCACTATGATTAAGTATTTTAATATAGAAACATATTGTGGTAAAAATGCTAAAAAGTCTAATGCTGTCACACAGCAGAGTTCTGGCATTTTTATTTTTTAAAGATACATGTGGTTTACTATATATTTGGATTTGTGCAAGTTAATTAATACTATAGTAAAACAATAATTTAACAACCTTTGTAGTAATAATAGAAGTCTTTTTTTGATTCAGCAAATGAATCGCAATATTTCTATATATTCTAATATTATATTCGATAACATGGTATCCTCATAAAAAACTGAACATATCTTATTTAGGTATACATATTAATGTTTAAGGTTCGTTCGGTTTGAATTTTCGGTATTTAATTGCTAATATTTTTAATATCCCCTCAGATATACTTTCATTTGCGCTACCATGGTTTAGAGGATGAGTCAAATCTGTTAATAAAAGCCAATTTTATCAACTATATTTTTCCGTCAGGTTTTTGCGCAGAATAAGAATCTTTGTTTTAAAAAAAAGTAGAGGGGTTTTTTACTTTGCATAATTTTTTAATGGTTTACTCCATTTACCTGCTTTACTGCAGTTATGTACCTAGTGAATGAGGTAAACGTAGCGTTCTAACGTCGAGTATTACAGGATAAATTACGTGTAATTTAGTTAGTTAAGTTCTTTAGCAAGATTTTGCTGTAAAACCAATTAATTGCCTCATGTAGAATTTGTCTTTGTCCACTTTAAAAAACATATTTGGATGTAAATGTAGCTGATTTTTTATTAATATTGCAAGGATGGCATAACTACCTACGTCAATAAAATTAAGGTTAAGTTGATCAGGGTGGATAACACTCAGGTGCTATCTACATCTGGACTTCGCCTTTTCTGTCATTACATATTAAAAATTCACACATCTAATTACTTACTGTAAATCATTTACCTCTGTAATGTGGAAATAAAGACGTAATTATTATTATTATTATTATTATTATTATTAAATAGTATTACTTATTTATTTAAACAAATATTTTGATAGAATTTGGAGAGACTTTGAGAAGATACCATAACTAAATTGTTAAAAAATAGCTCATGTTATGTTTGGCAAAAAAACTATAAAATTATAAAGTCCAAAGTCCTAGAGTGTTGACCTCCCTGTTATACAGAACTTTTTTGCTCTAAATATACTTTTGCTTTAATTATAATGCTGATTAAAAAGAAAAAAAATATGATAGCATATTTATTATTCTATGTCTGTGAAAAATCTTCTAATCTATAATTTTGTGGTAAAAATATTTTATATTACATTTTTGAAAAAACTTTAATATATACTTATCGTAGGTAGTTACTTATCTACTATACAAAAAAGCTTAGTTGTTCAGGTGAGAAAGGTAACTATTATAATTTTTTGCTGGCAGCCATAGATTTTACAATTAAACTTGTGTTTTAAAATTTTAATTTACCACAATACGTATCTGTGTACAGTAAATATCTATATATATATACAATATTTAGAAAGACACACATGCAACACTTATTGTTATAAAAAAACTTACACACACATTTTACTTAAATTCTGCTTTATGTTCCTTTTTAAGTTGATTTAAATTATTGAAAATTATTTAAAACTATAAATCTTAAGAATTCTAAGAATCATTCATAAGGATACTGCAGCGTTAAAACTGTTTAAACTGTAGTTAAGTACATACGGCGTCCAGTGAAACTGTTAAATATAAAATTCGGAAAACGATGAGAAAACCAAAGTTATGGGAGAAAAATGGCAGAAAAATGTATCCTACAAACTTTAGTTTAAGGGATATTCAATGTGGGGGTTGGATAACCGATGGCAACAGTTTGATAATGGTAAATGTTTCTCAATCAATTTAAAGTTTGAAAGAGTATTAAACACTGCAGTAGTAACTTATAGAATACAGTTTTCACCCTATTTCTTCTCTTCCTTTATTTCCTTGATTGTTAAAAATTAAGCCAGTTCAGAAACTCCTGTACACAGTTTCAGTTATACTTTATCTGTACTTGCATATATGGAATAAATGTGCCCTTAAATCTATATATATATATATATATATATATATATATATATATATATATATATATATATATATATATATATATATATATATATATATATATATATATATATATATATATAGTAACATATCTTCAAGGTGACTTAAAGTCACATATATCTCACACATCCTTATATTTACTTCGATGTGTTTAATTCAGGATGTTTCATAATTGAATGCTAATATTTCCCAATATGATTCTTTAACTAATTTAAGGTATAAAGGGCTTATATATATATTTATAACTAAAACGCGTTTTTTTTTCAAGATACAGGATGACATGGTCGTATTTTCTAAAGTTTTTTAAAATGTATACTCTACATTTTTAAAGATAATGTAATGAAAATTGGTACACATATGTTTATAGGATCTATAAACAGTATCATTGGCATTTATGAATCTACACGGTAATATTTTTTTTGAGGTTACATTCCAAATTTTTATTTGACGACACTGAACTTACTTGGTGGCTTATTATTTATAGGAAACTTTTTGCTTTTTGCATTTTTTATATGTGGCATTGTTTCAGAGTTATTGAGCAGAATACACTTCCTGATATATGAAATTTCAGTACAAAAACCATGGGCGAAATGATATTTTGTTAAGTAGCTTCCACATGGTGCCCAACATCCAATAAAGTACAAAAGACAAAAAGTTTCTAAATCAAGCGAAGAAGTTGAGAACCTAAGTTGGGTCAGTGTCATTACAAATAAGGTTTTGGGGAGCTAAATAGGTACATGACCCAAAAAATGATCACCCTTTAAATTGTTCTAAATGTCACTGATACTGCTTTATAGGTACTATAGGAAGTAATATGTGCTCAGATTTTCAATTATCTTAAAAATGTAGAATATTAATTAAAAGAACAAAAAATAAAACTTTACCACTAGGGATGTCAATCCTGGACTTTTCAGGATCACGAAGGAAAAACCTGTTTTTATCGAAAATACCGGGGCAATTCAGGGATTAATCCCAATTTTTTTATACCCCGTTAATTCCTCGTTGTTCGATTCTTGTAACACAAATTTTGCTACGCATTGGTGATTGTATTATTGTGCCTGCGGCTTTGAACAAATTTAAAATTCATGTTTATGGAATTATCCATAATTAAAACACTACTTAGCACTGCAAGATACATTAAGAACGAGAATCAAGCAATGCACAACCATTTATTCAGAAATTCATTGCTATCTCACAAATCTTTAAAACTTTAAGTATATATCTTATTAAATCTGAATTAGAAAACATTTAATCAGGCTAGACAGCCAAAATGATTCAACTAATCAATTGTTAGGTTAAAACACAGATCAGGTACGAAGATGATATTCCCCTTGCAGAATAAACGTTTAAGCGTTAAATTACAAAGGGTAATTACAAAAAACACTAATACAAAACCAGACGAAAAATAATAAGTGCGGTTGGCCAACATCATTAAGACAAGAAATGGATTGAATTTTCACTCAATCCACAAGCGTGGAACCTGTAAACTTTTATACACATGTTTAAATTTGTTAAAAAATATTTTTGGTTAATTTCTGCGTTTTAACTTCATGCAATACAATTTATTAATTTTTAATGTGTAATCCTGGGACTAAAAAAACCTTTCGAGGCATCCCTGTTTGCCACCTTTTACCTTGAAAATTATGTGTTTTTTGAGATAAATAAACACGAAATTGTATACTTATTATTAGTCAAAGAATAACTGTGTGTAGGGTTGATATATTGGGATTTAGAAAAATTACCATTTACAAGTCAAGAAATGATTATTGAATTAATGTTTAATACCTTGGTCAATATGATAGGCATATATATCACAAACAAATTACAATAGGGCGCTTAGGTTGAGGATATACGAAAATATTAACTCAAATTTACTTGCTTTGCCAGTTGAAAGCTTAGTAAAAAATATAAAAGCATTGTAGTCATTTCCGCTGTACTTTATCAAGCAAAACTAATTGTTAAATTCACTTTTCTGGATCTAAGTTCTCTATAAGACATAGGCACCTATATGAACGGACCAGTGAAAACAGGTTTCCTGTTGTTTTTCAGACAACATAATATGATGGTTGCATCATTATAGATGGCACTACTAGTATTTGCTACTTAAGAGGCTGGTCAATGTGGGTTATTTCATTAGTGTTTTAAACGAACCAAATACAAAATAACGCTTTAGACCTTAAAAATGCGTTTTCTTTTAGTAAAAATAATATGTTTTTTGAAAAAGAGTTGAAATAAAATGTATCTAAATTTTATAACATGATATCGGAAAATGTATAGTTTTTTAGTGAACAAAATGATGAAATGCTAATCTTAATGAAAGAGTAATAAACTTTTACTTGAGACATTTTTACTTCGTACATTGAATAATAAACTCGTTTTAAAGTAATTCCGATATTCTCTTAAATAAATAATATAGGAACCAGTGTGCCTTTTAATGTTCTCATTTTTCCTTATATACTAATATACTTACTTTATTCCTTAGATTTATAATGTAGAAATATTTTATCAAGAATATTATTTAATAATAATATTGTTGATAAAATATTTTTATTAATAATAAAATGAAGATGAAAACTGTGAACACGAATTACTGTTATTTAACCAACAGCTTTTTGTATTTACTGATTATTGAGTAATCAGCACTGCCCATAGAAATAGAAAATTTATGCTAAAATACTGAAGGCTTTAAGTTCGCAATACCATTCTTTCTCTATGCAAATTACATACCACATCCAAACCATGTTACCATTATATGAATACTCTGATACAAAAATAGAATTAGTACAGTTTTTAAACATTATCCTTTGGTCCACTGTTGGAATGTAACAATATTAAATTTTGCCGCATTTCTTTAAGAACGACAACTTTTTGGTGGAAGACGTTCAATAAATTCACTTAAAATGGCGGGGGTTGAAGACAATCTTCGTTCAAACTCGGGATTCCATTTGTACTCGTAACCAATACAATGCTAATGGTTAACAAAACAAAAGTATTCATTTTGCAGTTTGCCCCTGTTGTTGAGGTAGCATCTTGGCAACAATTGCTTGCAACTTTTGAAGCTTAGCAACCAAATCGCTGTTTGAATCTTGCAAGCTTTCAATTGTTTTCCTGAAATCATTATTTTCATTTACCAAGATTTCCACTTTTCTTTCTAACTGATCCATGTATTCCTTTTTCTTTCTTCGACTTTCTTGAGCTGATATCTGAAACAAAAAATTAAAATTTCAAAATACGTCCTTGAACAAAGCGTAAAAAACTCCAACCCTTGAAAACATTCTCTACATCTTACATACTAAGCTTCCACAAACAGAAAATTTTAAAACAAGAAAACATCTATAAGTCACATTTTAAAACATCATACTTTTACTTGGTATATTTTTTCTTTTGGAGATAAATATAACATTGAAACGAAAACGGGATGTAATAGTGACTATGATATCCTACTGCATAAAATAAAAACCTTTCCTTTCCAACTAAAACAGCGTATGCGTGGATTTTGCTAACAATATTAAAAAACTTTTTTTATTGATTTTAGCAAAAACAATATTTTGCATATTTTTTTACTGATTCTTTAAGTTTTGTTCCGTTATGTTGAATTCGTACCAGTTTATCCCTCTATCACATTTAATTTTTGTGAAAAATTAAGTCAAATAAATAATACTATTTTACTTTGATTTTTTAAACATTTTATTTGCCCGCCATTTTGAATTCGTTCGCATTTAATGCTTGCACAAAATTTTAAATCAATTAATTGTTTTTTCAGGTTGATTTTTTAAATACTTTATTAGGTCGCCATTTTGTTTTGCCATCTTGGATTCCTACCAAAATGTCACCAGTTCATTGCTATGTAACACTTGATTTTTGTGCAAAATATAACGTAAATTGGATAATTAGTTTTTTAATAATAATTTTTTAACATTTCACTACATCGCCATTTTGTTTTGCTACGTTGGATTTTTACCAAAATGTTAAAATCTGTGAGGTGTGTTTTTTACACGGTTACAAACATATTATTTGGCTGACATTTTGTTTCGTCAACTTGGATTTGTACCAAAATTTTATCAGTTAATTCCTAGGTAATATTTGATTTTTGCGCAAAATTTGAGGTTAATTGGGTGATCACATCTCACTACGCCGGTGCCATTTTGTTACGCCACGTTAGATTTTTACCAAAATGTTACCAAGTCATACCCATATGACCCTTAATTTTTGACCAAAATTTCAAGTCAATTGAGGATAAACAGTTTAAGATAAGCAACACTTTTAATAAAAAAATAACTTTTTGGCTTAAAATTATAAATAAAAAAGTGCATATATTATCCAAATTTGCCAAGCCGCTGTATATTTTTATACATTCAGTGAAAATGACTGTAGTAAATACAGTGGTCCAGTCGGTACTATAGTGGTCTAGTTTCTGCGCAAATAAATCTTGTTTTTTAGCCAAAAAAACTTATGCAAAAAGGGTCATCCATAAACTCCCTTTATTGTAACTTCCTCACTCAATTACTGTTCCATCAACCAGACTCATGGCATACGAATCTAACAACGGTATCACACAATCATAATAATTAACCATATGTTAGTTTATAAAATGCACAGCGATAAAAAACATTCTGATTCTGGACTCAACTATCACAAGATTTAAATGCGGACCTTAGTATTAATAACTACTTGATAACAAAATAATTAACACTACCAAACGGAACTCACCTTATTCTTTATTTTTCTTCTTATTTTCTTGAGAGACTTTTCTTCAGCTTTTGTGAGAGGTAGACGAGTGGGAATTGGATACCCTTCAGCAATTAACGTCCTTTTCTCTTCTTCAGTGAGAATAAGAACTCCTGTAGAACCCTTCTGAAAGAAAAAGTAGAAGTCAAGAAGAATACATTAATAATAAAAGACGCAAGCAAACCTGATCTCTTCAATCTGGTTTATTTTTTTATCAGAAAATTGATTATTAAATGGATTTAAAGATTTCGTACTGAAACAAAATAATTTAAGTTTGGGACAATAGCCTTCTAAAAAAAGTCGACAATTTAAGAATTAGGGTGGATTAAAATCCTGGTGGAATGGGTAGTATTAAATTTATTATTTTCTTAATTTTTACAATAATATCTTTGATAACTCCATTCCTGTTTTAAATTAACGTTTTGATCTATTTCCAATGAAAATCTTATTACTTGAAATGGATGTATTGAACTAATATTTTTATTTTAAGCTAATAATAGATTTGCTGTCTCTAGTCATAATTTGTATTTTAACTGACTCTTCAGAAAATTATCTGGAAGGCAAGTTTCTGTTAAATACGGGTAATTTGTAGATGGTACATACACACTTTACTAAATAAATATGTAAATTATAAAAATAATAAAAATCTTACCGGCTGACTACTGATCAATGGTGTGTATATTGGCTGCCTTGGAGAAGGATGATGGGGCAAAATAGGCCTAATTACTTTTCTTGCTGCGGGAGAAGAGGGTTGGGAAATATTAGTGTTGTCTTCAGAATCGTCGCTGCTACTACAAGACGGCGGCGTTGGCGGGAGATGAAATGTACTTCCATTTGGTGCTACAATAAATAATTACTTCAGCAAATGACTGTTTTTTAAATAAATATAGTAAGTAAATTGTACCTCTACTTTGACAAATATTGATATGGAAGAATACTCTTAATTTACATAGAACTGATAATTTTGGTATTTAGTAGAGTTTTAAGTATACGAGGCAGAGTGAAATGAAAACCTTAAAAACGTTGTTAAAGAACATTTATTAAAGCAATGTTAAAAATAAGTATGTCATTTTTCCACGTATTCGCTTCAATACCGGAAAAAAATTCTTTGGGCTTGAGCAGAGTTACTCATATGCCTCCTGGATCAGTTCATCATTACTTTGAATTTTTTTCCCACCTAATGCTAACGTAAGTTGACCAAAGACAGAATAATAGCTTGTGGCGAGGGCAGGAGAAAAATGGGGATTGTGGTAGACACTAAAACTTCAAATCTTGGATGATCGTCACAGTCTTACGTGCAGTACGCTGTGTTGCAAAAGAATACCTTTACCCAGACATACTCGGCTTTTCGTTCCCGATGGCTGGCTTGAGGCGGTTCTTCGGAAGTTCTTAGTGTAACAGTGACCCAATTAGGTATGTAGTCCTCCAGAATTATTCCATTTGCGTCCAAAAAAAGAGTCAGCATAACCTTTCCTGTCGATAGCTGTATACGATTTTTTTTTGGGTTTCGCCGAGGAAGGGTGGCGCCCTTTTTTGCTTGTTCTCTTTGTTCCAGGTTGATGATAGTGCACCCACAACTCATCTCCAGTCACCACCCTTGTCAGAAAAGCGTCCTCTTCTGCTTCATACCGGCGCAAAAGTTCTTCACAGGCATCAACTGGTTTGGCACCCATCTTGCTGACACTTTATAGAAATTGAAGATATCTTGCAAAACCATGACTGATTTTCAAAACTTTTCATCCAGTGACCATTTTTTTTTTCACTAAGACTTCAACTACCGAAATGGACTAAGGCGTCACA
This sequence comes from Kuschelorhynchus macadamiae, assembly GCA_030620095.1. Lineage (NCBI taxonomy): Eukaryota > Metazoa > Arthropoda > Insecta > Coleoptera > Curculionidae > Kuschelorhynchus > Kuschelorhynchus macadamiae. The sequence continues at coordinate 1,684,396 of JAUTXW010001143.1, read as the reverse complement.
ACACGATTTGCTTAACCAGGTCCGTGAGAATCAGCTACGGAAGTTCCGTCTTTAAATTTGTTGCTTCATTCGTACACTTGCTGCAGTGAATTTGACATACATTTCCATATTGTAGCTTTATTCTACGATGAATATCAATGGGTTTTACGCCTTTACTGTACAAAAAGCAAATAACAGAACTCTGTTCCTCCCTAGTGCAGTGCTCCAGGGGAATTGCCATTTTTATGCTATCAGTGTGACAACACTTTCAATTTTTCCCTTACGATATGTCATTAACAGAGCCTTCTAGACGACAAAAACAATATATAACTTTTAAGACAAGGTTCTGTTTCGTACATTTTTTTGGAGCACTTTTAAAGTTTTCATTTCACTCTGCCTCGTATTTGTAGTTGTATATTTTTCATACAAAATAGTGGTGTACTTTTCTAAATCAACATAAATACATTTACAAAATTAATACTGGATACTAATTTTCATGTATCAAGTATGTTATAGATTTTATCAATTTAATTTTTGTCTATAAGTGCCGGATGAAAATAAAGAAAATAGTTTTAAACATCTCACTATAATCTAATTTAAGATCAAATAAATAAAATGGCTACTTCAAAATTACATATAAATTAAGTAGTTTCAATTGCAGTTAAATTACACACTATGTGTCATTTACTTTCTAAGCTACATTTTTTACTCGTAAAAATAGTTTTAGGATATATTTAGAATGTATGCTTTAAACTGAAATACAGAATTTGGTTAAGAAATAAATGGATAATAAATTGCTTGCACTCACCGAGCTTTATGTTCAATTTTGGTATTTGTATCCTCTGAGGTAAAATACTATTCGGAGCTGTGATAACAATGTTTTGTCCTGTCTGCTGTAGTAGAGCTTGGGATATTTGTGACTAAAAGATAAATTAAAAATAGTATACAAAAAATAACATTTTATGTATAAATGCTTTTATTTTATTTATTTATTCCAAGTGTTATCGCGTTTTTAAATAAAATTATAAATACGATTGACAGTCAATTACCTGACCAACTGAGTGTAAAAAAGTTGTCTTATTATTTCTAATAAGATTAATCAAAAGTAGCCCACCAATACCTAGTGACCAAATTAAGTTATTGAAAACAAATTAATTAAATCTTAAATGAATAAGGAATGTTCTGGTGTCCCAACTTAAAACACAAAACAAGACCAGAAATGTTTGTTGTTTCGGTTGGCAATATTGAAAACTTACTCAACTGTCATTTCTTAGATTGTCAGCTGTAGGAAACAAGGTTTTTTTTTCTGGTTTAAAAATCGTTGTTGGGGGAAAATAGAAAATGTAAGTAAATATAATCGAAATTTCGTTTATTGTTAGCCCAGTTGGTCCTATTTGATATGATTTTGTTTTATAAAAAATATTTGGGATATCGATTTTTTTTTGTAATAAAATGCATATTTTTAGGTAAATAGGGGTGAATAGGAAAACATACATTATGCGGAATTATAAAAGCAAAATTCGTAAGCAATACAAAAAACACAGAAAAGAGCAAATAGCCAAAGCGCTAGAAGCTGTTAGATTTCATAATTTATTATACCGGAACGCATCGAAGTGGTTTAATATTCCGGTCACAGTCATCTTTAGGCATTTTAAAGGTCACATAAAAAGTCAAGGTGGCCAGACTGTTCTTAGAGAAGATGAGTAGAGTGCACCGATTGAAAAAAAAATACCTGTTCGGAATGGGGCTACCCGATAGACCCTTGTGATTTAAGGCTTATTATTAAAAACTATTTAGATAAACTAGGAAGAGCTGAACGACGCTTTAAAAACAACTTGCCCGGACCAGACTATATTTACAGCTTTATAAAAAGAAACAGATCACATTTCTCTTAGGCTCTGTGAAAACATCAAAAAAAGAGCAAGAGCAAATGATTCTCGTAACATCATTGATCAATATTTTAACAACTTGGAAGAATATCTGCGAGATGTCCCAGCTGATTATGATAAAATAAATATGGCTGATGTGTTGGTAAGTTTTTCAATTCGAAAAAAAATCCCATTTTACAACAAATATTTTTTATGCAAAAGAAAAGTCATTACACGCAGGGTATGTAAACACCCTGAAAAAGTGATCAACAGAACAAAAAGTTCTATGTCTATAATATTTGCTTCTTTTGGCGATGGCAAATTACCGCCACGTCGTCCACGTCCTCGACGAACCCGTTATAATCGACCTGCATCAGGATGGTTCGATATGAACACCTTCGAAGACTGGGTGCACGTGGTTGCTGTTCCATATTTAAACAAACTCGAGGGACGCAAAATTTTGATTGGTGATAACTTAGCTTCGCACTTTTCAATAGACCTTGTTAAATATTTAAAAGTACATAACATAGAAATGATTTTTGTTTCTGCAAATTCGATGCATTTAACGCAACCATTTGATTTAGCATTCTTTATGCCTCTCAAGATTGCTTAGAGGCAGTTTTGCTACATTGGAAAAAAACTGATGGGAGGAAGGAATCATCAATCCCCAAATCAGTATTTCCAACGTTGTTAAAATGAATGGTGGATTATATAATTCCGAATGCCTCCAAGAATATCCTTTCAGTGTTCAAAAAAGCAGGCATTGTGCCTTTAAACAGAGAAGAGGTCTTAAACTGTTTGCCCCTAGACCACAAAATGGGAGAAGATGAAGTAGAAGTTGTAAATGACTCTTTTATAGATCTCTTGAAAGAAATGCGATACAATGATACAGGTAAAACCAGAAGACCTCGAGCATCAAAATTAAACATAGCAGCAGGAAAAAGTGTGGCCTTCCACTCTGACTCGAGTAGCTTTCAATTTGTGACTAACGACAAAGATGTGATACCAGCGTCTTCTGATACTGATGATGATGACATCCTAAGTCACAAGTCTAGTGATGTCGAAGACGAACTTCCACTTATAATATTTAAAAAAAGTGATAAAATTTTTTCCGGTGATAATAATATACAAGATAGACCGAGAGAAGAGGCATTTATAGTTTTAGCGGCATCCATACCAATGACTATGAAGACTGTTTAGTGTAAGGAATAGTGTTTGTTTCCCCATTTTTTAGAGTGGTGTTTTTTATGAAAAAAAAAAAGTTTATTTTCAATTTTTATAAACTGTGTCTTGCAGTTTTTAAAAAAATAAAGTATTTGTATTTTGTACATGACATCTTTTCCTAAAAAAAAGAAAAAAAATCCAGTATCAAGAAAGTGATATATTTTTTAAAACTCTTTCTGTTCCTAATGCCCCCTTAGCATTTTGAATGGGAATGCAATTTAAAATAAGTAGGTGTTCCCATTATCCCCAATGCAGGGTGAATAGGAACGCATACGTTTTTTAAAAAAATAAAATATTTTTGATTGTTTTAAGAAAAATACCATTTTATATACTGAGTCTAGATGTTAAGATAGGACTTTTTATGACATTAAACCAGCAAAAAAAAAACACCCTTTTTGGAATTAGATCAAATTGGTTGAAAAGTATCCCTTTTCGCCCCATTTACGGTAGGTTTGTTAAATAACCGTTAATCCCGGTAAGAATCAAATTATGGAGTCTTGCCGTTTGCGAACGAATCTCATTTTTATGTGGTTACCCGAAAATAGCTGCCAAGAATAAGTTTGGCGACGGCCTAAGGACATATACAAAGAAAACAGATTGACATTTTGGCAGCGGATTGGTGATTATTTTGGAGGAAAAAGTTGGGACACCAGAACATTCCTTATTCATTTTAGGAATAGGATAGTTACAATAGGAACATATATTTTTGAATAAGCTTTCAGAAGAGTAAAAGAAACTTCCCAAAACTTTATATTTTTCCTGGCAAAGATTAACGTATTTTTTTAACATCTGTAAAGATAGCAACGTTTTTGTCATAATTTATTTTGCTCCAGTTTTTGACGTCTACTAATCTGGTTTAATTGGCCAAGGAAACCAACTTATCATCTTTACGCCATGACACTGATGATTATGATCCATTACACTTAATGCATAATAAGCATGCAATTTAATATTGAAAATAATTCTACATATTATACAACCACAACTCACCATATCGACATCAAAATGTATTTCATTTCCTTGAAGAATCTGTGACTGTGGCGATGATGGACAAGAACTATGTACACTTTCTACTTCACTGTATTCGTCTTTGATTTCTGTTTCCTCTTCTTTGATTTCTAATGTTTCTTCTGACAGTCTGTCGCAAGCTGGATTCATCGATATTGTAGGGTAACATTCGTCTTCCATATCTTCAAGAATACAATTTTTTAATTATACAGATAAAACAATAAATAAGTCTGGATTAGCTAACGTCACAAAAAAATTAAAAAAATTGCTTTTTCCAATTTGATTTGCGTGTGTGTTGTATATTCAATTTATACGTATCAGCATATAGTAGTTACTTAAATAGAATAAGAAGTACCAACGTAATAAACCATAAGCTGCCGATTTATTTTTTGTTATCAGGATATTTTTACTGGCACTGAGTGCTTTTGGAAATTTTAAAAGTGTGGTTGACAATTATAATATTTTTTTTTTGAACTATTTAAATTAATAACACCAAAATACTAAATTTGCAGTGTAAATGCATCAATTTGAACGATTTCCTATTTAGATGTACTAGTTCCAATAAAATATTACAAGATAATACTAAGGACATTCGGTTGATAGAAAACTAATCAACGTATCCAGTTGAGGCAAATATGTACCTAAATTCAAATCCTTATCACCACCTAACACATAAGCAAGTTATTTATTTTTTGATTTCACAACGAAATGTTGTGTCTACCACCATTATAATTGAAAGCAATCTAATTTAAATATATAAAATAACGAATTTTCAAGTAGCTTGCGAATATTTTAACATTAACATGATCAAGCAATAAATGTCAATTATCGTCTATATATATCTTCAGGTAAAGGTTAAAAAAACCTAAATAACGTTTCGGAAAATATTTTCTTTCTCTGGCATGTAAATAAAATTAAACAGTGGCAATATCATTAAATATTTTTAAAGATGTATTTGTTAGAATGGCGTATGACACTAGTAATATTAAAATTAATCAGCGGGATTTCGAACTTTTTTAGAAGATCTATTTCAATTTTAAAGAAACTTCAAGCCACAAAATAATAGTTTATATTGTTTATTTATCAGAATGACGGATCTCCGGCACACCATCCTATAGCAATGTGCGTGAAAACTATCCAAACAGATGGCACAATACTGTGGTCCGCGAGGTCACCGGATCTCGCGCCTGTACAATGATTTTAGTATATCTTCCAAAAAAGTTCTAAATTTCGCTATTATTTAATTTTATTATCAGTTAGTCATATATAATTGTAAAGAGCGTAAAATATAGAAGTTTAAAACATATTTGAATGAAATTGACACTTCTTAATTATCTTTAAATGCTAAAGAAAGAAAAACATCCTGTACGATAACACGATACAGGCTATTTATTTAGCTTTACCTTATTTAAAGATTTTGTAGCCTATTGTATTGATTAATTATATTGTTTTCAGTATGAAATTCAAATCATATGTAATAAAGTTGCAATGATGTTTCATTTTCCTTAATTTTGAAAAAGTCCTACTTTAAAAAAAATGGCAATAACTCGAACTCCATAGACTTTGCATAATAACACATAATGCCAAAAATATTTCCTATGACGTTTTTGTTGCCCCTAATAAAAAACATCTAAATTGATCCACGACACATCCTGTATAATGTCTTATTATCTGTGATTAAAAAGGTCCGTTTGGATTTCGGTACTTTTAAATTGCATGTATTACTAAAATGCTTACCATCGACTTTCTGTTGTTGTTTAGGTAATTCAGGTGAGGAATCTCTGTCCGAATTTAAACTGTAGCTGTGTTCTGCTTTGATTGGCCGTGTTCCCAATGCTGCATCCGTCATAAGTTTGTCATGTAGGATAACGCCAGGAATATCTTTTGCCTCCATAAATGTCCATTCTACACCGCTTTCTCCTGTATGGAGTTTTAAGACGTCGCGCATCTCCTGAAATTACAAAAATTATAGTAAATATTAATTTTGTGATTATTTGATCTAAACAATATATTTTAAGAACTAAAATATTTTAAGCAAAACCTGATGACCAAATTCAAACCGGCTTTTGCCCAAACTGGCTCATCAAACTAAAGCTATAAGTACGGACACGCAGAAGCAATAAACCAATGTCAATTTACCAAAACAAATTTTAAACAATAAAATAGAACCAACTTTAAAAAAATGAAAAGTAAAAAATTACGTAATGCAGGGCCTGAACATAATTTCAAGGTTAAATAAAATTTGAGTTGAAAAGCTTTTCTAGCCTTACCGTAAATCTTTTGGGCTGAATACTGCAACAGTCGTTTTATATTTCAGGTAGGGAAAACGCAACGGTCTAATAAGAAAACTTTTAAAAATTCCAAAGAGCTGAGTCAAATTAGACCAAAAAAAGGACCGGGTCTTCTATTAATTCCCAGAAGGTGAACTAAACTTTCGGGAGCCAAAAAAAAAAACGCGAAAACTTTTCAGTTTTTAGCTTATACCTTCTAAAGGGTGCATCTTATAGAAAGTTTCGTCTTATCAAAATTAAAGAGTGTTAAATTCTGCGTCGAACGACTTTGTTAAATATTACATTAGTTTCAGGGGTTTTGTCAGAATTAGCAGTCAAAGATGAGCAAAATTTTGGCTGAAAAGTTCGGTAGGTTACTTTAATTTCCAAATGACTGTGACGCGACAACGGCAATTCTAAATGAAATATGTAAAATATAAACGTTCTAGAGCTTCAAATTTTGGGTTCAGGAAGCACCTAATTTTAAATTTTGGTTATTTTTGCGCATAGATACACGCAAAAAAACCAAAAGCAGTCGTAGCGCTTATTTTCCGCTAAGTGGCTCTTCTGCAGTCTTTTTATCTACGTTTTATCTGGAGGGATGAGGTAGTTTGAAGGTGATGGGTGGGGGAAGGAAGGATGTTTGGTGTAGTTATGTCGTGAAGTATGGTGTTATACAGAAATTGAATAACATTTTTTTTAAACTAATAGGTCAACATTAAGAACCTGCATTAATAAATAATGTAATAAATTGTTGCAAACAGGTATACAGGACAAAAGTAACCATATGTCACACGAGGCAAGATTTTTACATTACATGCTACTGCCATTTTGAAAGAGAAATAACTATTTAGAATTAAATGATCCAAAGCCGGTTTGGGACTGCTAATTATATCTAGCTAGACTGGGTACGAAATTAAATATTTAAATTATATTAATTCATAATATTATATTAATTAATAATAACGGGGACACCAAAAGGATTCGTTAACAGTAAAGCAAGAAAAATTAATACAGTTTAGATATAACAGATATTTATTTGTGTAAGAATTGATGATTTTGATTTTTTTTTATTAAAATCAGAATTTGTTGACACATCATGAATGGATAATGTAAAATTATTGAAAGGAGTATATACAACTCAAATTTATTAAAAATATACCAATTTAATGCAAGGAAAATAAACACTGAAACTCTAATAAAAGCAACAAATTAAGAACATATAAAACGGATGAAAAAAAATCGGTAATTTTGTTTTCCCTGGAACTTCCCTCGTTATGAATTTTCTCTTTTATTAGGAATAGTGAAGTGTGGCCTAATTTAATTCCGCACATATTCATTTAGTAACAATATATACTGCCTTCTCAAATATTTTTATTGGGCGCCAAATTGTTCCACCATTTTGTATTCGTACTAATATTTTACCAGTTTCTACCTATGGTATACTTGATTTTTGGCCATAATTTAAAATAAAGTGAGAAAGTAATTTTTATACTTATTTTTTTAAGACCACCATTTTGTTCCGTCATACTGATTTCATACCAGTTTATCCTTATATCACATTTAATTTTTCTGCAGAATTGAATAACAAGAGTTTTTTCGTCGATTTTATGAGGCCGCCATTTTGATTTGCTATCTTGGTTAGTACCAAACTGTTACCTGTGTATTCTTATGTATGCAAAATTTGAGGTAACATGGATAATTAGTTTCTTAGTAATGATTTTTTTAACATTTCACTAGGCTGACATTTTGTTCCGTCATATTGGATTTTTAGCACATTAAATATTACCAGGTTATTCCCATATGATCCTTCATTTTTGACCAAAATTTGATTTCAATCGGGTAAGTAGTTTTTCACCTACGCCGCGAATGGATAGATAGGTCGACGGAATTGAGAAAACATATTTTTGGTATCCAGAGACTCTAAAACGTGAACATATGTAAAACCTGAGAGGGTTTTTTTCACGATTCAAACATTTTATTTGTCTGGCATTCTGTTCCGTCATCTTGAATTCGTACCACAATGTTACCAGTTCATCTCTATACTATCTTAACACTTGCACAACATTTGAAATCAATCTAAGTAGTTTTTTGGGCAAAATTTGAGGTAAATAGGCTAAATATTTTTTGTTAGAATTTTTTTAACATTCATTAGGCCGTCATTCCATTTTGTTTCGTCATATTGGATTTCTACCAAAATATTATCATAACATCCCAATGTGATCCTTAATTTCTGCCGAAATTTGAAGTCAATGGATCAATTTTTACCTATGCCGCCTCTGACAGGCAGACAGATCGACAGAATCGAGAAAACATGTTTTTCGACATCTAAGGATCTCGAAACGTAAAGATCTGAAAAACGAAGGGTGACTTTTTCACGATTACAATACTTCCCTTTTACGAGAGAAGTCAAAAAAACGACAAAATGATTTCTGCACGGCCATAAAAAAGCTACACGTACTTCTTAAGAAATTTGTATCAAGGTAAAAAGAATATACAAAAAGAACAAATTAAACTAGTTTTATAGCCCTGTTTTAGTAATACAATATGAGGACATTCGAAAATAAAATAGTTTTACGAAATATATCTTAAGGTAATAATAATTTAGTCCATAGACAATGAAAATGTTGATAAAATACTTACGAACGTACCTTAATGACGGCAAATTAGTTAAAGGGACATTCTAGAGAAATGAGACAATTCTGGTAATTAGCCTATAATACAAATCCATCATTTAAATCCTCTAGCCATATTTTAGAACAGCTTAACAGCTAGACACATGTTTTTTTTTAAATAAAGAAAAAAGTAATTACGATATGTTTTGAGTATTATTTGTCTTAAATCTTAGATGACAACTAATGTGTGCCTTTACGGTAACACACTACCGGGGAAAATCTGTCGACAAAATTTTTTAAAAAATCCTCACTCTGCTTTTTCTATTTTTCTATATGGTGAAGGAACATAACACCTTCGTTAAACTCGACAAATTAAAAAAAAAGAAAGATCCTCACTTCATTTATTGTGATAGAGTTTATTTTGTTCTTATTTGACTTTTTCTTATTTAAATAAAGGCGCCTTTTGAATATTTTATTAATTTATTTAGGCGCTTTACAAGTTGGCGACGTAGTAACTTACAATATTTAAATTTGGTATGGATAATAAATAAAGATTACTAATTATGAGTAAACTTATAGACACCTGACAGGTCAACTCGGAACTCGTCCTAGACGTGTTGACTCTTATTTTATCGTGTATTTATTGTTCTATGTTTAATATCATAATCATTAAATTTTGAAGATGTAAACCTAATTTTAAAATTAAATTTGCACAATTTTTGATTTTAATAATAATAAACAAGCAGTTGTCAACTCCGTAGATCAGTTTAATAGTATAGTCAACAATAAGGCAGTTTGTTTACGTGGAAAATTAAAAATATATATATTTATAATTTATTGCTGCTGACTAATAGATAATGAATAGTCATTTTCGGCTTTGAATCTATCTTATGAAAGGTTTTAAGAACTTTTAAACTAATTTTGTTTTAAAATTTTACTTTACCCGAAATTGTCCTATATCCACGGAATGGCCCTAAAGTAAAATATATCGTTCGCTCTTTTTTTAGAAATAATAAAATTGTTATAAAGGTATTTACTTTATCGGAGATTAATTTATTCTATCAGGTAGCGGTTATAATTGCCAAATAATGCAATGTACGTATGTCATTCACAACTTATAGAATATTAGACTTTTCGCAAAATGATATAATCTTTCTGTTTATTAAGAATAGTTTCCTACAGTCATTTAGTAACACGTGTATACTGCTTTTATAATAATATCAGTTCATTTCTCATTGATTTTTGTGCGAAATTTGAGGTAAATTGGGTAATTACTTTTTTAGCAATATTTTTTTTACGATTCACTAAGCTGTTATTTCGGCGTATTGGATTTTTACCAAAATGTTACCAGGTCATCCCCATATGACCCTTAGTTTTGATCAAAATTTCAAGTCAATCTGGTAAGTATTTTTTAAGCTAACACGAATTGACAGACAGACATACAGACTAGAACGACGAATTGATAAAACATATTTTTTGGGATCTAGGGACGCTAAAATATGAAGATATGTAAAACCTAAGAGGGTGATTTTTTTCACGATTACATTTTGCCATCTTGAATTGGTTTCACAATTTCATCTCTATACCCGAATTGGTTATGGCGCAAAATTTGGAAACAATCCATTAAGTAGTTTTTTCAAGCTGAATCTTTAAATATTTTATTAAACCGCCATTTTGTTTCTCCATCTTAGATTCGTACCAAAATTTTAACAGTTTCTTACATAAGACTTGGACAAAGGACCCTGAAACGTAAAGATCTGAAAAAATCTCAAAGGGGGATTTTTTCATGATTGCAATACTTTCCTTTTACGAGGGAAGTAAAAATTATATATTTCAAAGATCTACTATTCTGCTTTGAAAGCGTAACGTTTTCTCGAACAAAGCTAGATCAAAAAGAAAATCTTGTAATTCAGCACTGTCAATTGTCTTGGTAGGACAGGATGGTTGATCCTGTCCTACCCCAGAGCCACTTTTATTTAACCTGAAATGATAGAAATAGTATAAAGTAAGGACCTTTTTTTTCAGAATCGGAGGGTAAAACTCCTCTAGAGCCCGCTTTTTTTGGTCATATTATTTACGCTCAATCAGGTAAACAACAAAACTTTTTTTGTTTTGATTGTTGAAAATTGTCATCGTTTCCCTCTCAGAAGTAATTTCTATATACGCCATTGGGACGTACAAATAAGAAACAAATATTTCAAAAAAATAAAGTTTAAATGTTTATTTTGAGATTTGTCTCCTCTTCCTGGCTTGCGACATATTAAGTGTGATTTGTGTTTATTTATATCGCTTTTATTGGAAACAATAAAAAATACTGAAAAGGTGTATACATACATTTCATAGACGGGATGGAGGGTATCGGAAAAACAGTCACGGCTACTATTGCTCTTCCACCATTAAACAACCCGTCAAATCAAATTATAACAGCAAAAAGAACATCCAAATGCCTAGTTTGGTAATGACATGACAAAGAACGTTTGGACCTCGCCACACAAAACCATTCTGGTGTATTTGTCAAGCCGAATGTCACCGTTCTCTTAAATAGTCATTTTGCGCAAGCTCAAGTAAAAAGTTATAAAAGTGCATCTGTTTCCTTCACATATCTTACTACACATAGTCGTTCACACTACACACTACTTCAATACTCTTATATATCGCATTTACTCCCTTCTTACGTTTTCGGGGTCCCTAGATACAGAAAAATATGTTTTGTCAATTCCGTCGGCCTGCGACCAGAATGTGTTCAGTTTTAGGTAAAGGCTTAGCAGACCTTGCTCTGCCTTTTCCGTTAGATGGCGCTATAAGTTTTCAGTGGAATTATAAGAATATAGGGCGCATTCACCACATCATCCAGAAATGTTATTGAAGAAAAACATATTGGTTTTATAGAAAAAATGCGCAATAAAATAATACAAAAAATGGTGGTGAAAGGTCTCGGTAACCAGACGATCATTTGAAGAAAAAATTACGTAAATTGGTGTAGTACAACTCTCCCACGACCTTACTGAAAACTATAGCTTAGTGTCCGTTCACGGCATAGCTAAAAAACTACTTTTGGTGTAATACCAATACGATTCAACAAAATAACTTCCTAGTAAAATATTCCAAAAATACTCCAAAATCCAATTTACCTCAAATTTTGCACAAAAAGCAAGTGAATGAACTGGTAGGATTTGTGGACGAATACAAGATGGCAAAACAACAGACTGAAAAAAGCTACTAATTCGATTAATTTAAATTTTTTCGCAAGAATTAATTGTGATATAAAGATGAACTGGTAAAATGTTGGTATGAATTTATAAAGGCGAATCAAAATAGCAGCCCAATAAAATTTTTAAGAAATCAGTTTAAAAACCTTCTTATTCAATTGATTTTAAATCTTGTCCCAAACATTAAATGTGTTGTAGATAGAAACGTGTAAACGACTGATACGAATACAATATGGTGGAAGAAAATGTAGGTCTGTTTCATAAAAAATCGGTAAATTTCCTTTACCCGGAACTTCCTCGTTATTAATAATTATATATATATATATATATATATATATATATATATATATATATATATATATATATATATATATATATATATATATATATATATATATATATATATATAGGATGTTAAATAAATACTTTTTTATAATAATAATTATTTAATATCTCGTTTGTAGACACTGCCTTGAATTGTGGTATGCTGTTGTAGAACATAAACGAGTCCCAAAATCACGAGAGTCTAGAAAATGATTTTCAAATGTTATGTATTGCACTTTTTCTATGACTGTATTTGGGGTGTACACTCAAATTCACAGTTACAGTCCATTTTGTTATAAGATAAAGTTAAGCTTTAATGATAAAGATATTTAAAATATTTTTGGAACATATATATTAAGAAGTAAGAGACAAACGAACTGTAACAACACCTCCTAATCGGGTAACCATCTACCGTCTAACGATATAAGAATAAAATATGAGGAGGTGTATTTTACATACGGGAGCTGACCAAACTCGAACCAATTTAACCCGTGGGAAACATGGTTATCCGAAATTAATCATAGGAGTCTTTTTAAAAAAATGTGTTTTTATGAACAAAAGTGTGTTTTTAAAACATATTTTTAAAATGTTAGAAAACTAGACAATTTATTTATTAAACAATCTTCTTTTGACAATTATGCATATTTGGTTTTTTTATTTAAAAAAGAATGTTATAAAGATTATGCAAAAGATATCAACTGAAAAGTCAACGGCATGGCCCGTTCGATACGGTATATGATTTCGGCATCCTTCGCCTTGAAAAAACCGACGAAAGAACAGTTCAATGTCAAGTTGCTTGAGTTTAGTTATTATCAGTTTGTTTTTCGTTTTCGGGTTTAAGTTCATTGATTTGTTATCATACACTGTTCAATATTTGGAGGGCATATAGAAACGGTAGGAGATCTAACAAACATGCCCGATTAAAAATGCATCATAGTAGTTTAATATAAATAGTTAATTAAGTTTAAATCAATCATCGATTTCCACTTCAGAAACTTTTCCTTTAACATGCTTTGCTGCATCTGGTGGTGTTGAAACAAAAACAAAAAAGGCTTTTTTAAACCAATTACAAAACTCTAATTAAAATGAACTTGCGGTTGAAATTTCAACGACTCTCTTCAAAACCAGATGAAAATGCTACTTTAACTTTCTGATTAATTTCCGATTTTTGTTTTTACTGCATAAGACATTTTTAGGGATCTTTAGTACTAAAGATCAGAGCTGAAGTGAAATTCTCAAAACGTTGTTGACGTGATATTAAAAATCTTTTTGCGAAGGATGAACTATTAATCTGAGTATAAATTGTTAGAAATATGACACAATAGATATTCAAATATCAAAGCTACTTATTTTTATTTAAAACAATAATAGCTTCCAATTAAATTTGTAACTCACGGGAGCTTATCCTAATACTAACAAAGAATTTGCATGTAGACACAGTGGGTAAGAGGAGTACGCCTGTGTTTGAAAATTGTAATCATGTGCATTGAACACTTGACATCCATGCTCAGCAGTAAACACTTTTTTCTGAGACTTTTGACTAACATTTAAAATTTAATACTACTTGCCCAATTCTCTGACTAGGAGCTTAAATTGTTTCGGTTCAGAAAGGATTTTACACTTTTTACTTTTTTCTGTTGTCACAAATGAGCTACCTATCTATTCTAGTTTGGGGATTAATTCATGGCAGTTACAAATGAGCTACCTATCTATTCTAGTTTGGGGATTAATTCATGGCAGTAACTAGTTAATTAATTACAAAAAACCTTCAAATTTTTAATCAGTATCGAAAGTTAAAAGATAATTAAATAAACCGTTATATGTGCCTAGCTAAATTTAATAACATACTTCAAACTTCAAGGACTCTACGTATTTAAGTAAACGTTTTTCCCAACATTTCAGGTGTTACATATTTACGTTATTCCAACATATTTCTAAAATCTAAGTAGTATATATCGTAGATATCGTCTTTATAGCATAGATCGTAAAACATCGTTAATTTTGGCTAGCGCAGAGGAGTCATCAACCTTTTCTAAGAGGTTGGACAGCCATACACTTACTTTCAGGGCCGTCATAGATGGCTGCTTGTAGCCATGTTCCAAGTGGTAACAGAAATAGTAAAATATTTTCTTATACAGTTATGAATTAGAACTCGTATATAGATAATTTTTATTGAAAATGTTATTTATTACATAAGGCAATGTATTACATTTTGCATTTTATTGAATTATATTAACTAATGTGAAAAGATGAAAAGATCGTAAATGACACTGAAAGAAAGTAGAAAATAAGAAGTGAAACTAATTCCCACAAAATAATTCCTATGTAAACTGAAGGTAACATGTTTGAATTCAACACACTAAAAATATAATCGTACACTGTGCACAATACGGTTTTTCAGAAAAATGCGGATATTTGAAAATCATCACAAAAATTCATGTGAGGTTTGTTCGAGGCATAGCTAAAAAACTACTTACCCGGTTGACTTGAAATTTTCGTTAAAAATTAAGAGTCATATGATGATAGACTGGTAAGAGTTTGGTAAAAATCCAACATGACGAAACAAAATGGCGGCTTAGTGAAATGTTAAAAAAATTATTATTATAAAACTACTCATCTAATTTATTTCAACTTTTGCAAAAACATCAAGTATTATATTAGAATCATCTGGTAACATTTTGGTACGAATCCAAGATGGCGGAACAAAATGGCGGCTTAATGAAATATTTAAAAATTCCGCCTGAAAAAAACTGCTTAATTTGATTTCAAATTATGTGCCATAAGTTATTGTGGTATAGGGTCAATTAGTAAAATGGTGGCACTAATTCAAGATGGCGAAACAAAATGGCTGGGCAAATAAAATGTTTGTAATCGTAAAAAAATCACCCTCTCAGGTTTTACATATTTTCACGTTTTAGCATTCCTAGATGCCAAACAATATGTTTCATCAATTCCGTCGGCCCGTCTGTCGGCCTGTCTGTCAGGTCGCGGCGTAGCTTAAAAACTAACCCGATTGACTTCAAATTTTGAAAAAAAAATAGTCATGTGGTGGATGATCTGGTAATATTTTGGTAAAAATCGAATAAAACAAAAACAAATAGCGGCCTAGTGAAATGTTAAAAAAATATTATGAAAAAGTTACTTGTCGAATTTATTTGAAATTTTGCATAAACACCAAGTATTATGATGGAATCAACTTGTAAAATTTTGGTACGAATCCAAGATGGCGGAACAACACAAATAACAAAAAACTACTTAATGATTTCAAATTGTGTGCCATAACTAATTATGGTATAGAGCTCAACTAGTAAAACTGTGTTACTAATTCAAGATGGCGGCCAAATAAAATTTTTGTAATCGTGAAAAAATCACCCTCTCAGGTTTTACATATCTTCACGTTTTAACGTCCCCAGATGCCAAAAAAAAAATGTTTTATCAATTCCGTCGGTCCGTCTGTCTGTCAGTTCGCAATATAGCTTAAATACTACTTAACCGATTGACTTCAAATTTTGACCAAAAATTAAGGGTCACAGGGAGATGACCTGGTAATGTTTTGGTAAAAATCCAGTATGGCTAAACAATGTTCAACATTTTTTATTAGAGTGGTGTATTATTTGGGGTTAAGATCCAGTAAAAAGAAAACAAGTCTTTATTTAAATTATCGACGTTTCAGAACTTAATTTTTGCATCCTCAGGACACATAGATCATCTATCCTACATGAAACCCATATTATCAGTCTTTACCTACTCCGTTGGTCCGCAAATATTTCTCAGATATTATGTTTCAATGTTTTTTGTTAATGATCCTCTTGTTATGTTAGAGTGGTGTATTATTTGGGGTTAGGGTCCAGTAAATAAATAAAAGACTTTTTTAAATTGTCGACTTTTCGCAATTTTATTGTTGCATCCTCCTGACACATAAATTCTATATCCTTCAAGAAACCCATATTATCAGTCTTTACCTATTATCTGGTCCGCCGATATTTTCCAGATATTAAGTTTCTAAATGGTTTTCTTTAATGATCCTCTTACTTTTGTATTAGGAGTGGTGTATGATTTGGGGTTAGGATCCAATAACAAAAACTAAAGTCTTTTTTAAATTGTCGACGTTTCGCAACTTTATTGTTGCATTCTCAGGGCATATATATAGATTTTATTTCCTGCATGAAACCCATATTATCAGTCTTTACCTACTCCGTTGGTTCGCAGATATTTCCCAGATATTAAGTTTCTAAATGGTTTTCGTTAACGATCTTCTTGTTGTTAGAGTGGTGTATTATTTGGGGTTAGGAAATATCTGCAGACCAACGGTTTCATGTAGGTTATAAAATCTGTGTCCTGAGGATGCAAACATAAAGTTGTGAAACGTCGACATTTTAAAAAGTTTTTTTCTGGAACCTAACTCCAAATAATACATCATTTTAACATAACAACAAGAGGATCGTTAAGAAAACCAATAAGAAACTTAATATCTGTTAAGTATCTGCGGACCAACAGAGTAGGTAAAGACTGATAATATGGGTTTCAATTTAGGATTGCGAAACAAAATGACGGCCCAATAATGTTCAATTGATTTTGCAGAAAAATTAGATGTGAAAATGTGATAAACGTACAAATTCAACAGGACGTAGCAAAATGGCGGTATGTGTCAATGTAAAAACTACTTATTGAATTTATTTTATTATGGCCAAAAGTCAAGTGTGGCATAGGTAGAAAGAAAATGGTAAAATATTGGTAGGAATCCAATATGATGGAACAAATAAAAATGAAAAGACAGTATAGGTACACATATACTGTGATGAACTGAATTAAATTGGGTCACACTTCACTACTCCGGGTAAAAATTTTTACACCGATTTTTATATTTATATATATATATATATATATATATATATATATATATATATATATATATATATATATATATACATATATATATATATATATATATATATATATATATATATATATATATATATATATATATATATATATATATATATATATATATATATATTTCTTATAATTAAAATTGAGGACCCTGAGGATGATATTTTTAAAATATTTATAATTTTATTCTTGTAACACTAATATTTAGTCAGAAATATGTAATCAGTAATAGAAAAAGATGATACATAAATTAACTATGTTTACCTTTTTTACAATTTAATGCCTTGACCTATTAGTTTGACAAATGAAAATTATGGTATTCATTGTATACTGTAAATAAATTAATAGTATAATATTTATCTTACAAATGAATTATTAAGATTTTTTTTATTAATATGCTATCTTAACAATACTAATTATGAACTAATCAATTGATTTTAAAGCATATATTTTTAATTGGTGAGTTAGCTAAAGCTTAAAAAAAACTAATAAGACGACCTTTATATTGTATGTAATGTATTGCTAATGACCCTATTTGTTTTTAAGGTAATCGACAACACTTGATATATACAGTGGTAGCATTGTGTTGCTTATATTTTTTTGCAAATAGATACATTACATTTTGGTAAAGCAAATTTTATATCTTTAAAGTTAAATCAAACTACGAGGCTCATATTTAATAGAATTGATATAATATAGCCAAAGAGGAAACAGTTCAGTGTGTCCAGACAAAAGGAGAAATATACTAGAAAATGTATAACCTAGCAGAAAGGACATTTCTCTTTTGGGTAAATAATAAACGTATTATTATTATTTTTGTTATTAAATCAATATTTTTACTACTTAATAGGAATAACTCTATAGCTGTTGGATACTTTAAAATATATGTTTTTTAATTGGTAGTATTTTAAAATTTCTCAAATCTATAAAAGAACGTTTTATATAAACATTTATTAATTTCGAGTTTCATCGTTCCGGTTTTCTGAAATTTTAATATTTTTGTTTTCTTTTTCTTCAATAGCCCTATTAAATTCTTAACAATATGTAAACTTTGTTGTTGCTCGAAATCGAGTTTTCAATAACAGCTTCAAAAGAGAATACCTCGGAGAATACGTTTATGTCGGCCTCAGTCAGATATATAAAATTTACTTTAAAAATATTTTAGTTTTCAATACTTCGATCATCATCAAACACATGTGTATTCTAGTGTAGCCTAGTTTGAAAACCTGATGATGACCGAAAGTTCGAAACATGTACATTTTTCATATCTGACAGAGACTAGAGATTCTCTTTTTAAGTCGTATAATAAAATTAGGAGCGAAATGAACAATTGATGTGAGGTTTTCCGGTAGATAACGATAAGATATTGTTGCTTATTCAAATATAAACATAAAGTCATATAAAACATCTAACAATATAAAACAAATAATGCACCAGAGGAACATGCAAATGGGAAAGTACCAAACCGACAAAAAGAACAAAGATAACGGAATGTAATTTTATACCGGCTAATCTAAGATATTCTTATATATTTAAAATAATTACTTTTAATCATTACAATAGTAAAATTATTAACACCATTGAACCTAACAAATATATTGTAAAATTATAAAGAGATCCATATTTATTATTGTTAGATTAAGACAGGAACAGTTCTTTTACTTTGAAATGACAGATCTTTGTCCTCGTCTTTTTCTGGAAGAGATTGAAGCTGTAAGCGCCTCTTAGATTTTTTTCATAGCGCTTCTTCGATTTTCTCATCTTATTGTACATAATACAGGTTTTGCAAAAAGTCAGAGTATGAGTTATCTCGAGTTCTAAAAAAAGGTTAAAAATTGGCTGTTGCATGTGTACTAAAAAATTTTACTTTTTTAGTAAGCTGTCGACGATAATGACTGTGACCCAGCTTTTCAGCAGAATGAAGCGCTTCTGCATTTCGTTTAGGTGTTTGAGAGTGGCTTCACAATGAACTTTTTTGACTTGACCTCCGAGTTGTTAAATGGCTAGCACGATCTCCGGATCTTGTTCCACTTGATTTCTTACTTTGAAGTTACTCCATTGTGCAAGCCTCTCTTAAAAAGCTCAATAATTTTTAAGGACTACAACACATATTTATTGGTTGACTCAGTATAATATTTGTGTTTATTTAAAAACTTAGAAACAATGGTTCAAAAATTAACAAAATTCAACACAGCATTTCTAATATTTTTCTGTAGTTGGATAGTACTTAAAAACAAAAACGAGACATCTATAGATTAACCGATGTGTTAATGGTCATGTCCCTATAGGCACGTTTAATAATAAAATAAAATAAAGCACTAATTGAACTGGGTTATTTTTAGATTTTGGAAACTTATTATAATCATCAGTCGATATTGATACTCATGAAGACTTTTAAAAGTGGGAATGAAAAGTAATAGTAAATATGTATGAAATAGTTTTGTTTTACCTAGACCTATATTTTTTCAGCTTGTTTTCTTGAGCCAAAATACCTTCTGCATTTGCATAACTTATTGCGTAATAATGAGATGAAATAAAAAAATACGGGCCTTTCGACATAGGTATCTAATGACACCAAAATTTAACCCCTCGTACGTCATCGGCTACTGTAAACATGCAATATACTTAAGAAATCAAGGATCTTGGGATTAGACCATATTAAAGCAATTACTTTAATTTTTTTCCTTCTATTGCACCTCGCATCAGAATACCGATAAAAGGGGTCAGTTTTGTCGGCTTTCTTGATGTTCGCGCAGTTAAATTTTGTGGATAGTCTCTTATTTTGTACACTAAGAAAACGGCGTTCTTATCGACAACAAAACCATTTTTAGTTTACATTATAAAAGCTAAGAACTGAAAAAATGCAATTCGAAAAGTCGATTGTTTTGATAAAACTAGTGTTTTATTTAATCGATTCCACCAGACAGCTAACTATATTTTCTGAAACTTAACATATTTTCATATATGTGATGTTGAATATTCTGCTCAAAACTAGTGGCGATTTTGTTATTTTAAATGGAACACCCGTGTATTATTACATTTTTGGATTTCCCTTTGGAAAAATAAACATTTTTTGTGTTCACACAAACTCTTATCGCCAAAATTAAGTTTTCGAGAAAATAGCTCCTGAAAAGTGATAATTTTAGCAATTAGAAGAATGCTTAATTTGAGAATATTTAACTGGGAGTGAATTAAATTATTTATTCATATTTTAGTTTTTTCAAGACCTATCGCATATATGAAACCAAGTTAAGCCATACATTTAGAAAAATTGAAAGAAAATAAAATGCATTTTGTTTTGTTCCAAGTTTAGGTTAGTGAAGGTGAGAAAACATATTTACGCTGTCGACGAAAATGCCATAATATACATGGTATTCACATATTTTGCCTATGTTAAGTTAATAGCAATTGTATTTAATATATCTAAATGTTAAGAGTTTTTTTTTTAAATAAAAATGGCCTAATTTTAAAGCAAAAAATACACCACATTTTTCAAATATTCAGTTCTGATACAAAATTGTATGTTGTAGGTTGAATAAGATATATCTAATTTAAATTAGATATGTAAATATTGTGTGAAACTATCATAATATTTGAACAATCTCTAAAAATAGATAGAAATAAATATTTAAATAATTTAGATTATATAACTTAATGAACATTTGACCAATTAAATTAGGAATTTACTGCATGTAGCAGTTATATTTATTATTACTCATCCTTTATTAAATTGTTGGTATTAAAGTTTCCCTAAATACCAGTTTCGAAATAAAAATTATTGTTATGTTAAAATGTTTCTTTTTTGGAAAATAATCTAATATACATTATTCGTGGCAGATAAGTAACCCTTCAGCTGCTTAGCTGTGGAGAATGAAAACATTGGAATGCCTTCCCCAGTTTTCGAAGAGCGCTCAGGATGATTGATTTTAGTATTGAGAGATATGGGCTCCGACAGTGATTGGTGAACAATTTTGAATCTAAAATCTCGAGCAAAATCTGGCAATATTTTGTTACCGATGAAAACAATGAAAGCAAAGCAACAGTGCAATAAAAAAATAGTTCGCGGCGTGGCAAAGAAGGCAACTACTAAAAATTTATAGAATTATGTTAAATATAAACATTCACATTTAGTGTAAACAGAAGTTGAAGAAAATAGTAAGAAAAGCGGACATACCTTATTGAAGAAGGTGTCGATATCAAGCCAATTTGCCAAAAAATGGTATATGAACAATCGAAAATCCTTAGACAATAGGTGAAATAATTGCGTTAGATAATCAGCCATTTACAGTGGTTGAGGGTAGAATGCATTATGTATTATAGATAGTTTAATTTGCTATATTCAGTATGTGTTATTTTTAGGCTTTAGACATCTTACGAACAAACTACAATATCTGTAGGAAATGTCAAGACATACATATTTTACTGAAACAGTAATACCATATTTTTTTGAAAAATATAACCTGGCAATAAAGGGATTCCTACCAGATACCAAATGGATGTTACGACAGACCTATGGCCATCTAAGTAAGCTATCATAGTTATATTAGTTTAATATTGATTTTGAGAACAAGCATTCAGTGATAGGCATTCGGCTATTTGACAAAAGTCATACAGGGGAAAATATAATTAATATGTTAATTGAGTTACTTCAAGAAACTGAAATACATCTTAGTAATATAAACTTGTTGCTTCGAGATTCGGGAGCTCTCGTTAAAAAAAGGTGCTCGAATACTTTAATCATGAATCTTGTTACCTGTTAAAAAAAGTGCCCAGGATGTTCTAACCCGATGGAACACTTCCTGAACGAGCTAAAAAGGCATCTTACCTTATTAGCAGCGAAAAATACTAATATACGAGAAAAAAAAAAGATAATTTAAAGAATAGATTTTCATATAGAACTAAATGATAACTTGGCAAAACCACCATTTTAGATCCAAATGCAGTTTCTTTAACAACAAATATCACATAAAATCTAAATTCAAGATAGTGTTTAGCGGGTTAGGGACATAAATCAAACCTCAGTTTTCAAAAATTGGCCGACGTTTCGACGATTTATTTGTCGTCTTCTTCAAGGCTGAAAGAGATCATTTTTTTATTACAGTATGGCCGTTCATACAAACAAAAATTAATAAAATATAACAATAAAAATCTAAATTTATCAAAATAATAAAATCAGAAACGCGGACAGACATTGCAGCAGCATCCAGTATTTCTGTTGAGTCTACTGTAAGCTGGGATTCCGATGATGACTGAACTATCGACGATGTAGACGCCTAAGTTAAGAAATTGCCCCTATTCGTAGTGGAAACATAACAAGAAAGACTCTACTGTATTATCAAAATATGTGTATAACTATTTATCCGCCCCAGCACACGCACAACGCTCAGTGAACGACTTTCTTCAGAAAATGGTGAAATCCTAATATATTTACATCATAATATTCCGTTTATTGATTTCAAATATAACCGTTGATTGATTTTAAATATTAAGCAAAATTTATGGTATTGTAATAATTCTTTAAATTTTTACACAGAATATTATTTATTTTTTAGTATTTTAATTTTTTTGACTTGTCAGTTTGTGAGCTCCTTTTTTAAGTTTGATCTATTTGAAATAAAGTAAATGAAACTGGATTTTATTTATACATTGAATTAAAACCGTTATTCTCCTAACTTCTTAGGTATTTTGAAAATGTTGGATATTCAGCCGAATTGTTTAGTATCCGGCCAAACCGAACACCTGGCCAGATTCGATAAAAGTAGCCGAACATTCGGCTTAGGCTGGATACACAGAGAATCACGGCATCCCTAATTAAAATATTTCAATGTTCAGTGAGTATTAATTATATTTCTGCAAGGTATACATCTCAAAATAAAGAAAAAATGTCATTCTGACTAATCGAAGATATACAGGCAGTTGTTCCAAAATGGCAAGTGTTTTAGTGGCAATAATCAAGTATAAATTCGTGTTCAAAAATTATTACAGGAATAGTTGAATTACCAGATAATTTAGATATGGTTATACCAGGAGATAATTTTAATAAGCAATTTACTTCAAGCAATAACAACTGTTTTTAAAACAAAACATATATTGATCATTCTTCTTACATTATTGTTATCTTTTATGTATAATGTATAAGTATGGGTAATTGAAGAGCAAGCGTTTCACTTATTTTACAAACAACAGAGATAATAGAGCCGGAAATTCTAACTGTTAAAGATTAGAATTTATTAATACATAAAGTCAGCAAGTTCGGGGTATGTAAACAAGCGATAATGGGATAAACCCAATATTTTTGATAAAGTTGTTATGGATTTCCAGAGTTTCTATTAGCCCGCTTGAGATTCCTTTTCGAACTATCAAAGAAACTTGACTTGGAAAAACCAAGAAGCAGTGGAAATATTTAAATACATATTTAATTTAAAGGGAATAAATATTTAGCTTGAATAACAATTAGAGAATACTGCAAAACATTTTATACTCTCATAATCAATTCGTTTTGTTTTCACATAATCAAAATTTAATATCAATTTCCTTAGCACAAAGGTATAAATTGTCTCTTTGACACCAAATAATCCTATTTATTCAGTGTTCTTTATAACGAAATATATTTTCTCTATAGGCAAATTTGGTTAATATTTCCCTTATGTATAATAATTTCCATAAGAGGTGTACAATTTTCGCAAAATTACGCCGATAATTCTACAGTAGCAAGGATTCCATCAATAATTCCACAGTGTCAAGAATTATAGCGATAATCCTACAGAAGAATCCTACAAAATGTTTATAAAAACAGACATAGAGAAGTTTTCCATGAAAAAATTCTTTAGTTAAGTAATGTTAGATATTACCTGATATTTACTAATATTAAAATTAAAGAAAATACGTTTATTTTTGTTTAAATTACAGCATTACGAACTATTGTAAATATCAATTACACAACTATTTCAATTGGGTATTTAATTAATACCAGATGTACTTGACTTAACTTGCGATGAACTTGCATTAAATATGTTCAGTTTTGGGATACCAGTTGCTTCATTTTCCTTATTTTCGCAAAGCAGTTTTCTTTTTGTTTTCTCCCGAAGCCTCAATGTATCCTTCTACATCTGTATTTGACCGGCATCCCCCGTGCCTCTTTACGGTCAAAATATCCACTTCGGTGTTAGCTAATAGTGATGTAGAACACCTTCTAAAGCAGTGGTCGGTATTGTACAGTATTGTTCTGGATCGGATAATTTTAAAAATAAAGCAATATTCTTAGGCACTCCAGAAGTGTTTATTCCCTCTGGTTGTTTTGTACGTTTACCGTTCTTATAGCACACGAAGAAACGACGATGATCAACGTGTTTAAAGAGTAACTTGATGTAATTTTGGACAATTTCCACCATATCTAAACCCTCAATGTCTCCTGATATTACAAAAAACTCTGGAGCTATTTTTGTCTTCGCGAATGGTATTACAAATCTAAAACACGCACCTTGATCTTTCACATTTTCCAAGAATTTTGTCAGCCCTTCTCTTCTACATGCTCCTGCTAGTCCAAGAATAAGTGTTACTTTCTCCATAAAAACACTTGTTATGATCAGCATTCTGCAGAAAAACACCAATATCGTTTTCGTTAATATCTTCGATTTTGTACGTCTATATCCTTCTAACTTTCTTTTTAAAAACGGAATTAAATGCGAGTATTTATTAATATTGCCTTTTTTTCTAATAGACATCACACTCCGCAACACTGAATAGTATGCTCAAACAGAGGATGGTTTTTGAATTTTGGATATATCATTACAATAGACTAACAATGCCTTCTCACTGGAGATAGTTTTTATGTTCTTTTCCTCATGCCATTTCTGATACCGGGGGAGTAGGCCAACTCATATTTTACTCGTGATTTTTCGGTCAGAAGACTGGAAATTACGCCGATAGCCACTTTCTCGATGTCGGATGGAAAATCTGAATCGCTCATGTTGAAAATGTATGAAACTCGTTCCGGACTTTATGACAAATTATAAATTGTTTGATAGCATTATTTTCTAATGTTTTATAAGAAAAACTTAGTTACTTGGTTGCGATGGTATAGTAAGTAGAGGTAACAGAGGTAATTTGTTTTCAAATATTTGATAGGTAATCTTTTCACAAAAATTTAAATTATATTTTAATTCGGATAAGATTTTAAACGATCGTAGATAAAATTTTGTACGATGCACGTGTGATACACTGTTAATAACATACTTGTGTGGTTACACACGCGTATATTAATAACGCTTTTATCACACTTGCATCGTAAATGTCTATTACAACACTTGTTTTAAATTATTACGTAATATTTTTTAAAAATTTAATAAAGGATATAGGAGTAACTATAAAACGCCTCCACTTTTTAACTCACGAAAGAAAAATATCCATAGTAAAAGTTTGTTGGTTTTTCCGAAAGTCAATATTTTTCCATATTTGACTATTTTTCTGTTTCAAAAATGTTATGACTGCAAACTATCATTTTTTTTTTGAAAAGGTTTTGAAAAGAATTATTTCTATTATAAATGTTTCGCTCTAACGATCGGCGCAGTGCCGAGTTCCTACAGGATGAAAGCATTTGTACAACTGCCATGAGTCTATAAAAACTTAAAGTAAATAACACAATTTCGTATTTTTACTAAAATAATATTCTTTATATCATGAAACATTCTGTAGACAGACTAGTCCACATGCTAAGATATGTAATTTTATTAAATATATGTTAGATATGTTTATTGAGTTGCGGGTAAGCCAAAAAGAATTTGTTTGATCATACCATTTTATATATTTTTTATGCATGGAACATGAAATTAGAATTAGAATAGTAAAATTCTAATTTTATGTTCCAAGCATGAAAAAAAGACGATATAAAATGTTGAGTTACAACAAACTGAGTTAAATTTTACAACCATTCCATTATTTAACATCCAGCATTGAAATTTGATTTAGCGAGTATATTTCTTCCTAATTAAAATAATGGCATAATAAAGGATAATCCGATGTAGCCGCTCCTAATAAAATTACACGACTTTAAACGGATGACAAATGGTCAACATGAAAAAATCCTTTAATAATAATTCTCTAAACATTCCCTCCATTATTTTCTGTACCCGGGCGGCGTGGATAGTAATGTTAAGCCAGTTCTTAATGCCTGACCAACTGCTAGGAACAAGTCAGTCTCCACAGAAGCTGGCATGAAATTTATACAAGTAACTTAGAGTAAAGGCAACGGATGGAACTTGCACTTCTGCTTGCCTTTTTATTTTGAATGGAATAAGGGGTAGAGCTTATTTTTAACATAATAAATACAAAGAGAGTCTCAATTCGATCCGTGTATATTACCTTATTTTGTAGAGAAGATTTCTGTGATGGTCCCATTGTGTCCAAAATGTAGGATGGAGAAACCATTTTGCGAGAAAATGTTTTCGATAAATTTGAAATATTATAAAAAGTTATTTGAGGTTACGTGTAGGTACATGCTTATTTTTAACCGATTTCAAAACATTTCGTGGGGTATTTGTTACGATAATTTTTATACGTGTTGTATTTAATACAAAAAAGATTTGGAAGCCTTAAGTAAATCACCTTCCCTAATCTCTTCTCCTCTCTGAATGTTTTTTGGATAAGAATTGAATATTTGAAAATCTTAGGAATAGTATAATACTTTATTTTGGATACAATGCAATTTTTGTGCCTAGAAGATGCGATGAGGAAGAGTAATATGAAAAAATCCGTATACTCGCTTTAAGCCACAACAGACTATTTATTTTTCATAACATTTACGTATTCTACAAAAAATAAATCATGTCCTTTATTATTTTCGTACAAAAAAAGAAGGTTTTGTTCCAGGAATTGGAATTTTCTTGAATATTAAAAAAACTATTAGGCAGCCATTTTGTTTTGCTAAATAGGATTCTCACTAAAAATTTACCAGTATATCCCTGTTTAATACATGATTTTTGTACAAAATTTCATGTCAATTGGGTAAGTAATTTTTGGTACTGAATTTTAAATATTTTATTAGACAGCCATTTTGTTCCGCTATTATGGATTTTATACAAAAATTTTACTAGATGATGCCTAGTATTTTATATTTGAACAAATTTTAAGCCCATTCGATAAGTATTTTTCTAATAATGTTTTTTGAGGCCGCCATATTGGATTTTTACCTAAATGTAGCCATTTAATCCCCATAAGACTCTTGATTTTTGACCAAAATTTAAAATCAATCAATCAATCAAATAATAAAATAGTTTTGGGTGTTTTACTGAAGCAAGCAATTCCATTTTATTCAAAATTTCATTTTTGTTAGCTTAAGACAGTGACTATAAAACTTTCTTCCCTAAACTGTGATAAAAGGGGAGGAGTGTAAAATTTAAAGTGTATTATTTTTCGTTTTTTACTTTGATGTTATGTTATGAATGTCTAATATAAAAATAATTTTGAATATAGGGTTATTTAAACATGATTGTTGAGTGCTTAACATTAAACTGGTTTAATAATTAAAATGTAGGTGTATACTTGAAAATGTATGAGTTATGTACTGCAATTTTATATCAACTTTCAATAGATTCTTTTTAATATTGGCTTCAGCTAAATAATTTAATAATAAAATAATCCTCTTAGTAACACTGAGTAGATTTATGTAATACAGAATGAATCGGAGAAAAAGTAAGCTCTAATCTTGAGCTTACTTAACTAAACGGTCAAGGTAATCCACTTCGTCTAGACTGCCATTAGGTTAAACTAATGAGTCTGAAGTTAAATTAAATGCTAACTGAACAGTTACTTTCCCCTTTAATTGGCTTCTAATTTTGATAATGACGTTGATGGTTAAATAAACCTATGAAAGAGTGAATAATTTTTCAGCTAACAATAAAAAGAATCATGTAAATTTGTATCTAATGACGGATTTAACAAATTATCAAACAATTTATAATATCAGATATAATTGACATTTTGATTGATTGTACGATTTTTTTTACATATTTTAATATGTGTCGGTTTAGTAATAATTACTCTCTATCTTCAGTATTCTCTAATAGATTTGACAAACTAAAACAATACGTATTTTTGTTTTCAAAACATAATTAATTAATAAATATTATTAACCTATAAAAAGACAAAACATTACCTTTGGAGACTAATACTAGGTCAGCTGAACTGGCACAGCATATACCAATACAAACAAAATAAGGTAGGTAATAGCAGATTTTATAAGTATAAACTGTATGTGTATTTTTTTAATTGATTTACAGATAGTACCATGATAACTAGAATTGTGTATATTATTTATGTATAAGAAATGTACATCAGTTATTCTGTATTTAGTAACAGGGGAAGGTGGCTCAGTAGGACTACAGCATACAGCATCTAGCCCCAGTTTGACGCTTTGTACAGCCAGTGACAATTCATAACTAACGCTTAGGTATACATATTAATTATAAGTACCCTTATTATGAGTTATAAATGTTTATTTTATCTCGTTCTTCTAGGTCAGCAATCCAGCTATCTTATAAAGTAGGTAATTATGTTGGTCAGGGAATTTTCTCTCAAAATGAAATTTTTTGATTAGTGAAACAGTAAAGGCAGTGAACTAGAAAATGGTGCTACTGTTTCATCTTGTTCGCAACTTCTACAATCGCATGTTTCTCCCTGACATTCCCTGCAATTCACGGTTCTTCCTTTCTTAATGATTTGTACCATTATAACAATTGACAATATATAGGGGGCTATGTTTAAACATTTCTTGTAATCGCAAAAAAATCACCCTCCTATATTTTTTCAGATCTTTATGTTTCAGAGTCCCTAGATGCGGAAAAACATTTTTTCTCAATTCCGTCGGTCTGTCTGTTCGCGGCATAACTAAAAAACTACTTACCCGATTAACTTCAAATTTTGGTCAAAATTTAAAGGTCATATAGTAAACACACCAGTATGGCAAAACAAAATGGCGGCCTAGTGAAATGTTAAAAAAATTATTAGTAAAAAACTACTTATCCAGTTTATCTCAAATTTTGCACAAACATCAAGTATTATGTAGGAATCCACTGGTAAAATTTTGGTACGAATCCAAAAAGGCGGAATAAAATGTCGACTTAATAAAATAAAATAAAAACTAATAAAACTAATTTAAGATGGCGGAACAAAATATTTGTAATCGTGAAAAAATCACCCTCTCAGGTTTTGCATATTTTCAGGTTTTAGAGTCTCTTGATGCCAAAAAAAATGTTTTATCAATTCCGTCGGTCCGTCTGGCGGTTTGTATGTCTATCTGTCAGTTCACGCCTCATGGCACAGCTTAAAAACTATTCATCAGATTGACTTCAAATTTTAGTCAAAAATTAAGGGTCATATGGGGATGAACTGGTAATATTTTGGTAAAAATCCAGTATGCCGGACCGAGATGGCGGCCTAGTCAAACGTTAAAAAATTAATATTAAAAAGAATAATTATCCAATTTCCTCAAATTTTGCACAAAAATTAAGTATTACATAGGAATGAATTGATAACATTTTGGTATACGACAGCAATACAAAATGATGGCCTAGTATAAAACTTGAAAAATCGGCCTGAAATCATTAAGTGTGATATAGAGATAAACTAGTAGAGTCGTGGTGCCAATTCAAAACGACGGAACAAAATGGCGGACAAATAATTTTCTCCATTAATCTTTCAGATCTTGGCGTTTCAGGGTCCCTTAAAATATTGTATGTAAATAACATTTTTAAGAATAAGAACTTAGTTTATACATAATTTTTTTTAAATTTCATTCCTAGTTTTATTTTTTTACAATTTAAAAATTTTAATGTAATATACGGGTTGTTTTAAAAAACATGCGCCAACGTTTAAAGCGAGATGCTTTGTAAGAAAATAAGACGAAAAGTTCATATAAATATGGGTATGTATGTTTGTTTTTCGAGGTAGAGGCTGTTAAAATAATACAAAAAATCCTTAGTCATTCCGAAATAGTAAGGTGATTTGATTAAGATTTGTATGGATTTTAATGCACGCTTGTCACCGTTGGTCCAGTTTTAGTTGGAGTTGGAATTGCTCAAAACTCTACAAAAGTGATTCCTTGGATTATTCCAAGAAATGTAGCTTCCTGTATTTCAAAAATAGGGCATTTGCGGACATATATTTAAAAAACTTCTCTTGAAATTATCCAAAGAATTACTTTTGTAGTTTATACGCAGGTTCGACCAGTTCTGACTTCAACTAAAACTGGATCAGAGGTGCCAGAGGCATGGATCAAAATAGAATTTGTTTTTTTCTCGGACACGGCTTATCGATCACAAAATTCCAAGAGACATTTTTTGTGTATTTTTACTTGCCCTAAACAATAAAGCCAGTAGTTTTTTAAAAAATAATTCGCGTACCATTTTTTTAAAGAAAGTCAATGATGGTTACCCTTGGTTAAAGTAAAAAGTGCTAAATACTTATATGCTGAAAACATATAGGTCTTAGATACGTATGAGGTTGTTCCAAATCTTAATCAAACCGCTCTTATTGTTTGGATGTAACTAAATAAAGTCATATTTGTTTTTAAATTTTAAACATCTGCGGAACCACGTTTATATGTAAAGTTGTGATCTTATTATCTAACAAAGAATCTCCCTTTAAACCTTGGCTCAGTTTTTTCGAACACCGAGGTATATTAGATAATAATATAAAGAAAGTCAATGATGGTTACCCTTGGTTAAAGTAAAAAGTGCTAAATACTTATATGCTGAAAACATATAGGTCTTAGATACCTATGAGGTTGTTTCAAATCTTAATCAAACCGCTCTTATTGTTTGGATGTAACTAAATAAAGTCATATTTGCTTTTAAATTTTAAACATCTGCCGAACCAAGTTTATATGTAAAGTTGTGATCTTATTATCTAACAAAGAATCTCGCTTTAAACCTTGGCTCAGTTTTTTGGAACACCGGGGTATATTTGATTTTAATTTTGTAATGAAACAACAGAAATTTAATACACTGTTAAAGAGTTACAAACGACCGACGGCCTAGTGAAATGTTAAGAAAAGTTATTACCAAAAAAACTAATTATACAGTTTACCTGAAATTTAGTACAAAAAATTAAGTTTTATGTAGGACTGAACTGGTAAAATTTTAGTTTCAAATCTTAATCAAACCGCTCTTATTGTTTGGATGTAACTAAATAAAGTCATATTTGCTTTTAAATTTTAAACATCTGCCGAACCAAGTTTATATGTAAAGTTGTGATCTTATTATCTAACAAAGAATCTCGCTTTAAACCTTGGCTCAGTTTTTTGGAACACCGGGGTATATTTGATTTTAATTTTGTAATGAAACAACAGAAATTTAATACACTGTTAAAGAGTTACAAACGACCGACGGCCTAGTGAAATGTTAAGAAAAGTTATTACCAAAAAAACTAATTATACAGTTTACCTGAAATTTAGTACAAAAAATTAAGTTTTATGTAGGACTGAACTGGTAAAATTTTAGTTTCAAATCTTAATCAAACCGCTCTTATTGTTTGGATGTAACTAAATAAAGTCATATTTGCTTTTAAATTTTAAACATCTGCCGAACCAAGTTTATATGTAAAGTTGTGATCTTATTATCTAACAAAGAATCTCGCTTTAAACCTTGGCTCAGTTTTTTGGAACACCGGGGTATATTTGATTTTAATTTTGTAATGAAACAACAGAAATTTAATACACTGTTAAAGAGTTACAAACGACCGACGGCCTAGTGAAATGTTAAGAAAAGTTATTACCAAAAAAACTAATTATACAGTTTACCTGAAATTTAGTACAAAAAATTAAGTTTTATGTAGGACTGAACTGGTAAAATTTTAGTATGAATGCAAGATAGTGAATCAAAATAGCGGCATAATAAAATATTTCAAAAATTAGCTTGCAAAAACTGCTTAGTAGATGGATTTCAATGTTTGTGTAAGAATTAAGTGTGATTTAGAAATGCCGATAAAATCGTGGTATGAATTCAACGTGACGGAATAAAATGGTGGCAAAATAAAATGTTTGTGTTCCAGAAAAAAATCACACTCCGGGATCTTCACGATTTAGTGTCTCTAGATGGCAAAAAAAGGTTTCTTAATTCCATCGGTCTGTCTGTCTGTCAGTTCGCGACATAGCTGAAATGCTTACCCGGCTGACTTCAAATTTTCGTTAAAAGTTATGGTCCTATTTGGGATGCCCTGGTAATATTTTGGTAAAAATCCGATATAGCGGAACATAACAGTGGCCTAATTACGTACAAATCCAAGATGGCAAAAAGAAATTTGGAAAGTTAAAAAACTTTTTATTCAATGGACATTAATGCACAAGATATATATATATATATATATATATATATATATATATATATATATATATATATATATATATATATATATATGTATATATATATATATATATATATATATGTACATATATATATGTACATATATATATATATATATATATATATATATATATATATATATATATATATATATATATATATATATATATATATATATATATATATATATATATATATATATATATATATATATATATATATATATATATATATATATATATATATATATATATATATATATATATATATATATATATATATATATATATATATATATATATATATATATATATATATATAATATATATATATATATATATATATATATATATATAAAGTTGCTTATTTAATTTAATTTACATTATTTTCAACAATCAAGCGTGGCTTAGGCAGAAACTGGTAAAATATTGATACATAGGTTATAAGGTGGAATAAAATGGCTCCGAATAAAAATTTTGAAGACAGTATATATTATGTTTTATTAAATGATTATGTACCTAACTCAACTAAGACACACTTCACTAATCCTAATAAAAGAAAAGAATCATAGCAAAGGAAGTTTACCGATTTTTAATATTTTAAATTTCTACACCAATCCCCATTGATAGTAAGGATAGTAATTAATGTCTTAATTGATAATATAGAATCAATATTAGATAGATCGAATCTCGTTTTCTTCAGTAAAAAAATTTTAATGTCTTGTTCGTTGCAAATTATCTAAAAATAAAAAAA
This sequence comes from Kuschelorhynchus macadamiae, assembly GCA_030620095.1. Lineage (NCBI taxonomy): Eukaryota > Metazoa > Arthropoda > Insecta > Coleoptera > Curculionidae > Kuschelorhynchus > Kuschelorhynchus macadamiae. The sequence continues at coordinate 1,650,900 of JAUTXW010001143.1, read as the reverse complement.
TCGAGTTGTACGCGGGCCTACGGGGGCCCTGTTTGTATAAACAGTCCATCAGGTAGAAAAAATGTACATCAATTGCTTGCGTTGTCGTTTGATTAGACTGTACGCAACAATATTTGGTTAGCTATAGGCCTGGCGTCGCGGAATGGCAACTCTAGGCGTTAAGTTATGCGGAAATTTCTGTGGATTATTCAATATATACATAAAATTATTATCAAAGCTGTGACAGTTTCAATTAAATGATTTGCATAATTGGATTAGGTTTTTTCTTTGATGAAGCTTTTATAGCGTTCGTATATGCTCTTGTCAAAAGATCTGCCCGTTTAATGTATATACGTTTTGTCACAATTTCCACAAATGATTGTTACATTTTGTCCGGTTTTTATTTATTATTTTTAATAACATTACTTATGGAATTATTGATTTTATATGCTAATTTAGAAATAAAATCTCTTTTAGAGTTAGAATTACCTATATACGATATAGCTTATCTTCTATGTAATTGTTTTTTCTTTGACGTTACGGTAAATCATTCCTACAGATTTTTTATGTTCCCTTTTTTGGAGAATATTATCAGATTTATTGAAAAGCCATTGTTTATTGCGATTGCTTTGGTGATGTACAACTTCAAGGAAGTGAGATTAGTCTATGAATCATACTATGAAAAGTGGCAGGTTTATGTTGACATGAGTTGTGTATGATAGTATCTATCCGTATGTGAAGGGTTAAATCTAGAAAATGTATAAGATTGATAGATTGTATCTCAATTTATGACTAATATTTGGGTGAATGCTGTTAATATAATCGAGAAAAATACGTAATTATCATTCAGTTCTGTGGTTGTTAATTAGATTTTCCAGTGTATGTATATTTTGGCAAGTAAAGGGCTTAATGGATTTCCTATAATTAAACCTTTTGATCTTGTATAAAATTTGTCATTAAATTCGAAGTAGTTTTGTTCTAAACATTGTTTTTAATACAATTAACTGCGATTAGTGATAACAAACGAGATTAGTTCGCATTACTTGTATTGGTAAATTAACATTTTTAATTTAATACGTTGTAAGTTATTGTATGTGGATAGTTCGTCCATGTACTTTCATTTCTCTGACGTAGCTTTGTCATTATATAATGATTTGGTTGGACAATAATGATTATTATTATGACTTCTAAAAATATTTAATATGAAAAAACTCATTGAAGACATTTTTATTTTTTGATTTTATTTGATATTTATAATACACCCTATTATAAACAAAATAAATCAAAATAGCTTTCATGCCCTATAATGAATATATCCATTCATTAATATCGGATAAGTCATTTTCATTACAGAGATACATATGTAAAAACTGATACAAAATATAAGTATTTTATTTATTCTTTGCTTGCCAATTGAAAATTGGGGGAACGGATTAGAAAAAGTAACAAATAAAGTGGGGTTTTACAGTCGAATTCAAAACTACAAATGGAATAATAAACCGAAACGAATGTATGTTCCAATATTTATTTCAAGATAAGATTAATCTAGGGCTTAAGCCTTTTTGATTATGATTGGAAAATAAAGAAATCTACAACTACGAAATGTGTTTCAAGTTGTGTGATTCATTTTAGGTCGTGTTATCGTATTTATTAACAAACATGTTTTGATTATCTTATCATAACAGTTTATCGTAATATGTCTTAAACCTGTAATAATTTTATAAATACGTTACTCCTAGTACTACATATTAAGATAAAATGCTTTCTAATTAAGTAATTATTCCTGAGCTTAGTCGAATCTTTTTTAGCCATGACATGATTCGTGAACTACGGATTTATATTTATACTGTAAAAAATTACTTAAATTTGACTCAGTGATTGAAACTATTGGTTTTGGGTTTATTGTTTTGATCATAGGAAGAATGGTTGCGTTAATAGCCAATTTTTATAAAAGAGAAAAGAGGTCCACAACAGCGTAGCAAGGGGAGGCGTTCCGCCCAGGGTACCACTGCTAGGGAGGTGTCATTTTAATATCATACTAAAATTATTTAATCCAAAAATTTGTAGAGCGTTTTCTATAGATTTTACGGAGGACCGGTAAAACCAGGAAGTCCAGAAATAAGAAGAGGGTGTGACAAAATAAATGACCGTCCTGGGGCAGTGACATTTCCGGGGGCAAATGGCTTAGTCGAAAATTCTTTTTCAAATTTAAAAACATATAATGGTAACTGGGAGTATTAGAATTATCAGTTACTTCGGTAAGTAGCTGTTTTCTTATTTTAGTGTTGTATAATGGGAGCGGGGACATTTTTTCTAATTCATTTTTCAGTCCTCGCCTGCTGAGATCTACACTGAAATAAGAAAATTAGTAAATGATAAACGTAACACCTAGAAATGGGGTTGCGTTAACTTCACAACAGAAGAAAAAGATTCAAACAGAAACAGATTGGTATTGAAGAAAATATTTTTTCTTATTTTTATTCAGCCACACTCGGTTTTTTGTTTTGTAAGTTATTAATTTATTTTCATTATTTCATATTTTTGGTCATTGGTTATTATTATTATAAAATGGTGCAGCACTGTCGTCATTTTGAGTTATATTTCCGAAGACACAACCACTGAATACTGAAGTGAAGTGTTCAGATCTCATGGATATATTTTTAGCGATTTTTCAACTTTACAAGCTACACTTAATATAATACCATAAAGCCAGTAATAATACAAATTGTTCTCCAGACGGGGACCGACATTGCAGCAATATCCACTATTTCTATTGAGTCTACTATAAGCTCAGATTTCAATGATGAACCACTTGATCACGTTAAGGAAGAAACTCAATTGTCTATGTCTGTCTGCGATAAAGTAGCAAGAGTTGCTTATACTTCTTGTTCTTCAGAAGAGGCAGGAACTATCAACGATGTAAACGCCGAAGTTAAGAAATACTTAGAAATTCTATTAATTGAAAGAAAAGACTATTCCTATTCGCGATGGAAATATAACAAGACTTTCCTTTATTATCAAAACTTGTGTGTAAGTATTTACCCGCTCCAGCACTCACAATCTTCAGTGAACTTTTTTTGGAGGCGGCTAACATTTTTAAGGAAAAACGGAACTGACTTCGATCTATTTAAAATAAAGTATTATTAAAAGGAAAAAAACCGGATTTTATTTATACATTGAATTAAAACTGTTATTCTCCTTACTTCTTAGGTATTCTGGAAATGCCGGATATTCGGCGAAATAGTTTAGTATCGGGGCAAAACCGAATATTCGGCTAACAGGCCGAGTATTCGTGGCATCCCTAATTAAGATCCACAAATCCTTCGTTTTAGAAACACAGGTGTTGAAATTACTTTTTAAAAAGGGTTTTATTTGATTTTCTTAATTCTGTTTCCTGGCCACCTTGCCTTGTCACCCATAGAACCATTGAATATGTAAAAAAAACTATTATTTATGAAGGTGTAATTTGTATAAATTTTCCACATGTTAACAGCATTTCAGTTACTGAAGTGAAGTGTTCAGATGTAAAGATCCTTGAAGATGCCTCGTGTAATCGAAGGCGAAACGTCGGATAGTAATTCCAATTTGACTAATCCCAAGATCCATGATTTCTTAACACAACCAAGGTCACAAGCTCTATATTTTTTAGCGATTTTTGAACTTTACCAGCCACATTTAATATAATAATTAAAAGCTAAAAAATGTTTATACTATTATTTAAAACGACCTTAAAAAATTGACTTATGAAGTTGCTGTCAAACTACTATTTGTATACGAAGAAAGATTATTTTACATTAGTTGCCTTTAGAATTCATAATTTTTAAGGATGGAATATAGGTATTATGACCTAATAACTTAAGAAATATCTATTTATTACTGGTTATTAGTTTGACGTCGACTCCATAAGTAAAATTTTCAAGGTCGCCTAAAATGTTATTCTTCACTTTTGAGTACTTTTAAAAACGGCTTTACTTTTTTCAAAAACTTTATATTTTTATTATTTTCACAATTTTTATTTTTTTGATTTTAAACCTATTTTATATTTATTTTTCATTTTTATAAAGGAATAGATACTAATGTTTTCTTGTATATTCTGTACTATTTATTAACTAGGTCAATGGAACTTGAAAATATTAACTTTTTACGTTTTTTAAATTTAATAACTTATAGAATTTTAGAGGGGGCAGTGCGAAAACCTACTTTAAATATATTGCTATTTAATATATTAAATGCTCACTAACACATTCCATTATTTATTATCGTTAAGAGTACTTTCCATACAAATGATTAAAGCAATTTGTCAGATATTCATGTTTTCCCATCATTTTGGTCGTCTGTCAAAAATACTGCCTCCTCGCGTTGTCAAGTCTTATGAATTTAATATGAACCGTTTTTTTTTTAAGAAAATAAGCCTCTTAAACAATTTGACTAAACTTAAAAAGATATAAGGTTATTCAACCGCATAATATTTCCGTTTTAAAAATGAGGTAACTTGCTAAATTTTACAGTGACTAACCATCAGTTACGTAGGTATACGCATTATTCTATTCTTGCAATGGCAGTGTTATGTTTTCTTGAATTCTAGTTATTTGATTCTAGTTGTGCACTTAAACCTTAAAAGAGTTAAATGATTACTAGTCGAAACGAAACTAGTATGAATTAAGTTTAGTAACCTCATCACAAAAATAACATAATAACATATATAAATAAATAAAAAAAATGTATCCTCTTCAAAAATCCGTAATACCAAAACTATAAAATCTATGGTGCATTTTTATGAAATATTGAACTAAAGTAAGTGCTTGTAAACAGAGTCATTAAGCAGTTGAGTGTTAAGTAAAGAACAGGTATTCAAAACCAATTCTTGCACATTATTCTCAGCGACCCATTGACATAAGTAGCAGAAACACTTTAAAAACACTCATTAAGCATTTGTTTTTGAGAAAAGTATTTTGTAAGAAAGTTAAAGAACGAACTGCTTGGAACTGAAGTCAATATTTCATTTTGGAATTATACGTTTTCTTAGGTTTATATTGCCTTTACACACAACGTTTGAATTATCAACTATATAGCGCATTAATTAATTGAAATACCCACTTCAATATAGATAACATTTTTATTTATATTTTTAAATTTAGAAATGCTCAAGTCCACTGAATTTTTACCAGGCTTTTATTAGCGTCACTTATTTGTCTGGTTAAAATCCTGTAACAGATTTTTCACAAAATCAATTAACTTAATTTTTTTTCGTATATAAAAGATTCAAAATCTTTCTATATGGCGCACAATTGTTATTTGTTGTCCAATTCGACTGAAAATCAAATTATAATTTTTTAGAAGTTCAAAATGGCTCCGCCAAAATAGCAGATGAAAATCGAATTCTGGGGAGTTTTAGAATTTTTAATTTTAGTTAGATTTTATACATTCATTAAAACTGAGGTTTTGGACACTATTATATTTAAATGAATATATCTTTAAAAATATAAAGACGTAACTAGACGAAAGCAGCTAATATAAAATATATAACCAATTAAATTTAATTAATTAATGATTAAATACCCATTTTGTCATCTATTTAGTAAACTGTCATACCCTGTAAACCGACTAAAATTCAGTTGAATGAGTTAAATTGTAGAAATGGGCTGTAGAGAGCAGGGCCTTCCTACCTTACTAGTTAAAGCGCCTGTCTAGATAGTGGGAATCCTGGGTTCAAATCTCAGTCAAGGCAAGTTGGCTTTTTTAATTTTACTGAAATGCTTTTTAACCAGTAGTAAATTTATATAGAAAATAACACTACCAAAAATAATAGGTTTTTACATAGTCAATGGTTGTATGGGTAATAAAAGACAAAAAATCAGTGATGAGGAAACATATTTATGAAAATCAAATAAAATCATTTTTAAAGCTTAATTTCAACACATTCTGTGTCTCTAAAACGAAGGATTTGTGGATATCTTAATTAGGGAACCCACGGCTGAAACATAATATCCGACTTATTGTTTCCAATTTAGCCGGGTATTCGATTAGTCCGGATACTACATTATTCGGTCGAATATCCGGCATTTTCAAAATCCCTAAGAAGTAAGGAGGCTTTAATTCAACGTATAAATAAAATCCAGTACTTTTCCTTTTAATAACTCTTTATTTTGAATAGATCGAACTCAAAAAAGGCGCTCACAAACTGATAAATGAAAAAATGAAGACTAAGAAAATATTCTGTGTAAAAATTTAAATAATTGATATAATACTATAAATCAAACTACTGTTGCCTAATATTTAAAATCAATCAACAGAATATTATTATGTAAATACATTTGAACATTTTTTGAAAGTCCGTTCTGTTTTTCCTCAAAGACGTTACCCGAAAAAAGTCGTTCACTGAATATTGTAGTTGCTGGCGCGGATAAATACTTATACACATATTTTGATAACATAGGAAAATATTCCTTGTTATGTTCGGATAAAGACAATCTTTTGTTTTAATTAATGATATTTCTAAGAATTTCTTAACTTCGACGTCTACATCGTTGATTAAGTCTCTTCTGAAGAATAAGAAGTAGAAGCAATTCTTACTACTATATATCCCAGACAAATATAGATGATTGAGTTTTTTTTCCTTAAGGCGACTAAGTAATTCATCATCGCAATCCAAGCTTACTCTTCTGAGATTTTATAGAATCTAATATAACTACCTTTAGGGAATGACTGAAACAAGATTCATGATTCAAGTTCATAATTCGCGCAGCTTTTTTAACGTTAGCTCCCGGATCTTGAAGCAACAAGTGAATATTACTAACATGTATTTCAGTTTCTTTTAAATAGCTGAATGTCTATCACTGAATGCTTTTTCTCAACATCTTTATAAAGTCAGTGAGCACTTAAACTAATATAACTACGAAAACTTAGATTAGATATCTGTCGTGACAGCCATCTGGCATCTGATAGGAATTCCTTTATTACCAGCTTACATTTTTCAAAAAGTTGTACTTACAGTAAAATATGAACGTCTTGGCATTTCATAGGCAGGCTGTAATTTTTTTATAAGTCGTCTAAAGCCTAAAAATAACAGATTCTGAATACAGCAAGTAAGCAAATTATACCAACTATTTTATGTAATGCATTCTACCTTTATCTTCAACCACTATAAGCCATCTAAGGCAATCATTTCTCCTATTGCCCTATGAATTTTTAAGGATTTTCGATTGTTCATATCTCATTTTCGGCAAATTGGCTTGATATCCACACCTGCTTCAATACTTTATGTCCGCTCTGCTTACTATTTTTTTCCATTTCTGTTTGCATTAAATGTGAATGTTTATATTTAATATGATTCCCTAAACTTGTAGTAAATGCCTTCTTACTCAAGCCGCGGGATTTTTATTGCACTGTTTGCATATTGTTTTGCTTTTAAATTCAAAATTTTCCACCAATCACTGTCGCAGCCCATATCTCTTAATGCTAAAATTAAAAGGGGACATACATCTGCCCTGCCTTGATCCGTACTTCCCCATCGTACAATGCGGCGTGACACCAGCAACAATTGATATTCCTTCCTAATCTCGAAATGCGTAATTTAAAACCAACTGTACCGGTCAGTGGCGCCGGCTAAGATCAGAGTGGCTTCACGGTGTGGAAAGTACTATTCGCAGCATCACTAATCTTAATATCACTTTTTTTTGATATTTTCACGAAAGAAAGCTTTCGGAGTGGGGAACATGAATGAAGTAAAACCAGGAACCCACCGAAGAACAGGCAATATTGGGACGGGAGGGAGTAAGAAAAACCCAAATGAGAACTAAAAAAAAGTCGGCACTTTTGTGTGGCTACCTAGTATCATCGATAACAAAAAAAAAGCCTTTTCCATTCAACTAACTCTTATTCATATTTTGTTAATTCCTTCGGCTTTGAAAAAAAAATTTTTAATTCTCTTAACAATTTATTGAAAAACGAAATAATTTCAGTATAACATAAGATTTTGCCAACAAAATTAAATATTTGACGCCCCCCCCTCCCAATTTGTCCGTGTTAAAAACCTGTATATCGGTTGATAGATGTATAGTAAACATTTAGGAGATAAGTGCAAACGTACGTCCCGTCCTTAATTATGACAGAGCAAATAATAAAAAGCGTTATTGGCAAAAAGCTTTTGAAAGAAACCAAACTATTTTATAGACAAGTGCTTTTAAAATCCATATATCGGACATAACTGGAAAATCCGGTAAATTAATTTCATTCGTATATATGACTGTAAAATGCCTGTGTATATACTTGCTGGATTCCACCTGAATATTTGTACTCAATTAGTATGCCGACAAGAACCACCTGACGAATATCTTTGGGCCACAGTACAGGTTCATTGACACCTCTTTGTATAATTTTCAATTTATTTGAAAGCAGAGTTTGTGCTAAACTGCTAATAGTCGTTTTGCTAGTCAAAATTTAATTAATTCTAAACAATTTTACTGTTTTAAATATGGGGAAAAATTATTTTTCAATATGTTAAAAACTAAACTGTTTATTATAAAAGTTTATTAGCCTTTACAATGATGTGATACTACCGTTTTATAGAATTAATTCGTTTTCTCAATTTTTACCCTTCCTCTAATTTTATACTTTCAAATAGTACCTTAGATCTTGCCGAGTTCACTGATTAACTTAAAAGTTATCTTACTTCGTATTGTTTATTATTCTTGGAAGTTGGAAAAAACTGCTAGTTCTGGAGTTTACGATCAAAATGTGTTTTCCTCCATGCGAGTCCGGCAAACTGATATATGGTTAATTGTGATGATCATATTTTTAAATCTATATTATGAAACGCATAGCGATGAGTTCACATACACTCCATTTCTAGCAACTTCCTCTCTCTACCCCTCTAGCACCGACTGGAGCGGCATCAGAATGTCATACTTAATCATGTGTCAGATCATCAGACGCAAAGCGATCAAAACAAAATCTGGGTCGTGGACTCCAAAACTATATCAACTGCGAAAAATTAAGCTTATATATTATAAAATGTTATTGTTTTTGAAACTTGGCCAGATATAGTACCGTAAATCGTTCTTCTAACTGTTCACAGCGTAGCCTAGTAGCATCATCTAATTTGCGATTACCTGCTAGTACCAGAAAAATCACATTTAAATTTGCAGTGGCACAATGGTCAATTATTATATGTGGTATATAACTTTAGACATACTTAAAAATTCACCGTTGTTTTAGGTATTAAATTATCGGTTCATTTCTTTATTTGGAGCAAACTGTATAACGAATAAAATTGCGGTAATTGTGGACCAATTTTATTTATTCTCATGTAGAAGCAAGAAAGCTACAGAATTGATTTAAAATTATATTGATTTTTTAAGATAAATTTCAAAAACCCTATGTAATTTCCCAAAGAACGTTTTTTATGTTAGTTTGTTATATGTTTATAGACAAAAATTTAGAATTGTGCTATTTTCGATATGGTTCAAAATCTCTCATATATATATTTATTTAATATTTTTAAGAGTAAGACAAGCAAATAATAAAAATTGTCTTTACTAAAGAAGAGTTTGGCAAAACTTAACCGGCATATATATCACTGAAAAAAAAACGAAATAAGCATTATATTATATTACATAAATATTCTGAAAGACTTTTACATGTCCTAGACTGAGTAAGTAAGTAATTACTAGTCATAGCTAGATATATGTATATATATATATATATATATATATATATATATATATATATATATATATATATATATATATATATATATATATATATATATATATATATATATATATATATATATATATATATATATACATATATGTATATATATATATATATATATATATATATATATATATATATATAACCAGTGGAGGCTCGCGGGTGAAAAAGTGAAGTGCAAATGAAGCAAGAATATTTTCGCAATAATTTTTTTTCCACAATTTTTTTATATGTAGAGGGGGTAGAATATTTTTTTACGACTTACCTAAATTTTGTAGACTAAATTAATTCCCCTATCCTTCATAGTAGCAAATTTATTTATACCATCCTTATAAAATGGATGAGTTGCCCTAATCACCTCTAGAAATTCCTTTTGAATTGAAATATTGCGAAGAGAAGAAGTGCAAGCAAGTCTTTCTTGAGATATTGTATTGATTTGAAGCAAGAAAAACTTCTTTCCACTGAAGCACTTGTCGACGGTATTGTCAAGATAAGGGAAAACAATTTATGTGCTTCGGTAAAAATATATTTATTTTTATTTTTTTCACTTGCTCTTGGAGCGATATATTCCAATTGCTATCATTGGCAAAATAAGACCAAGCTCATTTTTAAGTCTTTGACTTTTTGAAAATATTTCCCCATATAACTGTAACAAATTTTCAAACGGGCCAGTCGGAAAATTTAAACTATATTCGGAAAATTTAGCAGAACCTGCCAAACATGAAAATGTAAGTTTTTCAGTCTTGAAATGTTAGTGTCATTTCCATTAAAATATAGTCCAATATTTCATAAAAAAAGGGTTCTATACTTAGCCCTAATTTCTTCAGGTGAAAGCTTAGCAAGCTCACGTTTGTAATGATTTATTTCTGTAATAGAATTTGCTTTATCAAACATGGTATTAAAACAATGTTAATTTTTTTTACAGAGCGCCTCACGACAGCGTTTTATATTGGATATGCAAAAATGAATGTCAAGCGATTTTTTTTGTAGAACGTCAAATAGTATGTCCGTGATTGAGAAAATGTCATTAAACACTAATGCCAGAAACGTGAATTCAAAATCGTTCATCTCACCTAAAAATTCTTTCGCAAGGCGGATTGATTTTTCATCAGATTTGTCACAGTTTGTAATAAATTCAAAGACGTCTTTTAATTTATTCCAGTCTTGAACAATCACATTTACTAACTTCGAATTTGAAGTTGTAACAACACTATAAATAAATATAACACAAAACAGTCAAGTTAACTGCAAAGGAACTCACCAGTTGCAGCGAAATCCGCGAAAATAAAAGTAAACAACCACCGCAAACTGAACGACACGTGGGTGTAGTGTAGTAATTTCCCAAAGAACGTTTTTTATGTTAGTTTATTATATGTTTATAGACAAAAATTTAAAATTGTGCTATTTTCGGTATGGTTCAAAATCTCTCATATATATATATATATATATATATATATATATATATATATATATATATATATATATATATATATATATATATATATATATGTGTTTTCATTCCGGGTGTACATCCGTTCACTACTGTCGTTCTGAAAAGAACAGTTTTGCTGACGTTTCGCCAAAATCACATTTGGCATTTTCGAAGCTTTCTTTCTCGCGTCCGAATAGAGACTGAAGTGTTGGTGACTGCGACGCTTCCTTTTATACCCCCACTCGGGGCCGAAGGTTATATCTGCGCAGGCGTTGGTCGTTATTTATGTTTTCCGGATGGTGCTGTTGTTGTTGCGCTAATTGCGCTTGAGTTTTTGCGATTTTAGATTTGTCGATTATTGTCTTCCATACTGTTGGTAGTTTTAATGATTCGTCCCTTTTATTTAAATCACCTTGCTTTTCAATTTCAATGGCTTCTCGGATTATTCTGGTCTTATAATGGCAATCTCCCTACACCCATCGATATATATATATATATATATATATATATATATATATATATATATATATATATATATATATATATATATATATATATATATATATATATATATATATATATATATATATATATATATATATATATATATATATATATATATATATATATATATATATATATATATATATATATATATATAACCAGTGGCGACTCGCGGGTGAAAAAGTGAAGTGCAACTGAAGCAAGAAAATATCGCAATAATTTTTTTCCACAATTTTTTTATATGTAGAGGGGGTAGAACTAAATCAATTCCCCTATCCTTCATAGTAGCAAATTTATTTATACCATCCTTATAAAATGGATGAGTTGCCCTAATCACCTCCAGAAATTCCTTTTGAATTGAAATATTGCCAAGAGAAGAAGTGCAAGCAAGTCTTTCTTGAGATATTGTATTGATTTGAAGCAAGAAAAACTTCTTTCCACTGAAGCACTTGTCGACGGTATTGTCAAGATAAGGGAAAACAATTTATGTGCTTCGGTAAAAATATATTTATTTTTATTTTTTTCACTTGCTCTTGGAGCGATATCCAATTGCTATCATTTGCAAAAATAAGACCAAGCTCATTTTTAAGTCGTTGACTTTTTGAAAATATTTCCCCATATAACTGTAACAAATTTTCAAACGGGCCAGTCGGAAAATTTAAACTATATTCGGAAAATTTAGCAGAACCTGCCAAACATGAAAATGTAAGTTTTTCACAGTCTTGAAATGTTAGTGTCATTTCCATTAAAATATAGTCCAATATTTCATAAAAAAGGGTTCTATACTTAGCCCTAATTTCTTCAGGTGAAAGCTAAGCAAGCTCACGTTTGTAATGATTTATTTCTGTAATAGAATTTGCTTTATCAAACATGGTATTAAAACAATGTTCATTTTTTTTACAGAGCGCCTCACGACAGCGTTTTATATTGGATATGCAAAAATGAATGTCAAAGGATTTTTTTTGTAGAACGTCAAATAGTATGTCCGTGATTGAGAAAATGTCATTAAACACTAATGCCAGAAACGTGAATTCAAAATCGTTCATCTCACCTAAAAATTCTTTCGCAAGGCGGATTGATTTTTCATCAGATTTGTCACAATTTGTAATAAATTCAAAGACGTCTTTTAATATATTCCAGTCTTGAACAATCACATTTACTAACTTCGAATTTGAAGTTGTAACAACACTATAAATAAATATAACACAAAACAGTCAAGTTAACTGCAAAGGAACTCACCAGTTGCAGCGAAATCCGGAAAATAAAAGTAAACAACCACCGCAAACTGAACGACACGTGGGTGTAGTGTAGTGCACCTGCAATTTACCGAGAGCGTTGTATGGCGCTGGGCTCGACGTCATAGTGGATACGCGCTGTCATGGCAACATAGTAGGAAAATCGTAAACTAAACATAGCACCTCCAGCAAAGTCAAAGCGGTTTGCGCCAATGTTATAGTTATAATAAAGTTCGATTGAAAATTTTAAAAAGACATGCCGCCAACGGTCAAGTAAAATATTTATTCGATATGTATAGTTTATTTTTTACCAATTAGGTGAATAAATGAATGTAAAAACTAAAATTTTAGGAGATATATAATAAATATAGTTAGATTTTTGCTCGTTTATTTTTCCTAGTGAAGTAGCACTTCACCTACTTCACCTGAATAGCGCCACTGATATATACGTTATATATCATGACATTTAGAAAAATTTAATAACAATCTCTAACGCCACTAAAAAGTAGTATTGGTACGAATCATAGTAATAGATAATGCTAGTAATGTTGATAAAATGAGAACATACTTAGAGAGTAATATCTTAATTCAATATAGATGTTGAGCATATATCTTAAATCCTAAACACTCGGACAGAAACTTATTTTACCCCATGCAGTTCGTTGGAACCCGATGACCGATGCCATCAAGTCCTTGGAAAATCGAGGTATCCTGGTTAAGCTGTGGCATAAGTAAAGTTTTAGATGCCATAAATATTGCGATAAATGGTAAACATATGCTTAGTTACGTACAACCAATAGCAGTCGCACTGGACAGAGCTCAAATAGATATAACGACTCTTGCAGTTGCAGTTGCAATTTGGTATAAACTGGAACGGAACCTTAAAGAACAACCCTTAGGTCTTAAAAGCATCTTTATCAAAGAAGAGACATGGCTTTAGATGTACCACATTACCTAACTAATACGCTTGATCATCGATTTTTTGGTAAACGTTTGAATAACCACGAAGAAAGAAAGCACATACTTGTGTCCCTTCGAGTAAGGTCACTTAATATAAAAAAATGTTTACATTAAGTGAAAAACAAAAGTACATTATTATTCTTGCTGTAACAAAGTCAATAATTGCGACTAGAAAATTTGACACCACTTTGTTATCGACAATTTTCGAACACCAGATCGCTATGTCGGCTAAAAACCTGAAACAAGAATGACATGTTGGATAAGACGATAAAAGTTGTTGCGGTGCGGTAAACATTCCGAAAAATATTGTTCATCGTATAATAAAGATAATTCAAAAATTAAAAGTATCTAAGATACACGATTGTCCACTTGGTGTTAACAAGTGTCGAAAACTTTTAAACATTTTTAGGAACTGAAGCTACTTTTTATTTTAACGGGCCGTGTAAATAAACACACCTACAGATTTGGGGAATATCTCACATATCAAGAACCCGTTAGAGACTCACCAAATGTAATGGTTTGGTGTGCAATTTCAAAACGTACAATTCATGGTTCAATATGATGCCAAGAATACAATATACATATTATATTATTTTGCTGTACAAACCCAGAATGTGCTATACCTGACACTGGAGAAAAATGGATAGCGAGGAAAGATCCTACCAGCTGGAGTCCTCGATCGCCTCATTTGAGTATCCCTGATTTTTTCCTGTGGGGCAACACGAATGATAACTGCCATGCACACGCAACGCTAATAAACTTAAGTGAGTTAACATCAGAAATGTTTTCGAAGCCATACAAAAAAGTTGTTTTGCGCAACGCTTTTGAAAATTCACTAAAAAGTTTGCGAAGATGTATCAACAGCTTGATACATGGCCATTTATTGGCTATCATGAAAAATCCGGCAAAAATTTGGAATAATCATTAATCGTTATTGTCATCAAACTTTAAAAATTGAACCCGACGGATTTTTCTTGTTATTATTGTAAAAATAATTTCATCGTCTTCCTTAGGTTTCATATGGACATGTATATACTTTTGTGTGTTGACATAAATCCTATATTTAAAAATAGGTGATTGTTTTTTTTAATTACCAATTGTGTTTTAACTAATAGTTAATTATTTAATTAATTTGTTCATACAGTTCATGCATTATTGGAAAAAAAGTGTACACCGCTCTATTTTTATAAGAAAAAGAAACAACAAATGTTTTTTTTGGTTCTTTTAGCCCTGAAGAAGACTAAGTATATAGTCGAAACGTCGGCTCTTTTTTAAGAAAAAGGGATTTTTATTTCTGTTCTAATCCCGCTACACATCTATTCTTATCAGGAATTACTTAATAGCTGCGATGCTGGAATTACTTAATAGCTTGTATAAACTCTACATTAAAACATACGTAACACTAATTTTTGCTTTAAACATGAACTATGAACTAAACAGTTTCTTGGCTACCTCTATTTATTTTTATTAACTTGAATTAGATTAATATAGGTATTTTGTCAAGCAATGTAAATACGTATATTAATTCGGATGTGATTAGTCTTGTTATTGTTCTGGTAACAGAACCCGCATTCCCAATTCCTCACGCGGTTGCAGTTGCTTATTTGCTACTAAGCAAACATCAAATATCCCTTATATTTTATCTTGAATAATGAATATAATAAAAGTATTTTTCCCAGTAATCCCATAATATTCACGATAACTGAAGCAGTTTATTCCTGTTTTCCCCTGGTGGGCGTTAGAGAACTCATCGTAAGATGCTTATGACGTAAAGAAAGGAAAGTGGGTAGTAAATAAAGCAAATAAGATGCTCTTTCCAGACTCTTTTTCGTAGAAGTTTTTATACTACAGAGTTGTTTCTATGCATCATAATTACATATTTTATAAATTTTAACCATAGGCACGTAATTCTTATTTTATGTTTACGCACGGACACAAATATATTGAATTAACATCGGTTTTTTACATAACACATTTAAAAGGCCGAACTAAACAATACACTTTTATTATAAGTCAGGAAAGATAATGGAGTAAAAATAAATAAACTAGCTGACTAAAATGTTGTCTTGTGCTTATAATTAAAATTGTTTTATTGAAACATGCGCCACGGAAAAAGTTATATAGTATATTGTAATCGAAATAATTTAGTAAAATGTTTATATTTTTTCATTAAAATATCGCACTACATAAAACACTTTTCTTCCTATTACCGATTATTTTTGGAAACGCTCCTTATGAAAAATCATAATAAACATAACTATATAAATTCTTAAACTGGATCCTTATAAAAATATATGTTAATGGTTAAGAAATAATTTACAAAGTTTTTTGTAAATTTTCTAAAATTAAATATTAGATTTCAATAAACACATGGTACATTCATTCAACCAAATTTAAAAATTGTTTGCTAAAATATATTATTAAAGGCAACTATACTGCTTTCCTAAAATTTTTGGTAAACATTAAAAAGACATATTATGTGCATTAATAAAAAAGCATGGCAAATTTTAAAATTATGCTTGGACGAATATCTAATATAATGCAATCTACAATATCATTATTGTAAAAAGTCTTTTTTTCCAGAAATTGACGATATTTGAAATCATTTGCCGCAGTGCCACAGTAGAGTGCGCCCCGACCGCGTTCGTGAGTTTTTTTCTGTTGATTTCTGCCTTTTTTTTCTTTGAAGAAGTTTCGTTGTTCGCTTCAGGTTTTGTGATGTACTTTAAAACTATTCTTTATCTATATATTATATTTATTAATAAGGTTTTGATTAATTTTGAATAGTTATCTAAAAAATATAATCATGCGGAAGGATGGATTTAGGTGACTTATTAAGCTGGGGGGTAGCTGGTTTACTAACCGTATGTGAAGGTAAGTTTTTTTGTATCTTATCATTAATTTTATGTAATTTTGGACGCAAAAATGGGCAAATTAACATTATATTAAGGTTATGTTATTAATTTAAATTATATTTTAAATTTTAATTTTCTGGGTATTTAGCCAGGATTCCTTATTTATTGATTTATTAAGCAAATGGGGGGTAGCTGGTTTACTAACTGTATGTGAAGGTAAGTTTTTTGTATTTTATCACTAATTTTATGTAATTTTGGACGCAAAAATGGGCCAATTAACATTATATTAAGGTTATGTTATTAATTTAAATTATATTTTAAATTTTAATTTTCTGGGTATTTAGCCAGGATTCGTTATTTATTATTTATTGAGTTATTTGTATTTGAAATGAAGTACAAAGAAATAGTCTGGTGATAATAATGGTGCGAAAGAAGGCAGAATATGCTTTATTTTATCTTCACATTTTATGTATTGAAAGTATTTTTTACTAAGTTGACTAACCTAGCCTAACCTAAATTTGTTTGGCCAAAAGAATAATTAGGATTATTTTGTCACTAAAGGCTTAAGAAGTTCTAGAAGATGGAAAAAGGAAGTGGATTCTATTCTTCCATAACTTCAAATTTTATACAGTTACTGAAGGGCAAACGTTTTCGCCTAATGGGGGGCAAAATCACCACTGAAAACGGGGATGGATATGTTTTTTTTGTCACACTTGCTCGGAAAGTTCACTTTTTGACCACAAAGTAGCATAACGAAAGTTGCCCTTTCCAAACGTACCCGTAGATATATTAGCTATAAAGTGTATAGTGTATATTTAAGTGGCGCTAATGTTGCAGTTGTTTTTCAATATAAACCTAACCAAGAAAAGAAATAATTCATTGTTTTCATGTGTGTGAAAATTATATTTTTTTGTTTTTGATATGAAAATTGTCTTGGAAAGTGCAGCAGAGTTACGAGAGAGAAGTATTATAGAAATTGACTTGCTATTTCTTTCTCTTACAGCATCTGATTGACTGCTACTTCTTTTCTACATTTTTCAATAATTATTATTACAGTAAATAATCAGGATAGTTTCGATTACAGTGTAATATTTTTAAAATTTAACATTTAATTTAGTTACAAAAAAATAAGTATTTATAGTTACCTAGTGATTAAATAAGCAAAGAAATACATACTATATTATAAACAATATTAAGAACACAGAAATTGTATTTTTAACGGCAAAATATATATATTTTCTAATACAATAATATATTATAAGTTTTAAAATTAAGGATATGGATGTCTACATTTAATTTTTGAGGCAAACTCAAATTAAAACTAAAGGTTTCTAAAAATGGTTTTAACCGTTAATAGTTTATTAGTAAACAATTACAAAACAGTATAATAGGACTTAACATCTCTAACAATGTGTTTTTTATTTTCAAACGAAGCATTGTCACTTAAGTTTACAATATTTTTTTTGCATGTCTTTCTAAAATATTTAGTTGTCCTATATAGAACTAAAAATTATAGTTAAAGGTATATTTTTTTTTGTTATTTGTGCAATATTTTCCTTACCGACTGTAAAAAGTTTCTAATAATTTGCTTTTTTTCTACTACTTCTAATGTTTAAATATAACCGGACAAGTTCGACACTTCAAAAATACAAGGATTATATGTTTTCCTCCACATTTCCTTTTACTAATCCTATTAAACTATTATGACAAAAAGAAAATATACTAGAAATTCTCTATTACGATAGAATAAACCACATTTGAGCTAGAGAGACTATTATCAAAATTTTCTGGCTGTAAAAACTAAAACTTAGATTAACTGTCATTTAGAACAATTCCAGTGATTCTTCGTGTAAAAATTGGGGGCATATATAATTTCACGTATGTGAATTAAAAAACCGGGCTTACATTAGTACTGTACAGGGTGTCCAATTTTCGATACTTTTGCAGGGTATCTCAGTTATTATTGAAGAGAGAGCTGTTTTGCTGGCATTGTGCTAATTTTTCGTGAAATGAAATGTGCATGGCTTTCTTCGTTTGTGAAATACAGGCCGAAATTGAAACTTTGCACTTTCCAGGCACCATTTGTATCTTAGTTATAATACAAGCCAATGCAAACGGAATTTTACAGAGTTTTTTACGTAGAATGCAATGACGTATCTAGTTTTCTTTCTAGAGCCTCAAATATTGAGTTACAGACCACACTTGTATTTTTTAAAGTTGGCTGTGGTTATAATACTAAATAGTTAAAAAATCAGCTTATTCAAAATATAGAAACTGTTAAAAATGGCTGCCGTTTCCTTGAATGATATACTAATACAATTTTGTAATTATTTATAATGCATTTAAAATATATATTGAGCGATATTGCAAAAACTGAAAAACCAAGTGTATGGCTTCAAGAAGTACTTCTATAGAATGATGGTGAGTCTTGTAATCTTATTTTGCGACCCTTATTTTGCAAAAAACCAATGTAATAAAAACAAATCTGCGACAGAAAGATCTGGTGATCGTGCTGGCCATCTTATTGATCCCTGAGTGCCAATGGATCTTCCGAGAAAATGTTATCCAAAAAAGGGTGAATATATGGCACTTGTGACTAGGTGCTGCATCTTGTTCAAAGTAGATGTTGTTAATTGATTGAATTCCTAAATAGCGATTCGCTGTCATACCTTCTTCATAGATGCGATACACTATTTGTCTTCCTAAAATAAAACATACCACGCTAAAACCAAAACGTCCTTGTTGCTCGTTTAAAAATGGCTTGATGGTTTTCTTGGGACCAACGCATCTTTCGGCGTTTAAAGATGCCAGAAATGGAGAAGTGGGCCTCATCGGACCATATTATTGATCTTGCAAAGTTAATATTATGTCGAATTTGTTCAGTAGATTCGATTTTTGCAAAAATTTAAACGTCGGTCCGCATAGCGAGGATGCAAATGGTGTACTATTTTTATTTTATAAGGTAGATATTTGTATTTCGCAAACCAACAACTTGTTTTTCTGTGACGCGAGATGAATTTGATTGTCAATGTACTTTTGAAACTTCTTTAATACCGATCTGGTAATGCGTTGAAGAGAATTCCAATTATTATTTGCTAGTACATCCCGCACACGTTGTTTTAGTATTTGTACATATTCAGGGGGATCGAATTCATATATTTCGTTTTTAACATATCCTCATAAATAACAGTCCAAACGACTATTGCAAAGATGTATCAACGATGTCGATTTCGACAGATTGGAACTGAGAAGCTATTTTCACTGTTAAATTAAAATCATCAGAAAGTTTTTTAAATAGCTTAAAACTGTTGCTGCATTTCTACCTTTTGGTATAAAGTCTGCTTGATCTAGGGAAAATGGCTTTAACAAACTTTTCTAAAATACCCGCATCTAAAATGTGTTTGAGGACATAAATTATGTTTTTACCACCTACGGGTTAAACGCCTGGAACGATTTTCATGAATCGACCATGAAATTATTCGTCTGTAAATCAGAAGTGATCTTAGCTATATTTGCTTTAAAAAAATTAAAATGGCGGAATTAATGAGTCATTTTGTCCAACATAAAAAAATATTTTTATAATATACAGGTTGCACTAAATATAAAAAAATTCAGTTACAAAAATAATTTGTAGAACCCAGATAGTAAAACGGTTTTTACACAGTGGCGGGCTAAAACATTCGTAATATTTCTAGTATCTCTGGCAGTTGTGACTGTATAGCCAGCTCTGGGGTCATTTAGTGCTGATTTTTTGATGAAACTCCATCATGGCGGGTATCAAATTTCGATTTATATATATATATATATATATATATATATATATATATATATATATATATATATATATATATATATATATATATATATATATATATATATATATATATATATATATATATATATATATATATATATATATATAAATTACTTGGATAGTGATAGAGCCACAACATTTTATTACTAAGTTTATGTTTTTTATGTTTGGAATTTCTATAGCTTAATCGATCTAAACTAAGTTGCCTGAAAATAACTTTTGTATCTAAATTTAAAGAACATTTTTTCATTGGCTTTTCACTCCTAAGTTCGACACTGAATTAATACACATTATTTTCTAGCCGTTTTTTAGTCTATAATTTCCTAAATAACATGTTTAATCTTTTTGAATTGAATTGAATTGAATGGCTCAATTCAGGCGTAGGTACTTTGCTTATTTCAATTTGCGTAGTCTCTATATTTGTATAAGAGTTGATGATTGGTCTTATCTGCATAGACATTTGTTTATCTCTGTATAACAAATATTCATTATTATTTTTGGTTCCTGTCTAGTTACGGCACTGGATTTATTGACTTTCTTCAACAATTTTTATTAAAAGCCTAATACTATTAACTACATGGAAATAAATTCCTGTTTAGTCACGCAATAATGTTTAGAGATAGTAAACATTTTTTTGAGCGATCAATTACATATTTGGCTACACCTAAATACAGAATATCTATGCGGGCAATGACTTCACGCGAGGTCGCCTTGCCTACTGAATAAAAATGAGAAATTAAAACATGTAGAAAAACACCGTTACAACTATTAGATCTACGTAATTTTCAAATTGCAGACATTTTTATGCATTTAACAACATTTAAACTATTAACACGATTCACTCTAGAACTAATTAATTTATTTCCAAGTTCTGGATAAAAAAAAAAGAACTTTAATTAAAAAACTAAGATTAGCTTTGGTTCGGTAATATCAACCGCAAGCCAGCAAAACCATGCTGTGCCAAAATCAATCTGGACTTTCCCTTTTCATTTAATTGCATTATTTTAACTGGAAGACTATTTTTAATAGCACGCAGCGTAAGCTAATGACTATTGTATTTTGCTCTGTTTTGTACATTAATGAAATAAGTATACATAATTGGGGCTGAGGCGCCTAAGGTTTACTACGCGAACGCGAAATAAAAAAAAGGATTTCTCCATAGACATAATAACAGGGAGACAAAATTGTTTTGATTTGAACGCAATCATACATTGTCAAAATTATTACTTGTTTGGTCTATTGTATCATCTTGATTTGGTCCATTCGAAAGGGTGTTGTCAACTATCTTACATAGAACAAAATATTAGACATAATTAATGTCTATGAACAAAATTTATACTAATACTAATAATATTAAAATTAATTTTTGAGGTGGTTCTAATTCTGTAACAATGAACCCTGTAATATTTCATTAACTATAAATATATAATTATTATCAACAAATAATTATTAATTACACGATTTAACAACAACTTGCTGCTTTGAGTCAGAGCATTATTTTTGGCAATTTTTTGTGTTTTTAGGTTATTTTCGATAATGTTTATGCGGGTTCTTAGGAAAGTGCAAACATTTAGGCTTTTTAACCCCGAACCTCTCTTTTTAGAGGTAAGTAAAAATGTTGTTGTTTTCTGTATTAATTGGGGTGTGCGGTTCGAGATTTTTCCTAATATTTTAATAATTTCTAAGTAGGGTTATTTACTTTATGGGTTAATATGATTTGTAATTGCCATTTTATCGTTCTTTAGAAAACAAAATTATGTATCTGCACATTTTTCCCTAAGGTCCTCAGATATTTCAAAAAAAAGTATACGGTTTACCCAGAAGTCACGCATAAAATTCATATTTCTTTAATGAGAAAGTTATGGCGAAAACACTACATAGGTATATTGATTTAGGTTTAAACCTACTTTTTTATGATAAATCGAGACATTCGTCTTTAACCCCCAGCTACTCCCACTTTTTATTTTTAAATGGCAACCTATGTCTTGGGCTCATTGAAAAACCGTTAAAAAAGTTAGTTATCAAATAACATTAGTACCTTGGGTGTTCACGTATTTGGTTGTTCTTGGGATTATTGTAAAACGAAAATGGTATTGTCAGAGGGGTATTGAAGTTTTGATGATTGTAGGATGAGACGACAAAATAAGAAGCCAAAGCGAAATTTGTGCATTATTTAATGCAAAATATCCTCAAAATCGAATTTCATAATTTTTGAAGAATACGGCACGGTAAGCCTGGAAGTGGTCGACCAACTGTCTTAAGTGGAGATAAACAACTCCTCCGCATTTTGGTGTCAATGGTCGAACTTAGTTGACAACTTTCCGAATCGATAAATTGGTCGACAGGAATCAATTGAATGACATGTTAGATCCCCGGATTTGACACCGCTGTATTTTCCTCTGGGGATACCTGAAAGAGAGAGTTTACCAGAATAATCCCGATAACATTGCCATTCTAAAAGACAGAATTAGAACGGAGGTAATAACCTAAAGTTATACTGAATTCTGTCGGCACTTTTGACCATCGCCTCGGGGCATGTCAAGTAGTGGGTGGAGGTCACTTCCAGTATTTATTAGGTTGAGTAACAGCTAGACAATACTCATAAATTGATAGTTTTATTTTAAAAAAATGATGTAATTTTCCTTAAAATAAAAATTGACATTTATCCATTAAAAATCGTATTCAAAACGTATTAATGTTTTATTGGTATTAGATGTATTCAGTTTTTTAACAGCTTTTTAATGATCCTCCACAAGCATAGGATGCCACTGAAAAATAAAAAGTGGGTGTAGCTGAGGGTTTGGGGTTAAAGACGGCTGCTTCAATTTATCATAAAAAGTAGGTTTAAACCTAAATCAATATACCTGAATAAGCACTTTCGGCCTAACTTACTTAGAAATATAATTTTTACGCGGACTGCCGTGAAATTCTATATATACTAATTTAAGCACTTATTTCGAAAAATAATACAAAAAGTAATGTGCCATTTATACAATTCTTAGAAATACTTTTAGATAAATAAAATTGCTTCGTCAACACTAAGTGTTCCGAGTATAATTACCCTAAAATTTTTATTAAGTATCTATGTTATATAACGATAAAATTCACTATGTATTTGCTGCTAGTGTCAGTACATGTTATAACTAGTTCAAATTATACTATTTGTCGATCTTTATACGATAAGGAACGAATTTACTTAAGTCAATAAATACATTTGTATCTTCCTCTTCCACCACATACCGAAAATTAAAGATACACTCATGCTTGCACTAAGGACTATTAAAATAACATCCAAAGGAGCCTATATAGTCATTACCTCTTATTCAATAATAACGTATTAACTTACAATTTTTGTAGTCATGTTCATCTTAACTCAATTTGGTTTTGGCTTACCTAAAACACAAAATAAAACGATTAGTTTAGAATAAATACAAAAGATAAGCTGTAGTAAAAATATAAAAAATAATAAAGAATATATAAAGTTTATTGAAGTGATAGATTTTCTTGAAGTTGCGATATCTTATAGTGCTTCTTAACTCATAATTTCGACTTTACGGTTCCAAACTGGTTCGGAAAAATAAATTTGTCATCACATTGTCAATAATATTAAACAATAATTTTATATGGACAATTATGTATCAATAGTAATCGATATATTATTCTGTTTTATCTCTATTTTCAGTTATTTACTATAGTTTTAATTTTTTTAGATCATTGTCATATAATAATAATAGAAATCACTCCTTAATGTTCAAAGGTCATATAACGATAAGTAACAAACACGTTTCCTATTTACGTTAAAAATTGGGCTCGACTGGGCATTTCTATCTTTACTAGTAAAAGTCATTAACTTTGATTACGGAATCTTTCTTTATAAAAACATCGATTAAAAATGTTTGTTTACCACAGATTACACACTTAAAGATGAAAATCTTTTCGATATAGCCAGGACTAATTCCTATCGATTTTCCAGTGGCGAGCGCCAACCGTCAATACATTTTTAACAGCTTTGGGTGTATGCAGAATATTAATACGTTCCCATCTGGTAGATGTAACCTGTGATTATATTAAAGTAAAAGTTTAGTAAACATGTTTGCTGTTATGTCTGTTGCAGATTTAAAACATACCAACGGACTACTTTCTAAAATATTAAATACTACGATTGATATTTACTTGAAAGTGGGCGATTTTAAATTCTACATTTTGCGAAAAGGAGCCGTTACTAATTTAACATTATTTTTTAAATTTCTGGTATATTTTTATGATTATTCAACAGAAATCCTTTCCAACATCATTTATAGTTGACGGATATGTTATTTACTCGTTGAAATTTTAAAGTAGAAAAAACTAACGCTCTTATGGCAAAAAAGAGTAGTTCAAATCCGAATAACTAGTTGTTTCAATATCAACTTCATCTGTAGAATATACTACGTAGTTAAGAGTATACATTTTAAGTTAATATATTGCAATTCTTATATGATAGGTCTTTGTGTTCTCTAAAAATTCACGTTTAACAGCAAATCTCCAATGTTTGATGCACTCAGTTTTGCTTATTGTTTCTTTGTTATTGTCATCTGCTTAGCACTTGCTTACCATAGACGTAGAAGTTTTGTTAACCATCCAGGAAATATATTCTACGGTAAGAGAAAGTGACTGTTCTAATTTATATCAAGACTAGGGATGGGCGTTTTATCGATAGTTCTCGATAAGTCAGCGACATATCGAATAACAATATGTAAATAAAAAAATATCGATATATCGGTAGTTATTGATAAGTAACGATAGGTGCGCAATTATGCCCATAGGTAACTGATAATATCGATAGATAGATGAGAACATCGATAGGTAGCCGAGAATATCGATAAGTACAGATAAACGGATTAGATATTTACGAGCAAATTATCCGCGATATAAAACAGATTTTTTTTAAAGAATTTTTGCCTAAATATATTGATAGGTAGCAACAAACTATTGATAGGTAGGAAGACCTATCAATTGTTCGATAACTATCGACTATCGATAGGTTAATTACTATCGACATATCGATAAATAAAACGTATGTAGGCAAAATCTAATATCGCCCATCCCTAGTCAAGAATGTCGGTTTATCGTTAACGGATCCACTTTTTAGGCGTACCGAAAACTGTCTTTTATCTAATTTCGAAGTAACTATAAATAATATATACATAATTTACGGAAGTTGCTAATCACTTCCTGCATATGGAATGAATGACAATTTACTATTATATAATAATTATTATTTAAAAGACCGATAAATTGTAACAATCATTTTGTCCACCGGATGAAATACAACATATTGCTCGAAAATGATTTAATAGTCATAAATTAAAAATCCCACAAATATGTTTAGAGATTTGAATCAATTTTAGAAGAGAACTTCGAAAATTAAAATGTTTTTATATAAGGGATATTACTTTACAGCACCTCAGTCACGCTGCATGAAAGTATTTACTAGTTTTCTCTCGATAATTATTTATAATAATTAAGTAAACTCAAATCCTGTATGTTCTATAGAAATCTTACTTAAATTCTATGTTGCTTACATTCAGTTAGTTAGTTAACTTTTGGTCCACCCTAAGAATAAAAATCTTTATTTTTTTGGAATAATTTAGCATTTAAATTTGTAACATGTAAATAGATTAAATATTTTACTGCTATAGTCAAATTTCCAATAACGACGATTCTTTTGTGAAGTGGGGGAGGGGATCGTCGACAAAAGTGATAATCAATACAACTTTGCTTGCAGCAATAAACCTAAGGGTTTTCCGTTACTCCTTGGGTAGTTATTTTTTAATCCTTTCTGTATTATAGTGCTCTTAATTACCAATAGGTAGTCTATTTTTTTCAAGTATTTTATTACAAATGTTTCATTATTATTTACCATATATTCAGACAAAGCTGAAGAACCATAGTTAAGTTTTATTTTACTACAATGAACCACCACTGTATATGTACCGGGTGACAAGTTATAAAGTAATGCCACCCTTACCTTTTTTTACTTTTTATCGCACATAAGAAACAAAAATAGTATCTTATAGAACATTTCTCGTAGATTTCGAATCCGCACTCAGATTAAAAAAAAATAAATATACAGGGTGGAGCGAAAAGTATACTTTTTTAAGTGGAACACCTTGTATTTACTAGTGTTGGAAAGATCATTAAAAAAATAAATTTTAAAATACCTCATTTAGTACCTTTATCTTTAATAGTTTTTGATATATACGCATTTAAAACTAAAAAGATGTGTTTGTTAATTAATTTACTCCTAAGAAAAAAGCAGGCTTTGGACATCAAAAACAATGACGTATGACGTTCTTGTGCATATCGCTTAGTAAGGATACAGTTATTTAGTGATTTTGCTGATAAAATGGTATATTCGACGGAACAGAAACAAGAAATACTTCGTTTATATCTCGAAAATAACCAAAATATAGCCGCAGCCAGACGCGCTTACCAAGAAAGATATCCCAATGAAATTATTCTGAGAACAAGATATCCTTTTGTTATACATAGAAAATCAGATAAGATCAGTAAGACTATGATCCCAAAACCCTCTAGAACGTTTTAACCAAAGAAGAGGATTTTCGCGCGAAAGCGTGCGTATATGGTTTTAGAGAAATATAAATTCAATCCCTACATATTTCACAAAGTTCAAAAACTTTATCAGCAGCATAAAGATAAGAGGTTCCAATTTTGTAATTTCATGCTGCAGACTTCAAAATGATAGGGATTTTTTTAAAACCATACTGAATCCAGCTTTTCCACAAGTGGTTTACCAAACCGGCAAAACTTTAGGCACTGGGCACAAGAGAGCCCACAAGATAAGTTAAGTTTCAAGGAAGTGTAACAGGTGGTGTAGCATACTTAGTGGTAGAATTGTAGGACCATATTTTTTTCACCGCAACCTGACCGGGGAAGTAGGTATATCATTAATTCTTAAACTTAAATAATTTTGTCGCCGAATCAGTAGAAGATCTACCGTAGAGATCGGTATCTCATAGAATATTTCTTCAGCACGATGGCGCCCCTTCTCACGCAACCCTACAAGTGCAAAATTATTAACGCGCCAATTATGATGAATGAATCGGGACGGAACAATTCTTTGTCCGTCTTGACGCCCATGGATAATTTTCTGTGAAAGGGTATCTTAGAAACCAAATATACCAACATAATTAGGGTAATTCCGAAAACATAAAACTTTTTATAAGACAAGAAGTGGAAGTTCTAAACGGAAGTAAATTCATTAATAAACACATATTTTTAGTTTTAAAGGCGTATATTTCAAAAACTGTTAAAGATAATTGTATCTAATGGGGTATTTTTGAAAATCACTTTTAATGATCTTTCTAACACCAGTAAAAATTGCAGGGTGTGCCATTTAAAAAAAAATCCGAGTGCAGATTCGGAATCTACAAGAAATTTCGTATAAGGTAGTATTTTTATTTCTAATGTGCGATAAAAGTTAAAGGGGGTGTTAATTTATAACTTGTTACTTGGTACAATGGCACTGACAGCAAGAAAATATCGAACTATTTTTACAAACAATATGTCAAAGTACAATACATATGCAAGAACTAAAATTGTACACTCAAATTTAATAAATTGAGATTTTTAGGATATCAAGCAATATCTCCCCTAATTTTTATTCTATTAGGGTACTTCGAAGAGTACATGAGTATAGAGCTAGAAAGTTTTAAAACTTTTTAAACGCAGTAAAAATTCGCTTGTTCATATACGTCGTTAGATGACTTTAAGAAAAATTAGACACGAAGAAATGAACTTGTTGATTAACATCTGACTTCTTGTAATTAATAATATATAATACAGTGCTCGATTCACATCTCGTTTTCAGAAAATAGACCGCGCAAAAACAATTATCTAATAAGTACAATAATTAGACCCACATTATTCTCATGCCGTACACATGGTGTGATTAACTCATACGTATCTTCCAAAACAAGCCTAATAGGTGAGAAATTGTGCTGATATATACCGTTACATGACTAAACAAATAATTTAATAAAATTTTGCAACACTTTTTTGCAAGCGTATGAATGTCAACGAACCGTCGTTGGCTTTGTATTTGACTATCCACTGTACTTATTAACAGGACTCTCAACACACCTTGTTCTACTTATAAATACATGAGACATAAAACAGTCGACACTCTATTAGCTCATACTCTTGTTTTATATTAAAATGTGAAGCTACAACATTTATAATATTTCTAAAGTGTCTTCTGTCTGGCTCACTGATATCACAGTTAGAATATATATAGACTCTGCTGATATCTCAGAAAAATTAAAATTAGTCCTCACTTTTTGAAAGTGTGTGTGAAAAATAAAGACGCCTCCCTTGGGAATATGCATAGATAATTTAGGACATGTCTATATTTTTAAGCCTTGCCTGACATCATCCTAGATTAGCCACTGTTATAAACCGAAACAAAATAGATAATTTTATCTTAACCCCCAAAATATAGGGTAAATACTGAAAATGAGAATGAACTTTTACAAGAATTGACTTAATACATACATACATTTTCATACATTTTTATATTCTAGTATTTTTTTTTTTTGATATACGGGAGGGGAGCGAAAATGCATATCCCCGGAAATGTAGGGTGGGCGACAAATAATAATTTGTTTAGTAGTGCTGTTATTGCATTATACAAATTTCAGAAACAAAAAACTATATAGAAATCGGATTTTGCAACATTTTCTTTTTATTGAAATTCTATAGATAATATAAAAAACCTATTTGATCTGGTAAATCCGCGAAAGGTAGTCTAAATTTTGGAGACTTTATCGTCTGCATTCGAAAAAACCCAAAGGAAAGTGAAAATTGAATGTCTTCCTAATTAGAAATCTTCAGGCAGAAGTAAAAATTTCTATATAAAAAAATTAAACCAAATC
This sequence comes from Kuschelorhynchus macadamiae, assembly GCA_030620095.1. NCBI lineage: Eukaryota > Metazoa > Arthropoda > Insecta > Coleoptera > Curculionidae > Kuschelorhynchus > Kuschelorhynchus macadamiae. The sequence continues at coordinate 1,621,471 of JAUTXW010001143.1, read as the reverse complement.
ACTGAAAGATAAATACAATATTTGACTGTATCTCGAAAATTTGACTTTTATGGACTCGGCATAAAACTATTAAACACATATTTGAGGTTTTAGTCATATACTTGTTAAACAAATAATTCAAGTAGGTTAAATCTTCCTGAAGTAGTAGTTGTATGTAGAACCACGGTAACTTATGTAACTTCAGTGACTTTTAGTTTGAGTACTTTGAGTTTATACTGTTATTATTATAGTTATTGCTGACTCAAAAAAAATGTTTTTTAAAAAGCGTTTAGGTTAGCCCATGTTAGATTTTTCTTTTTGGGATGATGTAAAAAACGTATTTATTAAAAGTGTATCTACACTGCTGGAACTTGGAAGGACATTTTTACTGGAAATTTAAAATGAAACATTTTCAATACAGATGACGATTTTGAGTTACGGTTTTTGGCCTTAATTTGACCAATTCCTAGAATATGCAGCCCGATTACGACAACCTCAGGACTCCATCGCAACCGTTTTATATAGGATGTTATATAAGACCCTGTCATTTTTTGAAAAGTTTATTCAAAAAGCTCTTACTGTGGAAGATTTCTTTTTCTACTTGTGCAACCAAAATAATCTAGAGCTACGTACAAAAAAATAATTTCCAGCGGTTTTGAATTTTTTTTTTCCTTAACGAGATACAGGGTTTTTTAGAAAGAATGATTTTTTTTAAATGGCCTGCTGAACAAAGCTCACATATGGCGATCAGATTCACTATGGCCTATCAGATTAGAAACACTAGTTAGCATGTAAATAAAGTCTGTAAATATCCTAGAATAATGTTATTTAACTAAATTATAATTTCATTTTTTTAATTAAATAGAAAAAGGGCTCGTATGAAATAAGCGTATTATTTTTTTTGTAAATAAGTCACTAGATTAGAAGGCATCTTGAAAGGAAATAATTATATGATGCAGTTTTCGAATTTAGTAAATAAAAGTCATTAAGTTTAATCTCAGTTTTTTATTTAAACTAAACATAGATCCCTTTATCTTCGCCTGTTTAACAGTTATTTAGAGGCATCGTGGGGTCCCGATCTCTTTATCTTCGTCTGTTTAACAGTTATTTAGGGGCATAGTGGGGTCTCTATCACTAAAATCCAAAGATTGGCGCCCGAGGGAATCTTCCGCTGAAAAACGGATGAAAAGGACGTCAAAAGTAAGTAACACTTAGACTTATAAACAAAGCAACGTCGCACACTAAACAGGGAATTCAAACTTTCGTTTTTACATTTATTTTAGTTAAAATATGTTGTAAATGTATTATTTATCCGTGTATTTATACCAAGGTTTATTAAAAGAGCTTACGGCACTGCTTGAAAATTATCGCCACCCGAACTATTTTTTCTTTTTCTTTCTACTACTCTTTGAATCCTTAAGGTGCTCCTTAAGTATTCTACCATGAATATTGTGACCAAAAACTACCGATTCTAAACTTTAACAATGTTAAATTTCTGCTCCTCAAGCTAGGCAGTGTTCCAGACCTTTGTTACCCACGGTATTATTGGGACATATTCTCAGTTAATTCGAAATGATGGGTAAACAGTTTAAGTAAGTCTGTATTAACAAAAATAATATGTAAAACTGTATTTTATTGGGAAAAAGAGAATTAAAATTAATCAATGATAAAACGCGATTTTTCGTTTTTTAAAGGCAATATCTGAAAGAACTAGAACAAATTTCAAATGTAAAAAAACTGTTTCAGTAAAAATTTCCATTATTACTAAAACTGGCATTAGAAGCAACATCGAATTCAAGATTGATAGAAACAAACCCACAAAATCACTATTTAACGTCCACTTCTCAGTTTTTGGTGAACCCTATATAAATTATTCATGTTGGAGAATATTAAAAGGTGCCAACTTTGTTCATAATCTGATAGATATATGTACCTTTGATTATTTTAAAATCGCTAGAAATTGTTTTTTCAGCACCTAGCTGTAGATTATTTTGGTTGCACAAAGAGAAAGAGAAATCCTCTATAGTAAGAATTCTGGCCGAAAAAACTTTTAATAAAATGACAGGGCCCTATATATATAACCCCCTGTTTCATTTTGAATGTCCAGTAAAAATTTCCTTGATGCATTTCGAAGTTCCAGCAGTTTTTATCAAAACAAGGATTGTCAAACGAAAGACTCAGCACGCGGCGGGACTCGTGCAAATGACAAAGAATAAAAATTGTGCTGGCGACAAAAGCATAAGCTCCGCCCATCCGCCATTAATAGCCTAGAGTTTTGTTTACACCTGCGTAAACGGAAATTTTGCATTTTGTTTTTAAGTAGTTTCTTTTTAAATATTGTCAGTTTTAAATTACCAGGGTTGCGTATTTATGTATGGAATTAGTGTCTCAGTTAATTATTGGACATCTGGGTAAGCAATTTAAAAAAATATACTCTTTTAATAAGCACAAGTTGTGGAAAAACGTCTATTTACAAATAAATTATTATACAATAACTTAAATACTTGATCCATCAAATATAGTGATAATGTGGGGTGTAAATATAATATAAATATTCTTTGCCAGGACTGATTATTTACAATTCTTGGTTACCTTCGAGAAGAGTGATCTCTACTTGTGTTGTTATGTAGCTTGAAATTTTGGGATAATTATGCAGATAAATTAATGGTTATTCTATGTAAATAAAACGCTTTTTATGATTGGCTTTTTTAACGAATCCTACATTCGGTCAAAATAATGTAGTTCAGGCTCTTGTAAAGAATTTTACCCATGGAATTTAACAAATTTAAAACATACATTTGAAAGATTACCTTTTTCTAATAATTCCTATACACAAAAATTTATGGATGAGGCACTTTTTCAAATTATATCCAAAAAAACTAAGGTTTCGGAAGGTTGCACTGAACTTGTTTTTGGCGTATGGCTAAAAACATATTTTTCACAAACTTAATTTATTAACTACGTAAAAGACTGATTATATTATAATGCTTTATAACACAAAAATGATTATTTCTAACTAAAAGCTAGAAGCAATTATTACATTAGACATTATTAAACGTTTTTAAACATAATTACGGCTGCTAAATAAAGAGAGAGCGGGAGTGTCGTCTGGTCCCAGTGTACTGGGGATCTACCTTGCCAAGTTTATTTTATATATGATCTATATAAATTATAAGGGGAAAACAAAATGCATTTGTGGGTTGTAGATCGGTACCAACAGGAGCGCGAAGGAACTAGGTGGATTGGTACCGGGTTAGCAACAGGTTAGGCGCCGTAGGCGTCATCGTTAAAGCCCTAAAAGACGAACAACAGCGCACGGCATCACTGGCGAAAGTCTAACATTCGTCATCGGTGCCAGTGATGCACCCGCCTGTTGATTAGTGTTGACCGCACTAGGTAGATTGGTACCGGGTTAACACCAGGTTAGGCGCCGTAGGCATCATCATTAAAGCCCTAATATAAAAGGCGAACGACAGCGAAGTGCATCACTGGCGAAAGTCTAATATTTGGGATCGGCACAGGGATCCAAATACGTTACTGTCGGGAGACAAACATGAAAAATTTAATACAATACAATAATGTAAGTTTGGCAACAATGCAAGACAGCCTTTCTTCAAATTGTCATATTAAGGAATATGGCGCATTGGAATACAGTGAAAATATCGAATTTCTTTTTGGTTTTTTTAATAGAAAAAGTGGTTCATCCATTTCTTTTATTTTCTTAAAACAGTTAAATGAAGGTAAACTTTCTATTTTATATTAAAAAATTATCAAATTCCGTGGGTTTAATTGTTTACAAGACCCTGTAGTTCATTGTTGCCTTGTTCGGAGAAACAACGTAGCCTATACAGACATTAATTGAATCTTAAAAGTTTTTGGATTTATTATAAAAAAAATGTGTGCTTACAATTTATGCTTTTTATCAAGCTTTAAACCTTATTTTATGCTCATTAAATCAATGATAACATACCTCACTGTATTTGTTAAACAAACAGGCTTTCCTAAAACATTAAATTTTTGTACCTAACCTGGTGCTAACCCGGTACCGATTTATCAAATGTATCAAAGTTGGCTGACAGCTTCGCTGGCAGATTTTATATTGTACGGGGTTTTTATATTATCGCTTTAATGATAATGTCTTCTGAGCCTAGCCTTTACTGTTTCACCTTCAAACTTAAATTAAAAACAGTATATTATATAATAATGTACTCTAATTATCTATTCTGTGTGCAATTTTAACATAATTAAAGTAACAGTAGACCTTTATAACTATATAGTGCCTTACAAAGTTATAACTATTTATTATACTTTTTCGCAAAAAAGTGGCCCGCAAATTTTTTTTTTTTGAAATGTGTTTATTTCGAGCTAAGCTCTACAAAGAATCCAAATAAATTGAGAAAATTATAAATACCTAATCTCTACTAGAGCTTAAAGTCCAAATAATATATTCCAAAAAAAAAACTGCAAATAAACTAATATTAACTAGACGAAATTGCCTTAAGAGCTAATGTAAACAACAAAATGTTAGCCAATGAATGGCGGACAATGTCTCCAGCCAATTAAAACGTTTACCACGATTGTCGCCACTATCCATGTATAATTAGTTATAGTGATTTTACTAACTAATACTATATATATAAGCGCCATTTACTACGTGTACGGCATAAACAATCAGCAGCAATACAAGATGTCAACAATTAAAATTATTAGTAAAATTGAACTTTGTGCTCTTAAAAAACCCCGAAAGTTATATAAAACTCTATATTTTGAGATTACCCCCTATATTCCCATTCACCTTCATTTTGCCGCCATACGCTTAATTTACTGACACAAGATTTTTTGTATCAAGAAAAAATGTATTCAATATTTTCGACATCCATTAAGATTTATGATAACCGACATCACCTTACAGAAAATAAATTAATAAATTGCCACACTTTTAAGACAGGAGATCTACTTTAAAATTTGCTGAATGTATTTTTATGGTTAATTATACTTCATACACCAAATTGTAAGGCAATAAGTTAAAGGATTTCAAAGTTATGTTAGAAAATTTCCCTCAGGAAAAGATATACAATGGCGCCAATCCGCCATTTTTAATTTTTTTAATACTATAGTTTACTTCACAATATTTGTTTTAATATTTTTATTACCATAAAGAAATTTCGCGGTTTTTTGCTCTCATTGATACATAATGAAATTAGACATTACCATAGTTCTTAAATAATTACTAATTTTATTCGTTCTAATAGTGAGATGGTTACCCGCCTTCCCTCGTCTTTTTTCTAGTAAACAACGACACTGTACTAAATCGGAGTTCCACCATTTGTCCAATATAGATTTGCTAGTTTTGCTACTCTTTTGTAAAATTTGTAGCATCAGTCTTCTGTCGTATCCATCCATGTATTTCGTTTGTCAGGTTTTAATTTAAAATCGTTCATGGATGTCTCACGATTCATGTATTGTTTGCTTATTCATCCTCTTTTTTGTGAGTGTCATTTGAAGTCTACCTTATCTGAGGTAATATCTGATACACCTCTCATCTTCACACCCATATTAATCTGCAAACTTTAAATGGCTTAATTTCTACCCATTTACATTTATACCTTCAATCTCTTGTCGTTTTGAATAAATTTTCTAAAAATATCGGTTGTTGTATTATAATTGCACTGCCCATGTTTCGGCAATGTTGAAAGCTTTCATGTCATTTTTGAGGTAATACTCTACTAATCATTTTCTAGCCTATTACTAATTATTTTGAAGCGTATTTTATACCAGTATCCCTTCCTGGATAATTTTGTTAATTTTTAAATGTAACTGGCTAACACAACTCTATTTTAAGATTCATTCCTTAGAACAAAATAAGGTCATATAATGCTTGTATGTATATAACGTATATAAAAAAATAAAAGAGAATTATTTGATTATGAGAACTACTTATTGTATGAATAATAAATACGGAAACATTCGAATAACATTAATAACCTATTCAAATAACATGATAAGCGGTTGGTATATTCCTAGACAAATAGTGGCGTAGCCGCATGTAAAGTGGCAGTTATACATCATCTCCAAGTAAGGATTTTCTAACTACAAAATAAAAATTAAACTATTATAAAATGTTATTTCCTTATCATCAAATTAAATTTTGGTTCAAAATGATTCCATTACCCCAAACTTTTTGATTTAATTGAAATATATATATATATATATATATATATATATATATATATATATATATATATACATAATTTTCTTCGTCCTAAATATCATTCAGAAATTATATAGGGTGATTCAGAAATAAGCATCGATACTTTTGGATGTGATTCTCTGGATAGTTTTAAGCACAAGTTTATATTATAGTTTCAACAATGTGTATTTTTTCAAGATACCCCCCTGTATCTTGAAATGCAAAGTTTTTTTTATTTCTTATTCTACATTTTTAAAGATAACCGAATGAAAATTGGTACATATTACTTCTAGTAGTATCTAAACAGTATTATTATTGACATAATATGTAACAATTTGGAGGGTGAATATTTTTTTTTGGTTTATGACCCATTTTAGTGCAACCAAACTTTTTTAGCATTGTAATCGTGAAAAAATCACCCTCCGAGATCTTCACGTTTCAGAGACCGTAGATGCCGAAAAACATGTTTTCTCAATTCCGTCGACCTGTCTGTTTGTCTGTTTTTCCCGGCATAACTAAAAAACTGCTTACTCGATTGACTTCAAATTTTGGTCAAAAATTAAGGGTCAATAGGGATGATCTAGTAATATTTTGGCAAAAATCCAATATGTAACAAAATGGCGGCCTAGTGAAATGTTAAAAAAATTATTACTAAAAAACTACTTACCCAATTTATCTCAAATTTTGCATGAAAATCAGGTAGTGTGTAGCAAAGAACTGGTAAAATTTTATTACGAATCCAAGAGGGAGGAACAAAGTGCCAATTGGCGACTTAATAAAATTAATAAAAATTCAGCCTGAAAAACTACTTAGTGCATTGATTTCAATTTGTGTGTCAAAACTAATTGTGGCATAGAAATTAAGAGTAAAATTGTGATGAATATTCATTCAAAATGGCGGAACAAAATGGTGGCTAGATAAAATTTTTGTAATCGTAAAAAAAATATGTTTTATCAATTCCATCGGTCTGTCTTTCGGTCTATCTGTCAGTTCGCGGCATAGCTTAAAAACTACTTACCAGACTGACTTGAGAGTAAAGTCAAAAATTAAGGGTCATATGGGGATGACCTGGTAACATTTTGGTAAAAATCCAATATGACAAAACAAAATGGTGGCCTAGCGAAATGTGAAAAAAATTATTACTAAAAAAGTGCTTACCCAATTTATGTCAAATTTTGCACAAAAATCAAGTACTTTGTACGAAACAATTGGTACAATTTTGGTACGAATACAGCAGGTTAAATGACGGCTTAATAAAATTATTAAAAATTCAGCCTGATAAACTACTTAGTGGATTGATTTCAAATTGTGTGTCATAACTAATTGTTGTACAGAAATGAAGTAGTCAAATTGCGGCATTAATTCAAGATGGCAGAACAAAATGGCTGCCAAATATAATGTTTGTAATCGTAAAAAATTGCCATTTTAGGCTTACATATCTTCACGTTTTAGCGTTTCTAGATGCCAAAAAATACGTTTTATCAATTCCGTCGGTCTGTCTGTCTGTGTATCAGTTCGCAGCATAGCTTAAAAACTACTTACCAGATTGACTTCAAATTTTGGTCAAAAATTAAGGGTCTTATGGGGATGACCTGATAATATGTTAATAAAAATGCAATATGCCTAAACAAGATTGCGACTTAGAGAAACGTTAAAAAAATTATTACTAAAAAAATAATTAACCAATTGACCTCAAATTTTGCAGATATAGGAATGAACTGGTAAGATTTTAGTATGAATCCCAAAACCAAATGGCGGCCTGATAAACTGGAAAACAACTTATTAGATTAATTTCAAAATTCGTGCAAGCATTAAGTGTGATATAGTGAAAAACTGGTAAAGTTGTAGTACGAATTCAAGATGGCGAAACAAAATGGCGACCGAATGAAATTTTAAAAAATTTGGGTTTTTGAACAAAAGTATATACATTTTCATACTTAAAATTAGTCAGAGAAACAAATCCTTTGGTTCTTATCTCTGAATAACCCTATATAAAATTTATTATATAATATTACCTCTTATTTAAGAAAATTATAGAAGAGGCAAATTTATACTGCCTTTCTATTTTGATACTAAAACTTATGTTACATTCTGTAGGGCTGACTTGATGTCAATCTATGAGGGAGGCAAAATAAAAGAAAATATTTTTCAAAATTCAATAAAGATGTTTATCAAATTAATCAAATATCAAAACGCGTCCTCTTAATACTTTCAGCCACGTCCAGCAATGACAATTCCGCACCATTTAAACTGTATGCGAGACCCTTAGACAAGAAAAGGCGAGACCAGAGACCAGTGGGAGACAACACACAAGAGAGCGTCAATAGTCAATTATGTTTATTGTCAGCAATGTTGCCACTCCTACCAATTTATGGTCAGCATCCAATATTGTGTGACTTTTAAGAGTGCATATTTTTATTTGTGCCAATGAAATTAAATCAGCTTAATCACTGTCAGAATCTCTTAAACTAAATCAGTTCAAAGAATCAGACAATATTAAAATTAAAGATTCTTAGATGAGATATGAAAATTTGTGAACTAAAATTATTATTATTTTGAATGTTTGAATATTTGGTTAGTTTGGTTTGTTTCTCATTAGTCTCTAAATATTACAGTTCGTATCTCATCGCAACAGAAAAAATATGTTTTCAATACCTAGTACACAAAAAAATGCGTGAAGTCATTTTTTTCATGATATGTGAATAGAATTCAAATTAATTATTAAATACATTTTAACAACGATTAAATGCTTAAACCTGGGTTTTTTATTTAGTTTTTTTAGATACATTCAACATGCCGTAACCAATGCACATTTAAATTAGTTTAAGTTCCCCATTATGAATTAGGTGAGATAATGGTTATCCGTATCTCTCTACAACAATTTCTCTAATGGAATGTTCTATATTGTCATTCTATGCCCAGTCATTACGAGTATTACATATATTCTTGGTATATACGAAAGGGCAGATTAAAAATTTGCCTTCTCTGCAAGTCTAAGAGTATAAAAGTTGCAGCAAAAAAAAAGAGCTCAAAATGTAATTTGCTTTTTTCCTAAATTTCTTAAGAACCCTATATCCTATAACCCTCAATCTATGCAGTGGAAGCTTTTAAGTTTGTAACAAAATTGACTAAAACTCCATAACAGTTTTTATATTCTTAGCAGTTTCCGAGGTATCTCGGGATAAAATGGAATCAAAATAGAGCATTATTTAACATTCTGTCAAAGGCGAAAGAAATTCACGAACCAGCCCTGTCTACATTCTACAACATATTTAAAGCTTCTAGTCTAGATAACTATTTAATAAACAATTAAAGATAGCATCGAACAATGTCTATTATATAAGAATACATTATTATAGGATCGCCCTATATGATTAAAATATTGCGAAAATAATTGATTGTTCAAAGTGAAAGTTTCTGGTTTTTGACAAATGGATAATGGCAACCTCCACGCCCAATTCAATTATTGTGAGGTCGAGTAACAAGAGTTCCTACACATCAATTTATTGATTTATAGGGACATAAGAAATGCGAAGTATGAAGAAAATATTTCATACATGGGGTAAAAGTCTGAAATATTGCAAATACCTTAATAAAATAATTTTATACAAAATACCAAAGAAAATAATAGTTAAGCCTAAGCTATTATTTCCTTTGATAATACAAATCTCGCAAGCAGTCCAGAATTGGAAGCGGGCAAATGTTTCAATTTGAGTAATGAAATTTGGTCAAACGATTGTAATATCATTTTTAGCATATGTTAGTTTAGTTCATTAAAAAAAAACACGTTTTTTTGTAATTCATTATATTTTTATAGTAATCGTATCACGGACGATGTTCCAATTTATACTTAGATGCCTTAGATTACATACATGGAAAATATTTCCATGTGTGTAATCTAAGGCATGTAAGTATAAATTATGTAACAAAACAGTAAACCGTGATTAAGGTACCAGTTCCTCCCCAACCACCCCGCTCCCCGAAAATTACTCTTCGTTTATTGGTTAAGTACACCAGGTGTTACTGATCGTTTTGAAAACATGATGTCAATAAGTGTCATTTATGTCAGTCATATTGATTAGGTTTATAGATTAGCGTTTAGTGTTTTTAGTGTTAGAGGTTTTGAAGACAATTAAATACTATTCCCTGCCTGATCATGACTAAACAGTTTACTGTTTGTGGTCAGAGTTGAAAAACTGGAGCTTGTTTATCTTCTTACAGGTAATCTTAGAGACATTTCCATTGTCAGTATTTGGTCAGTACATATCGGTTAAACTAGGGAACTTCTTAAATTTAAAGTAATAATCTAATTATGAGGTTTAGAACAGGAATGTGGGTTTTTAATTGAGATAATTTTTCTCTTGAGCATTACATCACTGATTCAGCTTGCGAAGCTTTAGGTAAGTTGATTGTAAAGGTTGTATAATCCTGAGTATAATCCGTTAATAAATAATTATTAGGTTGTTCACGCAATCAAACAGATTATTTCGTGTTTTACCATTTTTATTATTTTTTAATTAAAAAAAAACTTCTTTTCACCAAAATATAAGAGCAGGGTGTCACATTTTCTCCCTGCCTATTTATGAATTAATTGGAAGTATACAAAAATAAGTTATTTCTTACAAAAATAGAAAGTACTTTTAGTCATTAAACCTATTAATTTTCTCGTGCTTAAATGAAACAAAATAATGACAATGTATAATTTTATTCATATTCAAAATTTGTATGTGAATCAAAAAAGTTTTCCAAAAGTTGATATAGTTTTCACACACTTAATAATACATAAATATCCACGGTATAGAGTTCTGCTTTTAAGAATTTAAGGGAAAACTATAAACCATTTAAAAGGTTGTGGATCTCGTGAACAAAAGAATACTTGCAAACACCCATGGCTCTGCAAATTTTTACTTTAGATTTCCTTGTATTTACAAATTAAGGAAAGGCTTTAGACCCTAGTTGACGGAGAGGGTGGCAAGAAAAAACCAGCTGACTAAAAGAAAAAGGTCTGCGCTTTTCTATTGATAACACGAAGCAACTATCATCAAGGATCAAAAGGCAAAGGTCTTTTTATTACAGTAATTTCAGTATAGATGTCGGTTCTGCCTGTTTCTAAACGTGTCTCGTAATTTGCCAACTAATAGTGAACTCAACCACAATTTACCCAACTCTTTAAGATATTGGGGGGTTGCCCCCAAAAAAAATAAAACATTTTCAGACGTGGTATCATTTGACCCACCTTCCCGTTTGATATTTTTAAGGGGTTTAAAGCAGCTTACCTAAAACTTTTTGTAAAATATGACCCCCGTTCCTCTCTAGAAAACATTGCGCTATATCAATTTTCGCGATTTTTTTTTTAAAGATACGGTCGACTGGTTTGGGATCATTTTTCCCACTTGTTGGAGGGTTGGAGAATGTCGCTTGTAGCGACTCTCTTGCATATATATTATGTATTGTCTAATTTTTGTTAAGGAAAACTTTCATACCTATTTAAGAAATCATAGCATTTATGATAAAAATACTAGATCCTTTTATAATATTAGAATACCTTTTACCGGGTTAGCTCATAGTATAAATTGCGAAAATTATAATATCCCAAGTTTTGTAATGTATTACCGAACTACATATATTAAAAATTTAGAATTTTAGAACAAGCTTTTTACTAATTTAGTGAATATTTAAATTATGATGTTAGAGATACAATTTTGTGAAATTTATTTTTTTAAATATGTGAAAACTTTTAACAAAATTATGACTATATTTTGGAAATAAATTACTTTTAATTAAATCATATATATATATATATATATATATATATATATATATATATATATATATATATATATATATATATATATATATATATATATATATATATATATATATATATATATATATATATATATATATATATATATATATATATATATATATATATATATATATATATATATATATATATATATATATATATATATATATATATATATATATATTAAATACCAATGTTGTTTTACAACTAAAAATTATATAACGAGAAATTATCAGTTTAATTGTATGAACAAGCTAAAATTTATTTATTAACGTATTACACCAATTTTATTATAGTTATCTAAAGTTTCCCAAGCGGTATCAATAATGTAATGGTCATAAGATAAATTATTTTAATTGAAAAACATTTCTGTTAAAAACAAGAATTATTATTATATTATTATTATTACTTTACGTTTAAAAATTTCTTAGTTTAACTGCTAAGTACCGACGACAATAGAAGGGCCTCTAAAATTACCCGTGAAAAGATAAACGAGCACCAGTTTTTTTTTAACTCTGAACACAAACAGTATACTATTTAGTCATAATTGGGCAGAAAATAGTATTTAATTGTCCTCAAAAATTCTAAACGCTAAAAACCCGCTAAAAGATGCAAAAAACTCGTGAAAGACGCTAATCGATCAATATGACTGACATAAGTGACATTCAATGACATCATATTTACAAACCGATCAGTAGCACCTCGTTTACGCAACCAATAAACGAAGAGCAATTATCGAGGAGCGGGGTGGTCGGAGTTAGAGAGGAACTGATCCCTTAGTCACGGTTTATTGTTTTGTTAGGTATCTTTCCGTGTATTTAAGTTAAGGTTAAATATCTATTAATAGTTTATGGCTGATTTCAAGAATTTAAAAGATTCCATCTAAGCTTGCATGCAATTCAATGTATACAAATATAGTAAAGCTCAACAATGATCAAGGTTAAAACGTGTTGAGTGAAGATTATCATTAATATTTCATTTTCAAATTGTGTTATCTTAAAGACAAGTTCATTTTTATATGATTTCGTAACATACTTGTATTAAATAGGATTAGATATATATTATATAAAATACTAAAAACCTTTTTGTACATTTTATCTATTCACAATCAGGCGAGCTGATATTGATTATGTTTGCTCCATGAATTTTGTATTACGATCTTGCATTATTACCAATAGACGAAAACAGTATTTGTACAGTATTTTATTATGGGGCAAATTCAGTTGAAATTAAGTTCGACAAAAGTCTAAACAAAAAATTAAGACATGTAAAGTGTATTTGTTTTGGCACTAGTATTAGATATATAGGGTGATCCCTTTAGAACATTTTCAGTTTTATCGTAATAAGAAATGGCTGAGCTGTAAATTACCTTCGTAAATCCATTTCTGTAAAACCATTGTTAAAACTGCAATAAAGCCACCTTAAAACCTCGAGGGGGTACACCCTTTGTAGGTTGTTACAGCTTAACTAACTAACTATTGTTATAAGACTTCTCTTAAAGTATGTAATCGCCCTCCGAGATGTTTTCAGATCTGCACGTTTCAGGGTCCCTAGATGCCGAAAAACATGTTTTCTCAAGTCGATGTGTGTTCGCGGCACAACTAAAAAAACTACTCACCCGATTGACTTCAAATTTTGGTCAAAAATTAAAGGTCATATGGGGATGACCTGTTTTTTTTTAGTAAAAAAAATCCAATGACAAAACAAATTGGCGCCTTAGTGAACTGTTAAAAAAATTATTACTAAAAAACTACCTATCTATTTTATTTTAAATTTTACAAAAAAAAATGAAGTATTATGTAGGAGTAAACTGCTAAAATTTTGGTACGAATCGAAGATGGCGGAATAAAATGGCGGCTTAATAAAAATTATAAATTCAGCCTGAAAAACTACTTAATGTAGTGATTTAAAATTGTGTGCAATAACTAATTGTGGCGTGGCTTAAAAACTACTTATCGGATTGACTTCAAATTTTAGTACAACATTAAGGGTCATATGGGGATGACCTGTAAACATCCTCAAGTTTTCCCCAAAAATCAAGTGTTAAATAGGAATGAAGTGGTAACATTTGTATATGGCCTGAAAAACTACTTATTAGATTAATTTCAAATTTTGTGCAACCATTAAGTATGATATAGACGTAAATTGGTAAAGTTTTGGTACGAATTCAAGATGGCGGAACACAGTGCTACCTAATTTTTTTTAAAAATTAACCTAAACAAATCTTATTCAATTTGCTCTAAATTTTGCACACAGATTAAATACGATATAGGTATAAACTGGTACAAATTCAATATAACGTAACACAATGGCGGTGTGTCTCAATGTAAAAACTACTAATTGAATTTAATTTAAATAATGCCCAAAAATCATGTGTGGCCTAGGTAGAAACTGGTAAAATATTGGTAGGATTCCATTATGATGGAACAAAATGGCGCAGTAAAAATTTTTGAAAAGACAGTAGATATGTGTTACTACTGAACTAAATGGAATCACACTTTATTATTCCCGATAAAAGGAAAGGTCCATAGCCAGGGAAGTTCCGAATAAAGGAAATTTACCATTTTTTTTTGTTTTAAGTCCATCTTATACCTTCCGTAAAACCAAGGGAGTAAGAAAGACTTAACCCATAAAGGTAAAACTTAAAACGTCCTGGAAAACATCTATATTTTAAGAGCTGCATTTCTTATGCTTTGATACAACCAATGCGCATTCCATCTGAATAAAAAAAATGCCAAATAATCTCCAATAATATAAGATAAAGTTAATTAATGGTATCTGTGTTTTATGGTTGATACTTCTACTAACTAGTACTAAGTATACAAAAAAAATGGATGATAGCATTAAAAAATTCAGCTCCTTAAATACTTCGTTTTAATAAAAAAAATTGTTAAATAAAAAAAAAATCGAGAAAGTCGACCAAATCTATTGAGTGTCCTGAAGCCTCATCAATTAAAGAATCCATGGTCTATAGGATGAGCCATGTTCCCAGTGGGCAATATAGTGGCTTAATGGCCCTAGGCGCTGTGTATGCAATTATTAATACTTGTTTAATTTTTATTTCATCAGCCAAACGGAAAACTTTTCTGTTCAAATTGTTGTTACCTTTCCATCTGAGATCTATATTCACAACATCTCAATAGGGTATCTAAGACCCTAGGCTGTCCTTTGTAGGTTTTTATAGCTTGTGATAAGACTGAACATAAATAAAACCTTTTGCTTAGTTTTAAGCCCATCTTAAGCTTGCATAAAACATCTACAGCTTTATGTTTTGATATAACCAATACGGCTTTCATTTGAAAAAAAAAGCCAAATAATATATGATATAATTAATTAATGGTATCTATGTTTTATGGTTGATACTTTATTATATTGAATATTTTAAGAAAACATGGACATTTTCGTGTCGAATTTGTGGAAGATAGCATTTAAAAACTCGCGAGCACTTTCAATACTTCGTTTAAAAAAATATTTTCAAAAATAATAGAACAAAATGAAGAAAGTCGACCAAATCTGTTGAGTGTCCTGATACCTCATTAATTAAAGAATCAATTCTAGGAGACCCATTTTTTTTCAAATGGTTGTTCCCTTTCCGTAAGACATCCACATCTCGATTGGGTATTTAAGAAAACATTTATATCATCTAGTTGTTAGATAACATAACAATTAGATATTTTTATTTTTATCTTTCATATCAAGCTTCAAGATCGAAATATGTCCCACTGAAAATCATATCTCTTACGATTGTCACTGTTCGTTTACCGTATTCAATTTCACTTTGTAGCTGTTTATCGTCAGCTTAAACAGAGACAGTTTCATTACTTCTTATACTTACTATAATATAAAATATGATTGTTACAGTACCATTTTTATCAAAAATACAGATGAACTGTTTGTAATTAGATAATTAGAACAGAAAATAATCCGAATTGCAATTATAGTATTAATACACAATTCAGCAATATATAATATAGATATAAATTACTATACCCAATGTATTAAAAACTTCTTGGTAAATGACATTTTACTTAACTAATTATGATTTCTAAATAACTGGAAACGGGGTTCTTAATGAGTTGGCACACTTAGATTTGCCTTTTACTATGAGCATGGTTAGACAATCTCATTGAAAATATTATCATATATCTTAAACAAAATAAATCCAGTAATTCTTAGATTGGTGATATTTTAAACTTAAAACATCTACAATTTAAATGATTCGATCAAGCTTACAGCAAGTTTACACAGAGCAAAGGCAAAAAGAAATCATCCACAAATCAATTTTTACATCTATAACAGGTTTGTACTATATTTTGATAATACCTTTGTCCAGTGTACATACATAGGTATTAACAAAATACAAGAATTATCACTAATAAAGAGTTTTAAATTTAATAATATGTCATGTACCAAATTTTAAAATCTCATATTTTTGTAGGTTTTGAAGTTATAATCTTCATATTTTGCAGACGATCGCCTAATCTTAGGTTTCTATTTTTTTTATTTAATTTGTCTATTTTTATAATGGGTGTCCTAAATTCAGCCGCAAACATTCACATTTTCAAAGCCGCTAAAGTCCGTTTTTTTAAATAGGACACCCTATAACTTTATGCACTATCAAATGTAGAATTTAATTTTCTATCGAACTGTATTAAGGTTCCCTATACCTATTCGTAACCATTTTCGAAATAATCAGGTTTTTATTAAACTATCATACGTATTTGGTAAATGCTTACACCTTCCCGTAGTAAGCCATGGAAAAACAATTGTTGTGCTTTTCTATTCAACATGACAGCTGATTTGAAACTTTTAAATTAAAATAAAATAACACTCAAAAGCTAATATTCTCAATTTATTTTATATTCGCGGAGAATGTTACAAAATATTGGAGAGAACGTGCCATGTTTTTAATGAAAAACATCCTCATTTATCGCCAATGAACAAGGAAAATTGAAGAGGATTGAAAGGAAATTTTTTCGTTTCGGAAAAGTTAAAGTTATAAAAAATGTAATAAATGGTTTACATTATTTTTAACCATATCTACTAAGTTCGAGACTGTTCTAAACTTGTTTTAGTGAACTTAAAAATTATAGCAATCTAACAATCAACAATAAATAAATAAAATAATAAAATTGAATTATAACAAATGTTCTATATGCTGTCCGTTCATTTGAAGACACATTTCAATTCTTCTTTGTACAGTTGCTGTGGCCCGTTGAATTTGTTCGTTTTCTAATTCGGCAAAAGCTGTTCGTATCCTGTCCAGTAAATCTTGTTGGTTATTTTACTGGGGAAGCATAGACTTTACATTTGATAAATCCCCATAAATAAAAGTCTAGGGGTGTTAAATCAGGCCATCGCGGGGCATCTCCAAGGGCCATTGGGACCAATCCAGCGATCTTCAAAAATTCGAGATAATTGGAGATAAACTGCAGCGGAATTATGTGCTGGTGCCCCATCTAATTGATACCAATAATTTTGCAGCTCACCAATAGGAATTTCTTCTATAAATTCAGAAACCGTCCCTCGTAGAATTTCCAAATACTTATCACTGTTTAAATTGTCTTCATAAATACAGTACCTCACCTGATCATTTAATACTATACCGAAAACATTGAAGCTAAACCTCTTTTGAGAACGCGTTTCGCGTAAAACGTGCGGATTTTTTTGCTGCCCAGAAATGTTCGTTTGTTCTATTTGTTATTCCTTCTCTAGAAAATTTCGCTTCATCGGTCCAAAATATTTTTGAAAGGAATTGAGGGTCCTCTTGAATTTTCAAAAACATGAATTCGCAAAATTCTACTCGTCGGACGTCATCACCAGGTCTCAAGGCTTGCACGTTTTGGAAGGAATAAGGGTGCATATGATGTTCGCTCAAGATTCTTTGGACAGATGAAGAAGAAATTCCCAAATCGTTTTCTGCAGATTGAACTTTGCGGGTTTGCGTGGAAATAAGCTAATGTGTTTATTACGTTATCCTCGGCATTTGTCACTGGTTTCGGAACATTTTTTGTAACTTTAACCTTGCCAAAACGCAAAAAGTTCGTTTCAATCCTCTTGAATTTTGACTTGTTCATTGGCGGCAAATCAGGGTGGCGTTCATTAAACACACGACACGTTCTCTCCAAAATTTTATAACATTCTCCATGAATATAAAATAGATTGAGAATATCAGCGTTTGAGTATTCTTCCATTTCGATTTAGAAAATTTAGTTTATCACTGACAGCTTTCGATAAATAACGCCTACTAATCATCTGTCATATTGGATATTAGATCTCAATTGTTTTTCCATGGCTCACCATTGGAACATGTAAACATGTAAGCAAATACATACGATATTTTTATAAAACCCAATTATTTCGAAAATGGTTACGAATAGATATAGGGAACCTTAATACAATTCGATAGAAAATAAAATTCTACATTTGATAGTGCATAAAGTTATAGGGTGTCCCATTTAAAAAAACGCACTTTAGCGGCTTTGAAAATGTGAATGTTTGCCGCTGAATTTAGGACACCCTGTATAAAAATAGACAAATTCAATAAAAAAAAAATAGAAACCTAAGATTATTTACCGATAGTCTGCAAAATATGAAGATTATATCATCAAAACTTACAAAAATATGAGATTTTAAAATTTGGTACACCGAAGGCTCATTTTCGGTTCAAGGTCAAATATCTTAAGAACGCTTGAACCTAGATATAGGACATGCTACATAAAATAGCATTAAAATTCTCCGTAGAATCCAAAAATATCATAAAATACAGGGTGTTCCATTTAAAATAAGCAAGTTGATACCAACTGACAGGAAGTTGAAAATATTTCAAAAAAGAAGTACCCCTTGACCTTACCTTAATCCCAAAATTTGAAATTTTTATCTAAACGATATCATCAAAAACTTTAATGAACGGGTTGCGTGAATAACCCTGTATATTGCATCCACTTGAACCGATCCGATGTAGTCCACCCACTTGAAATCGCGATATAGACGGTGATTAACTAATATTTCCATCCACTCGAAAAGTTTCAATTCAGTCCTGTATTTTTTGGGATTGAGTTAAACTGAAGTATATCGGAATATTTGTATAACGATATAGACGGGGATTGGTATCCTTACGGATTATATTTTGACAGTTATAAAGCAGATTTTCCTGTACTTGTACTTAACCTAACTTTTTGTTGGAGTCGGAGTTTGTTTCTGTTCTTATTCTTTTGATTTTAATTACTGTCGATAATTAAATTAAAATTTGCACAGTTTTAAATCTTTTGTTAGAATAACAAACACCAACTATTCTTCTAAAAATACCGTTTTCCACTATTTGCAGCTCTTTCTACAATGCTTGTTTCTTTGTTGTACAATTGTGAACTGAAGTTTTGGATTTACGCATCCGATCTAATATCATGCGATAATAAATAGAGGCTTCATTCAAACCCCTTTGAAGCAAATTGGTTCAAGAGGATGCAATTCAAGTGATATATACGTATTCAATAAAGTTGAAAAGAAGGTGAAATTCTGAATATAAGGTTGTGAGCCTTGATGAGAGAAATACCAAAAATCATACTATTAACTGCATATTTTCAGTGTTTCCCATTCGGTTTCTCACATTTATCATTGATATCTCATATTCGATTATCAACAATAATTAATTTTGGATCCCGGCCAATATTTTACGAGTTTCTACCTATGCCAAACTAAACTAAAAGTCAGTTGAATATTTTTTTACATTGTTTCGTCATCTTGAATTCGTGCCACAACTTTATCAGTTTAGATCTATATTATCACATTTAATGCTTGCACAAAATTTGAAATTAATCTAATAAGTATTTTTTTCAGGCTGGTTTTTAAAATTTTTATAAGGCCGTCATTTTATTTTGCTATCTTGGATTCATGTTACCAGTACATTCCTAAGTAACACTTGATTTTTGTGCAAAATTTCAGGTAGATTGAATAAGTAGTTTTTTAGTAATAATTTATCTTAAGGTTTTACTAGGCCGCCATCTCGTTCCGTCATATTGGATTTTTACCAAAATATTACCAGGTGATTACCATATAATCCCTAATTTTTGACAAAAATTTGAAGTCATCTAGTAAGTAGTTTTTAAGCTATAGCGCAAACTGACAGACAGACAGGCATTGATAAAACATATTTTTTGGCATTTATGGACGCTAAAACGTGAAGATATGTAAAACCTGAAGGCGTGATTTTTTTTCACAATTTAAAACATTTTATTTGGCTGCCATTTTGTTCCACCATTTTGAATTAGTCACAATTTGTCATTTTGTTCCGTCATCTTGGAATCGTACCAAGATTTTACGAGGTGATTCCTACATAATACTTGATTTTTGCGGAAAATTTGAGATACATTGGGTAAGTAGTAATAATTTTTTTAACATTTTACTAGGTCGCCATGTTGTTTCGTCATATTGGATTTTTACCAAAATGTTATCAGGAATTCCCATATGGCCCTTAATTTTTGACCAAAGAAGCAATGGTTTAGTTAGGTCGCGAACAGACAGACGACAGACCGACAGAATTGAGAAAACATGTTTTTCGGCATTTAGGGATCCTGAAACATAGAGATCTGAATAACTCCCGGAGGGTAATTCTTCTCAATTCACTTTTTAGTTTTCTTTCCCCTTTTATAAGGGCAGTAAAAAAAAAGTTACTCTTTTTAATTCTTTTAGTATTAGCCCATCATTTGGAAGCTATAAAGAAGATAAACAAGACACGTTTTTAGCCGTATTTTAGCCTACTTATTATGTTGTTAATGTTAATTTATTTGTCTTTATTTTCGTAATTAAACAAAACCTACACTTTTCATTATTATTATTATTATCATGATTATAACAAACACGGGGAAATACACAAATATAAATTCGTGCTTTATATTGTTAAAAATCCTAATGTGATTGATCATCGGGGAAACTTTATTCTAATTACTTAAATACAAGCTCTTCCTCCTGATTCATCATCACATCATAGGATGCTTTTCTAAAATTTACAGGTTAATTTCAAATTTCCCTACACGTAAGTCAACCTTCACGTTCGTACTGGTTCAGGATGTTCAATTGTATGTATATGTATATTTTTATTAGCAAGAACAGTTATTGTTATTTAAGCATTTCAAATTATCATGAAAATAATACGAAAAACTTACCATCATATAATTTCAATGAATCAAGCAATAACCTTTGTTTCCTTCGAGACACAATTCCAGGATGAAGTTTCACGTCTAACTAGATAATTCAATATTGTTATAATAAAAACAAAAGCCACCGCAAATACAATGTAATGTGTAGTTTCAGTCGATTTTCTACTTTTACAAGGTTGTAGGAGATGAGTAAGTGGTTTGTAGTTTACATTTAGTCTCTATGGGATTTAATTATACCACAGTGTTAATTTAAAACGTTACAGCCACTTTTTACACATTAGTAAAGCTTTTTAAAAGCTGCTCTAACCCGAGATACAAAGTTTAAAACTAAATCCAAGATGGTCGATCGGTCGTACCCCTGCGTCCTTGCATTCTTTGTTCGTTGTTCGGCATTAAAGCGAACTGCGTAATGCAGGCCAAGCAAGTACGATGGTGCCACGTTTATGTTTCTTGTGAAGTTTCTAAGACACCTATGACTTAATATACAGGGTGTAACACAAATACTGTTCGAAAATCTGGGCGTAATTCGGTATAATGTTTGAAGAAAATAGGTAGTGTAAATATGTGTTCGCAAATACTTAATTTTCAAGATATTAGGATACACGGTTCAAAATGTCGATTTCACATGAAAGTTAAAGAACAGAATAAGTATTTGAAACAAAAATAACCAAGGGGGCTTTATTTGAATTCCACGCAAAATATTTTACCGTTGCAATTTCTATGACTGACATGCTACTGACATAAAATGTATCCATGTCACACTGATGACATAACGAAACTGCGCCCGCGCAATATTTCAAATATTTCCCAGTACTTCCACATATTGGTGGCGTTACAGAGAGGTGGAATCCTGAGTTCTTGCATTACACGACGACGGGAAGCCATCTTTTTTGACTTTGACACTTTTGACAAAAGCGTAAGTGTAGGGGGCTTCTATTCGTCCGATCGTAACAACAAATAAAAGCAATTTCTTCGTTGTCAAATTTCCGATAAAACTGCGCTGACTTCAGACTAGGGATGTCAATCCCGTGATACTGACCTCTGGGAAAACCTGATAATACCGTGATTAGACCGCCAGGAATTCCATATATATAATAATAATAATAATATACGAGGGGGGAAGCACTCTCCTGATTCGACTAATGTAACAAATGCTGAAAGTGATCTCCAGCTTCTACTTGAGATACACCGAGTCTGTGGTAAATACTGTCAACCGCACTTCGAATACTTTCAGCTGGTAAATTAGTAACCTCCGTCCTTATTCTATCTCGTTGGTATTTAACGCTGTATGGTCTATTTTTAAACACTCTCTCCTTTAAATATCCCTATAGAAAGAAATCCAATGGTGTAAGGTCCGGAGACCTTGGCGACCAATGGGTCCCAGTCGACCTATCCACCGATATGAAAAAATTTCGTCCAAGTACCTTCGAACATTTATACCAAAATGCGGTGGTGCGCCATCTTGTTGAAACCATATTCTTTCATGGGGAATATCTAGATCACCCTCGTTAGGAAACATTATTGCTAATATAGGTATTAAATCGAATGAGAGGAAATCTAAGTAACGCTCAGAAGTAAGATTTTTTTCAAAGAAGTATGATCCTAATATTCGATTATTTATTATGCCAGCCCACACATTGGTTTTTGGGGATGTTGTGTATGTCCCTTACATATCCACTGTGGATTTTGATCAGACCAGAATCCATAATTATGTCTAATTAATCAATATAAATAAAATATAGCATCATCGTAGAAGATAATATTTTGAAAAAATACGTTATTTTCGTTATATCCTCCCATTTCTTCACAGAATTGTAATCCCCTATCGTAGTCATATTCAAAAACTCACTTTATACGGGTCATACTTCTGGCTCTTTAATAATCGCTGCACAGGAGCTCTACTGACATCGTTATTTAGCGCTAAAGTATTAGTTGAAGAACTTGAACTTTCTTGTACTGACAGGAGTAGATCAAGTTTTTTGTCTTCACTTACAGCGGATGGTCGGCCCCTTTTAGGTAAATCCCTATCTGCTTTTCAAATTTGTGAATTATCCTACTCACTTTGTAATTATACTTCCAGATACTTTTCATTCAACAATACACAAACTTCATCCTGGCTCCGTACTTTATCTCCACAACTCAACAATATCAAAATTTCAATACGCTGCATTTCTGAGAGTACCATAATTAAAAAATGTCAAAGCTCCAAAATACTTGCTTACAATTCAATGATGAAACCGAAAGATTACCTGAATTTATTATTTTGTGTGTATAGGTATTTGCCATATAAACAACCAAATGTAGGAAAAAAACTGTCCTAGAATTTCAATAATTTGGGGTACCTTTTTACCTGCGTTTTGCAATGTAAAAAATTGTGATATTAGGAAGTTGATTCTTAACGTATGGGGCAATAATAAATACCTCTATAGTTTAATCAATTCTCCCAAGATTATTCAGAGAAATTTTTCCAAGTCACTGGAGAAGCTGATGGGGTCTAATAATAGATGATAACCAAGATCGATCCACACTGCACCAGAAGGATTGATAGTTAATTTTAATTAAAAACTTATGTGGACTCGTTTTGCTGTAACAAAGTGAGCCGACCTCTAATTTGTTGCTAGTATTGCATCCAGCTTTAGAAGACCTCATAGAGCTTAAGTCCACATGACTTAGGTAGGGTTGCCAACTTTTTGTAGGGAAATAAAGTATTTTAAGGTGGGAGAACTAAAACAAACAGTATTTTAGAAAAGAAAACAGTATTTTATTTTTTTGAACGAAAATAACGAAAACAAAAAAGTTATGTTCATGCTTGTTATTCGACGAATGACTGACTGACTCTTCCGCTTAACATTCTTAAGATGCTGTGTCTATACGGGCGTCTTAATGGTTCCCTTTGTGTAAATAGCAACAAAGGTCCACGATAAAGTGGGTCAGAGAGGGCCCTTACCCCTTATTGGCTGAGGCTAAAAGGATTCACTGAAATAAGTATATATTGTCCAACTTTCAATCCACATATTCTCAAGAAATTGCAAATGCTCTTAGCTACAAGATTAGGATGATTGGCTAGGCAACCTGGATTAAATGAACTAGTTTCTATATCCCGTTGTAGGGAATTGTATAGGAGAGAGGAGACCTGAAGATATAGGGGACATTAAAAAAGGATATGAGTTAGTGAACCCTACTCTCCACATTCGCAATCTGGGCTATCGATGATTCCGTTTGATATACGGTGTTTGTGCAATTTCTCCATAGACTCTTCCCTAGGTGAGACAGATCTGTTTCCATCTCTCCTTCCACTTCTTAAAGATACGTTGTTTGTATGAAGGTTTAAATTTTCTGTAATCCATTTTAATATCCGTAATAGTTCTGAGAAGTCTTCTTAAATTGACCAATTTATCCGCTTTTTCGTTTCCTTACTATTCCCGTGTGGCTTAGAACCCAAGCCAAATATATCCTAAAGTACCCGTTTCTCATTTCATCTATTTTCTTCTTGGTTGCGATTGTAATGTAATGTAATTGTCCAATACATTCCGGCTGTCTGAAAATATTACATTTTGGTCAATCTAAAATTCTCTATTAGTTCAAGGGCAGTAAAGACGGCATAAATCTCCTCAGAGCAGACTGACAAAAATTCTGGAAGTCTATTTGAAAAATGAAGCCGGGACTCCATATGCCAATTCCCACTGCTCGGTCATCTCTCTTGGATGCATCTGTAAAAACGAAGACTTTGTCTGGAAATCTTGCCCCGGATTCATATAAAATGGAAACTGAATGCTGACATTCGACGAATGTCTCGGGAGAGAAAGATTTCGGCAATACAATGTTGCCAAAATATTCAAGATATTTCTTTGGATTTTTTTTGGCAAGCTGTTTGACATTGATATCCTCGCTCTGAAATGAAATTTGTACGTTTACTTTCTATACAGGTTTTATGGCTCCGGACACCAGCGATCGTAAAAACAGTATTTTGCATTTTTAATAGAACAGTAAACAGTACTAAAAAGGGACATAAAGTATAATACTGTTCTTAACAGTATGGGTGGCAACCCTATTTAGGTTACCTTTTGAAAAAAAGGTGGGATGCCTACAAATTAAGGGGTTGCAGGGAGGGGGCTGAGAATATTACAAAAAGAAAAAACAACCATTTAAACCACTTCACGTGTTCCAGCGTTTTTGTGAAAAATTACTCATACATAAGATATTAATATTGTGCGTTTGTTTTGAACAACCCTGTATAAATTGTGTCAACTGTGTATGATGGAATTCGTTAAGAGGAAAGTTCCGGGTAAAGGCCAATTTACCGTTTTTTTATATTATAGTAGTTATCAATCCAAGTGCAACTTAATTACCAAAATAAGAAAATTATGACTATCATTCAGTAGCGAATGACCAAAACAGTTGTCTCCTATTTTGTTTTAACAAAGTTATTGGGGATTTCTCGTTTTATAGTGTCGGAGTGTGCCAGTTTGGCCTCAGAGTCTGTAATTCTTTTGGCCCAAGAAAATCAAAAGCACAACGAATTTTATTTGTAAAATTGCTCTCTCTAATTTTTCTACTACTGCGCCAGTCACATCGAAAAAAAAAACAATAATCACGTATAATCTCCCTAGAATTTGAATTTTATCCGAAAACTATAAAGTATAGTAAAAAGTACGTTTAATTCCACGGAGAAGCAACTACAAGAAATGTTTTTCTTTTCGAAAAAATAATAGAAAGTTTGATCCGTTTCGCGATGTTGGGCAGATAGGGCAGCACGAGATGCCAAAAGACGGCAACTTCAAAGCGGCCAAAGAGATATAATGGTTTTCAACGTAAGTTTTTCTTCTTTGAAACATACGAATTAGCGTAAAGAGGAAGGTAAGGACATGATGCTCAGGTTAACGATTTTCTTGAAAAAATTGATAGTATTGGACAGATACGATAAATTCTAATTCACCTTTCTCAAGAACGACTCAAGGGGATTCAAAAAATTAGATGATAGCAAATAGATCATTACAAATACCGCTAATCAACAAATTTGTCTTATTCGTCTGTTTAAAAAGCTAACAGAAAGGTACATTTATAAAAAGTGACAGACAGGCTGACGAAAGGTTGGTATAAAAATTGCCGACTTGGAAAAAATACCATTACAACGTGGTTTAAATTTGGAGCACAAAAAATTGGTATATTGATACTAAAAATGACAAGCGTTTCAAATTTAGCCAAAAAAGGAGATCTGACAATCAAGTCATTAAGATTGTAGGACACAGCAATAGCCAATCAATCAAATTCTACCTGCAACTGGATAGTACACACTAGCAGAGAATATCATCCAAACTTGTTTTGATGGGCGAAGTATTGTTTATAATAATTGTACCTTGAATATAACTAATAATTATGATTCTAAAAGTAATAAATATATTATAATTAATTTTATTTGTTTTGTTGTTCAATATAAATTACATTGATTACATTTTCTATACTTAGTTTAATCTAATAAATATTTTAAATGAAATCTAACTTTAGTTATATTAACTGAAATAGAGCAACATTTTCCAACTTTATATTTGTAGTATAAAATTTTCATAAGTGTTTTAAAGATATCATATATTTTTATCTTACAGTAATTATAATCTACTAATATAGACGCAACATCACTTAAACGCGATAATTATTTCAAGAACTTTAAAGCTGTTCGTTTAGAAAAACATAAATAACATTTCTTAGTGGTGTAAAATTCTGCTTTCTAATAATAATTGTATTGAACTTTTATAAATATACTAAATATGTCTTATACTTTAACCTACTAATGTTCGTGGATCATCATTTAATTGTGATAATTGTAAGAACTTGAAGTTTATAGGCTGAATAAAACAAGAATGTTTAGAGAAATAAAATGTGCTTTTTTCACTTTAGTAACATAAAGTTTTTAAAAATATCTAAATATGTCTTATATTCTCATTTTATTTTAAATTTACTCTACTAATATTGACGGAATACCAATTAATTTTAATGATGAATTTGCTTTAATTGAAACATGTTACAAATAATAAAATTATTATGTCTCTGCATTAAAGAAATTAAGGGCGGCCATGGAAGTTAGATTCGCTTTTAATTAGTTTTAAAAAACTTGACTGACAGCAAAGAAAATTAATTGCACGCCACAAATATAGATTCAGGGATTAAGAAGGGATTGTGTAGTCTGTGTAAAGAATATTTAGACACTGGAAAATACCCTCACCTGCTTAGTTATTTGCCACAATTGGTTGAAGATATTCCTAATAAAGAAGCATTGGATGTGATACTATATAAAAGAATTCAAGAACATGAACTAAAATATTCGAGCAAATTTAAGGTAATCTAAATTAAAATTAAACAAAATTATCTCTAAATATTTTATATATTTTGTTAAACACATGTATCGGTACAAAGTTTCTCTTAGACAGGACGTTCATTCTCAGTTAAAGCAGACATTTATTTTCATACGGAAAACAACACTAATAACCTAATACCAGCTAACTTGACAGCTGAAATGACAGGTCACAGAAATTTCCAGTGTAATATGCCTGCCGAAAGTTCTGATATTTCGGGAAATTTTTTTCGTTGCCATGGTAATGCCTCATACTAAAATCTTTAGATTGGTTAAAAATGAAGGTTCGAAATTTTCAAAGGAAAAAAAAAGTTAAGCTGGGCAAGCGTTAAAGAACCAAGCTCAAACCTTGTGGAAAACAGTCTTCAGTAAAATTTATGTTGTATTTCTTGACCTCCTAAAACAGAAACATCATGGGCAGTAGGCACGTCAAAATCGTGCAAGCATTTTTGGAAACTCTTCTTGGAAAAAGTTTTTCTTTACAGGAGCTCAGTAGCGCAAAAAACAAATAAAATATGTATTAGTTTTAAGTTCTTATATCAGCAAAGTTTGATTGGAATTACTTTGGTTATGCTCTTTTAAGAGGGGTAAAACTTTAAAACATACAGAGTGTCTGCGGATAGCATTAACAATAGGACCAAATTAACCGAAAATTAAATTTTTGAGAAAGTAATTTTTCATAAAAAAAAGTTCTTTGCGAAAATGTATTTGTCACGATGAGAAACATTAATATGGTATAGTTTAGTCAGTTAGACTTACTTAATGAGCCATTTTGGGAAAAAAGATATGCAGAAAAATTTTTCAAAATAAAGATCTATTTAGTGTGTAATACTTGGATATATCGTTATCTATTATCGATAGAAGAAAACATTAAATAGGAAAGATGCCTGATTACCCAAAGCGCATTTTGTAATGATATTTTTATTTATATAGAATACCACAAAAACATATTTAGATCAAACGATTAATTCTAGGCATTTTTATATGACATGTCAATCAAATCATATCCCAAAATTCAACTGTTTTTAAGATATTAACATTCATAAACAAACTGCACATTTTTCTTTTTATTTATGGTCTATCGCTCGTGGTACTAATACTCCATTTTATCAAAGCATTTGGTTTGTATATGTACCTTTTGATTAAACTGATGGTTTAAATAATAAAAATAAAACATGAAATAAAACTTCAAGCCGTTTACATTTTACAGAATCTCAAAATCTTTAAATTCAAATTTTCAAACGTCAATTTACATAAACAATTGAATTTTGGAATAGAATTAGTTTTATTATTAATTATTTAGGAATATTGGTAAAATCCCAAGCTATATAAGGACCTTTATTAAAACAGTTAAGTTGCACCCTATACCGAATGTTTTTGACATCCTATATAAATTGAAATATCTTTTAAAAATGCATTTTTGGTAACTAAGTATCTCTTGCGAATGGCTAAAGAGATATTTAAGAATTACATACTAAATTAATCTGCTTTGTAACTTTTCTACGTAGCTTTTTCTGTAATGGCAAATAAGTTAATCCTAACCGACTAAAATATAACAATTTAAGGATTTTCAACTTGAAAAGTTATGTTTTGACAAGAAACATTTTTAACAAGAATAATTGTTTCTCGAAAATTCAATCTTCTATCGGTCCCTTTGGTCCTAATATAAACCCTATCCGTCGTCACAACTATGGATAAGAGTATTTGAGGCCCGGCGCGATCTTTAATTTTAAAGCCCCTTTTTTACCCTCCAAGGTTTTTTTCAAATCTATACGTTTAAGTGTCTCTAGATGCCGAAAAACATGTTTTCATGATTCAGTCGTATTGTCTGGTTACTACGATTTACTTCAAATTTTAGTCAAAAAATTGAGGGTTATATGGAGGATGATATAGTAATATTATGGTAAAAATCCAATATGGTGGAACAAATGACGGTCTAATAAAATGTTAAAAAAAATCTTAAAAAAAAACTACTTATCCAATTTGTCTCAAATTTTGCATAAAAATTTCATGCGATATATAGAGACAAACTAGTACAATTTTGGAACAAATCTAAGATGGCGGGAGAAAATGGCCGCCTAATAAATATTGAAAAACCAGTGCAAAAAAACTACTCCATCCCTTGTTTTTAAATTTTGCAAAAAATTAAGTGTTTAACAGGGAAGAACTGGTAAACATTTTGGTTCGAATCCAAGATTGCGGTATGAAATAGCGGTTTAATTAAATGTTTAAAAAAATCGGTCTGAAACAATTGTATATTCGATTGATTTTACATTTTGCACGAAAATCCAGTGTAAAGGAGGGATACACTGGTAAAATTTTGGTTGGAAGTCATTATGCCAAAACAGCAGTTAATGAAATTTTTAAAATATCACTGTCAGAAGAAGCCGTTAAAATTCAATTTCCTAGAATAAAAACCTTCTTTTTATGGAGGAAAATACTAGATGTTATAATTGATTATTTGACTTCCCTCATAAAAGGGAAGTATTGTTATGTTCGTGAAAAAGTCACCTACCGCAATTGCAATATTGAATCACACAATTACACATAGAACCAAAATCTTAAAAATAGAACAGTGCTAGTCAGTATTATGATTTTGTTGATCTGTTCCACATAGCATCTTACCACTTACATGGAATTGTGATTAGCACTGCACTACAACCTGTATCTCATAATCTCTTTAAACTTTTTCCGACATTTCATGTTATATTGTCTAAGTATTATCTATGGGCATAAAAAAATGATATAATTTTTATTGTGCCAATACATAAATTCTAGAAGGAACGCATAAAAAAGGTTTAAGAGTTGATTTGCACAAGGAGTAAATAATTAGACTAACAAAACTGAATGTCTAACCGTTACAGCTCCTGTAAAATACAAATAGTTTGTTGAGTGCCATTTTTTCCTTACATGAAGAAGAAATTTAAGAAAACATTTCAAATTCCGACGTTTCTATTATAACGTCTGGATAAAAGAGTTTTTTTTTCAGCTAATCAATTTGAAATAACACAAAAATCAGTAAAATGTTTACAAATGGATCGGATTTAATTTTATTTATTTTACATTGTTTCCCCTAGAGTTGCGATCTCGGGGAGAACCGCCCCCAGTGGCGCATCATCGCACAGGCGCAGGAGGCGCTTGTCTGAGGCGTCGCAATTTTAGGGGCCTCAGAAGTAGCAGGCAGGAACCTCAGAATGATAAAAGTTAAAAGTGAAATTATTAAATGGGTAAATTAAGAACATTCTTACTTTGTTCTGAAAGTCACGGGTTTTTTGCTCTTTTTATTTTTGCAAGACGATTCGCAATTTTAGGGGCCTCAGAAGTAGCAGGTAGGAACCTCAGAATGATAAAGGTTAAAAGTGAAATTATTAAATGGGTAAATTAAGAACATTCTTACTTTGTTCTGAAAGTCACGGGTTTTTTGCTCTTTTTATTTTTGCAGGACGATTCCATCCCCACGCAACTATGAATTAAATTTTTCCCATTACCATCCCTGGTAGGAGAGGTATCCAAGCCCAGGGTGTGCTTGTGGCCTCTTAAGTACTTAATCCGCCACTGGTTCCCTCCCTTAACCCGCCACTGCGTGGATATCCTGTATATTTCAGATTGCAATCTACTAAAATATGATTCACCCATCTTAAAAAGGCTAAATCAAGTTTTGCTGGTATAAGATATTAAGACTAATATTTTATTTATTTGTTGTCTTACTAAAATTCTTTAAAGAAGGCCCTTTCGGAAAGCTAGGTTTTCAAAACGGCTCATAAGTGGTATCTTTTGCTAAAAAGATTAACATCTAGAACATATAAATAATGTAAAGAATTTTATGTTGTTTTCTATAAGGTTTGTCCTTTATTAAAATATACAAGATTTTAAGACATATAAGTTATATGCTGCCAAAATCTTGAAAATGGGAGCTCGACCCGTGTGAGAACGCTCCATAAGAAACCTACAAGTCGTTCCCACGGAAAACGCACTCCTCGTTTCCAGAACAGGGCAGAAGACCAGATACTCTATTCTGTGTATATTTCGTAATTACGAATTTTAGGGTGGCAGCTGGGCATGATTTTAAGAAGAATTTTAAAAGAAAATCTACAAAACTCTTATACTTTACTTGATAGCTAAATAAAATGTTCGTAAGAATGTGTGGGTTAAATATAGTATTGTTTTAATTAAATATTATTTTTAAGAATCATTTAAGAAATCAAATACTTGAGTTTTGTAAGTTTTCAAGAAGCTTTACTTTCCATATCTATCCAGGTTGTATCACATTTATAAATAGCCTCTATTTCTAAATGGGTAATTTTAACCTCATATTGTTAAGTACGAATTAGAATTAAGATATGCGCCTGACCTTCCCCAGCTTTTCGCCCAATCGTCATCAATCGTCATTTCGAATGTTTTAACAACGAAACATATACTAGGAAGGAGTCTAATCTGCTATTTAAATGCGCCATATTTTAACTTTTTGTAGCTGATTTAAAAAATTGAAGGAGATTAAAGAGGCGCGTATAAAAATATAAACATTTCCGAATTGCCTAAACAAAAGAAAAAAACTCTTGTAAAATCAAATTAAACACGTTTAAAAATATTATTTGTAATAGCACTTATTGTACTATAGATATTTATTTTATATGAAAAGTATTTTAAATATTTTTAAAAATAAAAACATAAAATTGTTATTAAACTG
The DNA here is from genome assembly GCA_030620095.1 of Kuschelorhynchus macadamiae. Lineage (NCBI taxonomy): Eukaryota > Metazoa > Arthropoda > Insecta > Coleoptera > Curculionidae > Kuschelorhynchus > Kuschelorhynchus macadamiae. The sequence continues at coordinate 1,589,302 of JAUTXW010001143.1, read as the reverse complement.
CGAGTTTTTGCCAGTTTATTTATAATTTTATCTATATCAATCTTCCTCAAAAATGCGTTTTCGATATTCACAATCATTACATAATTTTAGAAATCAGGTCCTAAAAGAAATCCTAAACGTTTTAGGTATTTTTTTACTGAGAAGTCAGAATTAAGAATATTTGAGAATTTTGCCCCAGTTCCAGATTTTACCCCTAATCTTGAGTCTCTGGACTCCTAGTCCCCCGGGTCAATCCGACCCTGAAACAAATTGAAAATTTGATCGTTCGTAGAGAAACTAAAAAAGTTAGTTAAAATTAAAAGAAAAATAAAAATAACAAAAATTAAAGAATTAAAATTAAAAAAAGGTTTTTGGATGTTAGATGGATGCAATGTTGTGAATTTATAATATAACATTATAATGTTTCTTATTTATTGTAAATACCCGGTCACAAATAATAAAAGAATTGAAATTAAAAAATATTACTGATTTTTAAGGAATGAAGGATGTTCCGAGAAAAGCAATTTTACCGATTTTTAAAATATTCCTCCTTAAAATGACCTAAAACTTGATATTTGTGCTAACCTAAATCGTTCCTGTTAATTTTTCTACGGCATATGAATATGGCTTCAAATTTTCTGACCATTTTTTTGGGAATTGGCGGACATAGCTTACCAAATTTTCTACATATTATTTTACATTAATAACTTCCCTAAAAAATAAAGATTTTTTCAAGCGGCACGGTTAACTTAACAAGTTAAAAACAGAATTCTAATGTCATTGCTTAGAGAACCTTTACAATTATTTGAATTAAACATTTTAACACTTCATATTTAGTTATATTTGCCACTGATTGCCAATTTTAGAGCTTAACAGCACCCATTGGTTAGTTTAATCACACATAAAATCTAACATTAACACGACTGCTATCGCAATTCATTGAAAATGTACATAAAATGATGTTCTAAATTATTCTAAACAGTGTTGCACATAACGATTATGATGACACATGAAACTAGGGTTTTGCATCGAACCATAAGTTTATTATTATGTTTCAATTTAAGGCGGCTTTGACCTGTTTTCCTCGTTTAATCTGTTTTGAATTCTTTTCATGGCTAAAAGATCACTTCATGTTTCTTATTTCCCACGAGGTATACTAAAAGCGTGAAAAGCGTCTTGATTATTGGCTTTTGCCTTAAATACTATCAGGTCTCTATGTGGTTCGTGAGCTTTGTCTTGCGCATAACGTCTTTCGTTCTTTTTTGATTTCCTCAAAATTAGACATACTTTAAATTTAAAATTATCTTAACTTATTGATAACTACTGTTTATATTTTTTAGTATTTATAGTTTATATTAAATTTGTTTCAAATAAAACTGAATTAACTAAAAAAAACGTCAAATAGTAGGACACATTTGGTACCGAGATCATCATTCGTGATCTCATGTCAGATTTCAAGTCTGAGCAGATTCCTTTTTAGTGTTGAATGAAAATTTAAATTTCGTTTTTTGTATATAAAATTCTCATTTTATTTTAGAAATAGAGAAATTAGTTGAGACTTTGAAATGTAAGCTTTAAAGCAGTTTACCCAACGGAGATAAAGCGCAATGCTAGTGAGCTAGTGGTAACTTTAATTTATTTATTTCTAGATATATTTGTATTATTAAATTTTTTTATTAGTTAAAAAATAAGCGCCATTAAAGGACAAACACAGACATAGATCAAATATCGAAGAATATTACCGTTAATCTACAAGCTCTTTCGATCAGTTTAGGAAAGATTTAGCACAATTTCAATTACTTTTAGAACAAATTCGTAAAGGAGACAGTAAGCGAACTGAAATTCTTAGAAACATTTCGATAAACCAGTAAGCTAGTTCTACTTTCACCGCCTCCGTTGTTAACAATGAACAATTCACAAGAAGATAAATGTGTAGGGGGGAAACAGTTAGTATGAGTTGGTTATAGGTCGCGTTAGATATATATTTTATCATTGCCAGAATTAGATATCGTAAGTAGCTATCTACAGAAAATTTTAAACATTGGAAGGTCAATAGAAATACTCTTAATACAAAAAATCCCAAACAAACACAGAGAGAGAGAGAGAGAGAAGTGTTAGCATAATAGAGATAGATGAATGCACCGCCCGCACATAATATAGCAGAAAAATGTTAATTAAAAAAAATGAAACCGACTTCAAAAAAATGCATTAAAAAGTGAAAAATAATATTTTATTCCAACTTGAAAATGCTACTCCGTGAAGTCGGCACCAAACTAATAAAGACAGTAAACCTTATACGCGTAGTATTATATTAGACATCAAAACACCGAATTGACTGAATCCATGATTATAATTTTGTCATTAAATAATTAAGAATAACTTTAGCACCGACTTCACGAAGTAAAATTTTCAAGGTGGAATAAAACAATTTTTCACATTTTAGTGCACTTTTATAAAGTCGGCTTCATTTTTTTTTTATTTTAATATTTCACTCTTTTTATTTAAAAATCATCAACAAATGGTCCACTGCGTAGAATATTCAAAAGCTTCTTGCAATATTTCTGGGCGCAACAAACAAAATGGCGCAACTCCGCCGTTTTTAACATTTTTTAAATATTCTTGCTATGTGCCCACTCCGGAATATCCTGAATATCCACTGAAAATTTCATCCAAATTGGTCAAGCCATCGCGTAGTAATCGATGTACAAACAAAAAAAAATACATAGGATCAAAGTATAACTTTTTCCTTTTTTGAAGTTAAAAATACTAACATTGAGGTTGCAGATTTTCATGGTCACCCTGTATACATAAAATTACATAACGGGATAGTAAAAGAGATACATTTTAGCAAATGGGGTTGTATGTCTATTACACATCTCATTGCTTTAGTTTGAAAAGTGTATTTTAAAAAATGTAAATTTAATTATAAAACTCGTTGCCTTTATCGCCATTATACCTGTGTTTTTTTAATATTATTATTACAAAAAAACGGATTTCAAATCAAAATACATGGGACGATCAGAGTAACGTCCTCTACTATTTGGCGTTTGTTATCAAAATCGGCCAAACCGTTTAGAAAATTTGCGGGAAGAAACTTAAAAAAAATACATACAGGTCGAATTGAGAACGTCCTTTTTTGAAGTCGGTTAAAAAACTAATTTTTCTCTGTTAATCTCTATTAGAGTAACATATAAGTAAATCAAAATACAAGAGTTCTAACCACACTACACCACAACTTGTTACGTTCTGGACGCGCGTTTCGCTAACCAAGTTAGCATCATCAGCAGATGATATAGTTAGATAGTTTATATCATCTGCTGATGATGCTAACTTGGTTAGCGAAACGCGCGTCCAGAACGTAACAAGTTGTGGTGTAGTGTGGTTAGAACTCTTGTATTTTGATCTATCTTCCACCACATGTTCCAGTGTTAGGATATAAGTAAACATTTATTAATATTTTCTATAAAGCAACATTAAATCGTTCTCTAAACACTGAAGTGATATTCACTTCTGGGGTTGCCAGATTTACAAAAAGCAAAAGCGGGAGGCATGAGTAAGAACTATTCGATAAATCTAGCTAGATAGTGTTGTTACCTACAGACAGTTTCTTAGGTAGGATGGGGTAATGCCCTAAAAGAGAGAGGGAGAGAAAGTAAAAGAGCAAAAAACAAAGGTCCTCACCTTATTATTGGAATCGATAATAGGCCCATCTCTAGTCGTGACACTTTATGAAGTGAGGCATACGTACGTTTTCGTCAAGGTTTTTGGTTATTAGGTGGAGGTTATGTTAATAAATTATAATTATAATATTATAATTTTTCTTATTTATTGTAACTACTGTTTTAGAAATAAAACAAACTCAACAGTTTTGAACCGTTAGAAGGGAGGCGGGTATACATAGTAGACATAAAAAGCGGGAGGGTTGGCAACCCTACGCACCGCACATATGATAAAAGTACATAATTAATATCATAATACGGTATTAAAAAACTTGAGTTTTCAAAATTTGAGGGACGAAATACATTTGAATGTTTGTATTTTGCATGTAAATTTTAAAGATAGAAATTTAAGCATTATGCTGATATTAATAATACAAAAACACAACGCAAAGCTTAAATAAGTCCATCATCAGGTAGAAATAATAAATTAACCCCATTAACTACTCGTGTCGCAGTTTAATTAGAACGCACGCAAGAATGTGTGGCTTGGTGTCACCAGAAGTGTCTACTTCTTTAGAAATAAATACAAAAATTATGTAGCTTATCTATAATACGAATTTAACCAGCTGATCAGATGCATTTCTTCGCGGACTCAACTCTCGGCGTTGTGCGAGGCGAACAACATGGTCGGCTAGGGGCGTTGGGCGGCAACTATACTGGATACAACTATAATGGACGCATCGTCTATTCAAAGTATTAGCTGTCTTTGCTTAATGATAGAGGGCAATGTATGTAAGTAAACGTAAATAGAGACATCTGCCTTTATAGCACTTTGAGTATGTTAGACCTTCAATCATTTTCACAGTCTATTTTTTTATTAATAGGTAGTTCCATTTTACAACAAAAATATATAAAAATATACAAAAATAAAAAAATATAAGCTAAAAAGAAAACACAGACTGATGGAAAAAAGATGAAAGGTAGCATAGTTATGATATGAGTTTATTTATCCACAAACTCATAAGCACACCATGAGTTATACAATTTTTAAGGTTTTTTTTATTTAGTAGTCTCGAATAGAAAAATTAATGTTCGAGTTTTTGACTCATTTGCGCTCAGATTATTCTAGAAAATAATTTTTGTATATGTCATTAAACGCAACCCGGATACTAAGATCCAATTTCTCTAAAAATCCATATTTATTTATGACTGTTGCGTCGTCTGCGAATATAACATTTTTTGTCCTTCACGGATTAAAGTTTCACACTCTTGTGGCGTTCTAAAACATATACATCCGAACGCTTGCGACATTTTATTACTTATTAATTGTGGAATTTGTTTAATTAGATTTATGAAAAACCGCAAAAGTGTAAAACTAAACATTGGAATTTATTAGAAATTTAGAATTAATACTACAAACAGGTATTTTTTTATACCTAACCAAAAATTGGAAAAGTCAGCATAAACATCTACCAAAAAGTTGGTGGATAGAGGAGAATGAAAAACATGGCACTTTGGTACACCCGAACGCTGTAAAATAATACAGACCGTGCCTCAGTAACGCGAAAACAATTCTGATGCACATGTAGGACTCTCATTTATGTACAAAAAAAAGTAGAAGTCCTAATCCTAAGAATATATAAGCATTGTATTCTTCAGGCAATTATGCAACTTTTTGCTTTTTTTCATTTTTTTTCTATTTTCAATGATAAAGTGGTGGGGAAGGGTTAAACTTTTTTTTTTTCAAACATCTATATCTCTGTTTTGGATGTATTGATTACATTGAACTTGTGTTAGAAACAAGAGCTTTTTTGCTCTTTACTGTAATTCGTAATTCTTCAAATAATACGGCTTTTCTCAAAAACATCCAATGGTATGATATGGCTTTTGTCATAATTTAATTTAAAGTTTTCAAACGTATCGAATAGTGAAATAAAAAACCCAGATCTGTACTTAAATTAAAAAAGTTGGTAGTCGCTCGAATCCGAAACGTCGGATTGAAAAACTAACCTCACCAATTTGTAAAGGAGAGAAAGGGACATTGATAAGTGAAAATTATTTTCATCTGTCATTTCAACTAAGCCTACAATTATAGAAAAACTAAAAAAAAATAAAGTAAAAAATAACTTTTATGGTTTTTCTATAATAGAAGGCTTAGTTAAAATGACAGATAAAAATAATTTTCACTTCATTATTGTCACTCTTTCTCCTCTACAAATTATTGAAGTTATTTTTTCAATCCGACGTTTTGGATTCGGATCAACAACTTTTTTAATGACCTGGATTTTTTATTTCACTATTCGATACCTTTTATAACTTTAAATTAAATTGTGACAAAAAAGGTCATATCATACCATTTGATTTTTTTGAGAAAATCCGTATTATATTACGGCCGGAGGCGATTCTTAATGGATCACCCTGTATAATTAGATAACATCGAAAAGGATGACAAATTATTTTGTCTCATGTTGTTTCGTAAATACGTTTTTGTTAACTTTGAATATTTTATAAATTAATTGGTATTGTTTAAAAAAATAAGCAAGCTTTAATGACGTCCAAGAACTATTTATAACAGAATAGTTGCGTGCAACTATAAAGTTGTCAAATTATACTACATTATACTATTTATATCCTTAAATATCTTTGAAACCATGGCTTTGGTCCATTTTGAATCAATTCAATGTTACAAAGTCTTGTGGGCCCTGGTTCTACGGATCCCCGCTGGGTACGCCACTGTATATATGTATATATACACTGACACGCACATGAAACGGTCGAAGGAATATATAATATATAATATAATATACCGTTGAGTTTTGGTTCATTGTATATTCCAAATATTTGGGTACGTATTGTCTTACCTAATTTATTGTTGCATTAATATTTATAGATCGCACAGGGCCAAACAGAAAGTGTCGTTCTTTAGTAATAGTGCAAGACGTAGTGTATCCATGTGACCTAGAATGAATGGTAGCATAGCCTGATCCTTCATCAGCATTTCTTTTTTTTTTATTTGTCACAATATCTTCAATCATTTCAGCGATATTGATTTTTTTTATAAATAATTAGATTTGTGATTATTTCTTTGAAATTTAGATGAAAATTTTATTGGGAATATGTGGAAGTTTATGTCTACCTTTAAGTAATTGAAACTCACTTGGACTCACTGGGACTCGGAAAAACCTAGTAGTTTTTGTAATGGAAAATGTAGAGACCGGAAATTATATTCAGCGGGTCCTTCAATCAGACAATGTACTGACACTGTATCCGCATTTTTAATAACTTCATTGAACAAAATAATATTAGATGAATTATTTGGCCTGCTAATTCGCCAGGTTTGAATCCGATCTTGCATGTATGGGACGAAGACGAAAATATTTGTATAAAAGAATGGCCACAAATCGACGAAAGAAAAACGAAAATTATATATCAGGTATGCCTAGAAGATGAAGGATAGTAATCAATGCTAGAGGGGAATCAACTCGTTATTAAAGTTTATCTTAAAATATCTGTGTTTAAAATTTGTGTATTTAATTAATTTCAATCATGAACATTCTAAAGTATTTTTCATTTACAGAAAGGTAAACATAAATAAAAATATATACATATATATATATATATATATATATATATATATATATATATATATATATATATATATATATATATATATATATATATATATATATATATAAACTATTAAACTAGCCAAGGAAACATACTATAATGGGCGCTTAAATGAAGCTACAAACAAGCAAAAGGAGATCTGGAACATAGTAAACGATCTTAGGGATAAAAAATCAGAATCATTACACGAATGAAATTTAAAATCAGAAGACCTCAACTTTTTTTACTGTACAGTTGCCAAGAAACTATCCAGTATTAGTCCTGAAAATTGTATAAGTTATGTATGTATAAATATCTATATATATATATATATATATATATATATATATATATATATATATATATATATATATAGATAACTAAAATCAATAAAAATGCACTTTCACACACCTTTATCAAAAGTTCTTGGCCGGAAAAGATATATGTAGAATAGCAGAAATACATAATTTCTGCAGGTGCAAAACGGCCTACAAGAAGAATTGCTGATGAGGGCAAAGGCCCAGAAATCATGATCGCAGGAGGGTACCCTGTGACATAATTAAACAATTAATATTTTTTTTAAGATGCCGGATATCAAATAAAGTAGAATAAACAAAAACGTTTTTAAATGGAGCAGGAAATTTAACGAAGCTACTTTTTTGAAGTTGAAAGTTTACGCCGCTAAAAAGGGACATGACTAGGGATTGGAATTATTTTCGATATATTTCGGATATCGAACAACAATAGTTATCAATATCTGTTGTTCAAATAAAATCTATTTTGGTAATTTCTAGTGTCATATTTCTCGCCCTTCCTCTGAAACGTTTTCGTGATTGCTTAAGACTTTCAGTCTCCATACAAGTTAATAAACATATGTTTCAACTTACATATTTCTGCACTTATACTATATATTACTTAATAAGTAATAAATGTATAAAAAAAAGTTAAAATATGTTAACATAAGCCAAATACTCATCTATACTGTAAAATGCATTTAACATGACGAGTTTTTTGGCCTTGCGTCTAAATACTTTGTACTCTCTAATCTTGCGAATGCTAAGTGGTAGACTATAAACAAGTGTTTTACTGCAGTAAAGAATTGAATTTTTAGTTAAACATGAAGACGGTATTGGTAAACTTATACAATTTTCAGGATTAATACTGGATAGTTTCTTGGCAACTGTACAGTAAAAAAAATTGAGGTCTTCTGATTTTAAATTTCATTCGTGTAATGATTCTGATTTTTTATCCCTAAGATCGTTTACTATGTTCCAGATCTCCTTTTGCTTGTTTATAGCTTCAGTTAAGCGCCCATTATAGTATGTTTCCTTGGCTAGTTTAATAGTTTTGCGGTAAATACTCCTATATCTATTAAAATAAGAAATAAAAATAAATTATCATGAAGAAATTTTCGTAGCGTATGAAGGCATCTCATATTTTTAGAAGAAACTCTTAACCGTATAATCACGTTATGATACATCTCATCAGAATCAGGGCGACCTCGAATACTATTTCAGTCATAATCAGCGCACAATTGGTAAAATTTGCGATAGTTTTTTTCCTGTTAACGTTCGCCCTCGTCTTTTAATTTTCCTTAAAACAGGACCACCTGAGTAATTCTCGTAATTAATATATATAGGTACCTCACACAATACTGCTTCATGATCTGAGAGTGCTGGGTTCATAACACTATAAGACACTTTATCCACACTTGAGCAAACATAATCTATGACAGAAGAAGTGTTTGTTGATCTCGTAGGATCATTAATATCCATTTTTAAGTTTAAAGATTGGAATAGAATCTCAACAGCAAGTGTGTGCGAAGAATACTTATTATTAAAATTGATATTAAAGTCACCAGTTAAAATAACATTGAATTGGGGACCAAGACACATTAATGGATAAAAACAAAACTGGTAAAAAACTCATTATTAATGAAAATTAAGGTGTCTCCATGAATCGAATTACCCTACCCCTACGATGTTTTGTCAGAAACCCATAGATATTACTGAGAGAATTATAATATAATGTTCATGCGTACTAATTGCTGATTACTTTGGACTTTATTTAAACAATAATTTTATGTGACGTATGGGTAGGGTTTAAAAAATGTCATTCAGCGTCACAAAGGGGAGGGACGCTTCTAAAATGTCCGAATTTTCCTAAATTCTTAACAATTTTCCATTTTTAATATTTAAAATATAGTATAATAATTTTACTTTTAACAAATAATCTTATATTAGGCAGGTGCGACCCTGAAAGTGCAAATTTCCGGAGAAATCGATTTTTTTATAAAAACAAAACCAAATGTGCATGACCGTCAGTATAATAAATGAAATAATGGTTCTGTTTGAGTCGGACACATCATGCGATACGAATTTATATTCCTGATCATAAATTCTAATTTTAAACTGTATAAGTATCATGTCTTTAACTATAACAGAAAAAGCTGTCGGTTCAACCTAGAATAAGTTCAGGTCAGTGACCTTCTAGTGAAAATTATTCAATATTTTTTAAATGAATAATATTTAAGTAATTAATGTTAAATTTTATAGTAATGGAAAACCGCTTGTTCGCTGTGGCCTAACCAGACCAAGAGTAAGGTGCGGTCTGTTACAGGACTAAAATAGGATCGATCTTTTCAGTTTTTCTGAATTACTATTGCAATCAGTTTTCTAAAACGAATTAAACTAACACTTTACTAGGCCATTATTCTGTTCGGCCACGTTCCATTTACATCAAACTTGTCTCTGTTCATCCGACTTTATTCTAGATTTTTTTAAAACACATTTTGTCAATTCGTTAAGTAGTTTTATATGATACTGATTTCTTAATTTATTGGACCGCCATTTCCTTGTGCTATACTATATTTGCATCGAAATCTTAGTCTACATATCACACTTGATTTATTTTTATTTTGCCATTTTGAATTTTGGTTTAGATTTACACCTATATCGCGTTCGATTTTCCTGCAAATTTTGAAGGTAATTCGACAAGTATATTGCCCTTTGGCACTGATTTTTGTTTAACATTTATTATGTCCTAATTTTGTTTAGCGACATTGGATTTTTCCCAAAATATTACCGGATCTTTATATATGACCCTTGATTTCATGGCAAAAGCTTTAAGTAAATCAAGTAGGCAGACGGACAAGCCGGACGACATACAGACCGGCCGAGAGACGGAACAATATAAGGAAATGGGAAAATGTGTGTTCGACATTTAGGGCCCCTAAAACGTGAAGATCTATGAAACCTAGGAGGGAGATTTTTTCACGATTACAATACTTCGCTCTTACAAGGGAAATAAAAGCAGTTGGACTTTACACCTTGGTTCTGCTCATCCTTAATTGTTAGACCCTTAATGAAAAAATATATGTTTAACATTCAAGTTCATATATGCTCATACGCTAGTTGACCCGTTTAAGCTCAATATTAAGTTTCAGACCATTAAATGTTCAGATTCACAGACAGTTATAGAAAGGTGAATGCCAGTGGCGTATTTAACCCCCTCCCCCCTAGACCCACTTTTATTTTTTTTTATTTTTCATGGTCTCAAACCCTCCTCCTCAGAAGCAATGTCTATATATGGCAGTAGTGAATGATACAATCATTCACGTGGAACTTCAGGAAGCAAAAATATGTTATTAATGGAAAAGAGGTAGGTCGAAGCTGAAGCCTTTGTGGAAGCTAGACAAAAGCCTATCAATTACTACAAGAATACTTTTGATTCTGTTGGAAAGGGAAAGAAAAGTGAGAGTTCACGAACAAATGTAAGTTAGCATATCCCTTCCGTTAACATATTTAAAATTACTAGAATTCAGGTTTTTTTTCTTGCGTTATTCAGAACTGCAGTTTATGATTCTGTTTTAGTAATAAGCCCCACTCTATTAGTTCTACAGCGATCAGGAAAAGAGGTTAATTCAAGTTTAATTAGATTTAACTTGAGATTGTTTGTGTTGGTGAGTAAATTAATTTATATAAATATAATAAATAGGTTTTCCAGAAAAAGAAATGATAAGGAAAACTATATTAACTAAAATAATTACAAATGTAAAGTTTAAAGAAAATATGTCCTCTCAGTTTTTATTTAGCTGTCGAATTTATCGTGCCGATGCCGCTGGTATTCTTTGAATCTGAAATCGCACATGTAAAAAACCAATTAAACATGTCTTAAAACTTTAACGAGAACAGCATAAATAATACAGTTTTATGTTTCAAACATTTGCAAAACGATAATTTCGATTCATCAAAAATCGAATTGCTGAAATCTAAAGTGTTTTCCAAAATACTTTTAGGCAAAAAAATACAGTAAAATATTTAATTATAAGTGTTGTTTGAAGCCTACGAAACGCACAATACTAGTTTATAAAAACATCAATTTTTGGGGGGACATAACGAATTTCTCGCTTCAAAAACTAAGCGCTTGAATTACCAGGTTTGTGTCCAGCCGTCATTCGTCTGGGTTCTACCAAACATGTGAGGGATCGTACAGGATTTAGTGTTCCTCTATTTCTCCAGACCTGTGGTCTCCCACTTTGCATGCTCCTTTGTGTCCCGATTTACTGTTCTGCATGAAAATCCTCCCCGCCAGACTTATGTTATATCGATAATTTCTACTTGTATCACCCTTAAACTGACTTGTAAATTGTCGTATCACGTACTAAAACCTAGAAAACACCAACGTGTTTTGATTGATCGCAAAGCAGGTATAACGATTTATCTGTACGATATATAAGTTATTATAGCATACCATAGTGCGGCGTTGCCAAGATTAAGGAAATTGTGCACAATCTGGCAACACCGTATGGGGTGTCTTAGATGACCCCTTACCCACAAAGTCTCAACCCCCCAGGGCGTAAAATAATGGAGTTCAAAGTTCACCATACCCCGTATAGTCGTAGCAGGGCCCCTGTTTACTGCAATTATGTCATCGCTTCTAATACTCTCGATACCAGATGTTTCTAGCAAACACCAGGTGTACGAAACGGGTATATATAAAGCAGCCAGCCGTCCGTCGGAGGATTCGGCAAGCGTCAGAGTCAAACTATCTAAATCGATACCTAGAAGACTAGAAGCAGGAGTGCCTCAGGGATCTGTGTTAGGACCACACCATAGCCCTATACGCCGACGACTGTGCTATAGCGGCAAAGCATAGAAATGCAGGTATCATTTGTAGGAGACTACAGGAAGAAATGGATCTGATAAGTGACTGGTGTATCACTTGGAAGATCAAAATAAATGCACAAAAAAGTCAAGCCATCCTCTTCCAAAAGAGGAGGAAGATACCCCCAGAGGCTATAAGCATTGATGGAGATGACATCCCATGGACAAACTCGATAAAATATCTAGGATAATGGATAAGGGGTTAACATGGAAACCCCGTATTGAGGCAACAAGAGCAAAGACAAATAAGGCTATAGCTAGGCTATATCCTCTTCTGGACCGAAGAAGCCCCATGGCTCTTCATACAAAGCTGACCATGATAAAAATGATCGCAAGATCACAATTGACATATGGAGCAGTAGCGTGGGCATATTCAGCGCCCACCTACATAGACCAACTGGCAGCTACAGAAAATAAGTACTTAAGGACTGCGGTAGACGCACCTTGGGACGTAAGAAATACCCAGATCCAGCGGGACCTGGACTGGGAGCCTCTCCAGACAACAATCAGGAAGAAAGCCATGAAAGGCATAGAGCGGGCAGCAGCACACCCATTTGAAGAACTCAGGATGCTAGTGGATTATGACCCTCAGGAGGAGCGGCGGGTACACCGGGTCTACTACCGTAGGCCCCGCGATCACACACCATTCACTGACAATACACACATTTCTCTGTTTTCAGACAACTCTCCTATATTGACCGCGACAATATAGAAGATGTGCGATGTGCGTACACACATCCGGATGTGTACGAGCTGACACACCTAAGATAGCGATGACTTATGGTTTATTAAGGCCCTAGGCCCGTTAAACCGGTAGTACCTATCATCGAGAGGCGGCTTCCCAGGAGGGAGGTCGGGTGGATGGTGGGTCCTCTGGGCCATTGGGCCTTTCGCGCGCGTTGGAGGGTTAGTATTGGATATACGAGCGAAGTGCAAAGAACTAACGAATAGGGGAAGTGTTGTAGTGCTATTAATATTTTCGCCGTGTGTAAACAGTTTCGTCGCGATCATGTGTGAAAAAACCGAACAGTTTATATATATATATATATATATATATATATATATATATATATATATATATGTATATATACATATATATGTATGTATATATACATATATATGTATATATACATATATATATATATATATATATATATATATATATATATATATATATATATATGGGGAAGTGACACTGAAAGCTCAACGAAAGGCTTTGAGCGCACTTGTGTAAAAAAGGCTTACGAGTTATATTTTGGGTGCAAAGTTGGCGATCAAGCCAAAACTTGTGCTTCCACAATTTGCTGTCACACTTGCTAAAGAACTTTAACAGGGTGGCTACGGTAAACTCTATGAAGTTTGGAGTGCCAATGATTTGGCGAGAACCTCCAAATCATGTTGATGATTGCTAGTTTGGCTTAAAACAAAATAGTTAAAGCGAACATAAAATTAGTATTCTAATATACCCTCAGTTATGGAACATGTATCTCATGGCGCTTCTAGCATACGTGTCGCTAATTGAAATTGGATGATGAACTAGGTGATTTTGAACCAAAAGCCTGTTCAAGTTTTCAAGAGGAAGACGATTATAAATGTGGTAGCAGTAAACACCCCATTTTATATCTCAGGATAAACGATCTATTCGTGATTTAGATTGAACCAAGGCACAGCTGCTTGGATCTCGTTTACAGCAGTGGACTCTTAAAAAAGAAGTGAACATTGTCACTTGTTGGAAAAGGAAGTCTATGTTGGCAGTATTTTTCTCAATGGCAAATGATTTAGTTTGCTGTCACGATATTCTGGCTTTAACAAACGAAGTAGGCCTTTCCTATTAATTTACCGGGTGGATGGCGACTGGTTCTTCGAAGACATGCAGTTTTAGTGTCTAATGGAAACGAACAACCATGTGTTCCCGTGGGTCATGCTGTAAATATGAAAGAAATGTACGAGGACATGTGTATATTACTGCAAGATCATAAATGGAATATGTGTGCCGATCTGAAAGTTGTTGCACTACTTACAGGACTACAGAATGGGTACACCAAATTTTGTTGTTTTTTATGCCAATCGGACAGCAGAGTCAGAAACTAACATTATGTCGTTAAAAAATGGTCGTTACGTGAAAACATTGTGCCCGGTCTGAAAAATTCCCTTACTGAACACTTAGTAAGAGAAAGAACCATTAAATAGAGAAGAAAATCATTTTCTTTATTTGAAATGGAAATTCTCGCATATTAGCGAGGCAAAGCTTAAAGATAGAATGTTCGTTGGGCCGCAAATCCGTCAAACTTTTAAAAGACGAAAATTTTGAAAGGACATTTTCGAGAAAAAAAAAGTAAGGTGCGTGGACTGCCTTCAAAAATGTATATAACAACTTCCTAGGTAACAAGAAATCGAAGAACTTATTCAACCTTACAAGCCGTGAGGTTGCAACATGTACCTTAAGCTGCATTTTCCTTACTCCCATTTAGAATTCTTCCCTGACAATGTAGGTGCAGCTTCAAACGAACACGGCGAAAAATTTCACCAGCAAATAGCTCAAATGTAGAAGCGGTATAGTGGGAAATGGACCCCAAACATGTTAGCGGATTAGTGTTGGACCCGCAAACGTGAAACCGATCCCGTCAAATACAAGCGAAAAAAGACAACAAAATAATTGATTTGATTGTAACTATTATACTTTCTTCGATACATAATGTATATGTTATAAAAAAGTGTTTTTTTATTTGGAAAATTCACTATAGATTGCTTATGGATTAGATTTCTTATATTTTATATTTTTCTTCCCTTCTCTAAAAATATATGGGTGATAGGTAAAAACCGAGCTCATATTTGAATTCAGCACATTACAGTAGACACAAAACACATAAAAAAATATCAGGGAGCGGCAAAAAAGTTCAAAATGCAGAACAGTGATGAAAGCTGTTACGCGCCAGGGTTTTTATTTTCTTCCCCCATTAAATAAAGTTTCCCTTTTTTATTCGAGACAGTTGTATCTTCCTAGCTATTCCTTTTAAACTGTTAATATTGGGTAAAAATATCTATTTACTTCAATCTGAATTATCGTATTAGTGTAATATTATAGTAAATATTGTTACAATAAGCCAATCATTATTGTATATTTTTTGGCAACAAATTTATCAAATTACATCATTTGGGACAGAAAATATTTTATTATTGCTAAACACATGGTACTACCCTCGCAATTCGCAATTAAGAATACCGAAAGTGAATATTATAAATTAAGATAAAACAGTTTTCTGTGTCGTCAATGAGATAGGTTTAGTATGTGCGATATATTATGCATGACTTTGAACTAGTTATGTAAGTTCTATATGTTAAATGTAAAGCTTGAACTGCATATTGAAAGTGATTTACAAACTTTCCAATTTTTAATTTGCCTAGGATCGAAGATACGTACATATACTTTATTACAAGTTATTTACAGTCTTAGTTTTAAATTTAGATAATTCTCGTAAAAGAACAAAAACAGATTATTCTATTTAATTAATTCTCTCCTAAGTGGCACCATTAATAATATTTTTATTGGTTAAGTTATGGTTTAACAATTTAACAATAGCGTCAATTAATTTGTTATAAAAGTGAAGATTTTATAGAAATAGAGGAATTTGCAATTAAAAATGAAATATCTTTAAAATGCGTATCTAACGTCTTTTATACTCTTTAGTAACGCCTTTCATCATTTAAGTATGTCATAGTATCGTTTCGTCTGACAGGGATATTAGTTTCTTTTTTAACTTTGCCCCATGAGATAATTTTAATCCGTTTATTTACTAGGAATAACATTCATATTTAGTCGTAATAATTATATCACCTATTTATTTTTCACAATCAGGTTGGAAAAAAGCTCATTTAATGTTTAAATTTTCCAATAAGATTATCTGGGCTCATGTAACATACATGACCTTACAGAAATAGCCGCATCAAAATGAACCTTTATGGCAAGAACACTCTTACTTCCTCTTTCTCCCTTTCTTTCTCTGACTCTCTTTGGATTATCACATCCAATAATATTCAGGATAGGTTTAAATTATAAAAAAGTTGCACAATCGAGTGCCAATTCAGGAACCTATATTTTGAGTGCTTTAGTTTTTTGAAAAAAAAATTTTTGCAAATTTAATTCAATTACCTTCTGAATTTATTTGAAGAGATAGTCTTAAATAAATGTAACTTTTATTACTTTTCTCCACAAGACGGCTATCTTAGATTTTACATATGGCGTCTTCTTTTCGACCTTCCACAATACTTTTTTACTTCCCTCGTAAAAGAGAAGTATTGTAATCGTGAAAAAATCACTCTGAGATTTTTTCAGATCTTCACGTTTCAGGGTTCCTAGATGACGAAAAACAAGTTTTCTCAATTCTGTCGGTCTGTCTGTCTGTTTGTTCGTAGCGTAGCTAAAAACTACTTGCCCGATTGACTTGAAATTTTTGTCAAAATATGGGGATGACCTGGTAACATTTTGGTAAAAATCCAATATGGCGAAACAGAATGGCGGCTTAGTGAAATGTTAAAAAATTATTATTCAAAAACTACACTTATCCAATTGGAATCAACTGGTAACATTTTGGTACGAATCCAAGATGGCGGCTTAATAGAGTAATTAAAAATTTAGCCTGTAAAAACTGCTTAATGGTTTGATTTCAAATTGTATGCCATAACTAATTGTGGTATAGGGATCAACTAGTAAAATAGTGGTACTAATTTAAGATGGCCGAACAAAATGGCGGCCAAATAAAATGTTTGTATTCGTGAAAAAGTCACCCTCTCACTTTTATACATCATTACGTTCTAGCGTCGCTAGATGCCAAAAAATATGTTTTATCAACTCCGTCGGTCTATCTGTCGGTATTTTAGTTCGCATCATAGCTTAAAGACTACTTACCTGATTGACTTCAAATTTTGGTAAAAAATTAAGGGTCATAATCAAAATCTTACCAGGCTATCCCTAGGTAAGATTTTGGTAAAAATCCAATATGGCGAAACAAAATGGCGGCTTAGTGAAATGTTAAAAAATATTATTACAAAACTACTCATCCAATTTATCTCAAATTTTCAGATTTCAGTTCGCGGCATAGCTTAAAAACTAACCCGATTGACTTCAAATTTTGATAAAAAATTAAAAATCATATGGGGATGATCTGGTAATATTTTGGAAAAATCGAATATGGCAAAAACAAAAAAAGCTACTTATCTAATTTATTTCAAATTGTGCATAAGCATCAAGTATTATGTTGGAATCAACTGTTAAAATTTTGGTACGAATCCAAGATAGCGGAATAAAACAAAAAACTACTTAATGATTTCAAATTGTGTGCCATAACTAATTATAGCTAGGTATAGTAAAACTATGTTACTAATTCAAGATGGCGGAACAAAATTGCGACCAAATATAATTTTTGGAATCGTGAAAAAATCACCCTCTCAGGTTTTACATATCTTCACGTTTTAGAGTCCCTAGATGCCAAAAAAACATGTTTTATCAATCCCGTCGGTCCGTCTGTCGGTCTGTTTGTCAGTTCGCGACATAGCTTAAATAATACTTACCCGATTGACTTGAAATTTTGACCGAAAATTAAGGGTCATATGGGGATGACCTGGTAATATATTGGTAAAAATCCAATATGGCTGAATAATGTTAAAACATTTTTTTTCGAGTGGTGTATTACTGGGGGTTAAGATCCAGTAAAAAAAAACAAGTCTTTCTTTAAATTGTCGACGTTTCGGAACTTAATTTGTGCATCTTTAGGACACATAGATTCTCTATCCTGCATGAAACCCATATTATCAGTCTTTACTTACTCCGTTGGTCCGCCGATATTTCCTAGATATTAAGTTTTTAAATGGTTTTCGTTAACACACTTCTCGCTGTTATGTTACAGTGGTGTATTATTTGGGGTTAGGGTTCAGTAAAAAAAGTCTATTTTTAAATAGTCGAAGTTTGGAAAATTTAATGTTGCATCCTCAGAACATATATATAGTTTCTATATCCTGCATGAACCCCATATTATTAGCCTTTAGCTACTTCGTTAGTCCGCAGATATTTCCCAGATTTTATGTTTCTATAGTTTTCGCTAATGATTCTCTTGTTATCTTAGAGTGGTGTATTATTTGGGGTTAGGGTCCAGTAAAGAAACAAAAGACTTTTTTAAATTGTCCGATTTTAAAAAAAAAAAGACTTGGATCTTTTATTAAGTTTTAGATAAATCGTATTCCCATTGCGCAACTATGTCTTAACTAAAAGCTCCTTCCACCTCTTACTTTATAATAGTAATTAATTTTTTTCAGTACATATTAATTAAAAATATTTTAAGATCATATAGACCTTTTCTTACATGTCAATTAACCTGCCTTTTATAATTTTAGAAATAATTCAAGAAAATTACTTACTATTTTTATTTATTTTGCTTAAAAAATATATTTTTTTGGATGTGTTCGTTACCAGACATACTGGACCCGGGCAGTTTGTTTTATGTACAAAAGCCAAAGTGGAGAAGTGAGAGAGGACTGTGTAAATAATAACGAAAATTAATGCTGTTATAGTAAAGATATGAGAATAGTGAAGTAACAATACTTTGTGTACTGTATTCTTAGCCTGACCTTTTGATTCTAAAATCCATCCTTTGTTTCGCTAACAACAAGAACATGTAACATAAATTTGACCGTGCGGAAAATCAGGAGTCCATAGAGCCACTCCAGCAGCCCTAGCGGCTTACTTACTATTATGGCGAAACGTAATTTTAAATTGTTTGTAGCTTTTCCTTTTTTTTTATCTGTGAGCAGACTAAGCACCGTTGTTGCTTTAAGTGAAGATAAGGAAAGTTTATGGATGTGGGATTAAAAGGCTTGCAGCTTAGGAGAAGAGGGAAAGGCATCTGCTGATAACACATTGAGATTAAAGGAGCGAACAAAGTAGGAGGTCCTTGATCTTTGCAGTTGAACGGTCAAGGCATGCATGTTGGTCGATGCTCGTATCTCCCTGGCAGGAATGCCCGAAGAAGGCCTAATGGATGATAATTTATCAGAACAGAATACGTGGTAGTATCTGTAAAACAGAGACAGAATTCGACGTTGCTCTAGTGGTGCAAGCTTCCTTGTTTTGTTAAATTATTAATCAGACGAACAGCTTTTTTTTGTCAAATATATTAAGTATTGCTTTCCATATATGCGAGCAATACTCAAAGCCCGATTTGCGAAGTGCAAAGAGTGTACAAGTTGGCAGAAGAAAAGTATTTTCGAGCTTGAAAAAGAAAACCCATTTTTTTCCCGGCTGCTGTGGCAATTGAGGTGATGTGATCATGCTAGCGATGATCTTTTTGAAAAGTGATACAATACCACATAATATACCACCTAGACTAGAGGAATCTTTGGCTTGTGTGCATGTGATTATTCAATTGAATGGTTTGGATACTGGGAGATGAGATAAGTTGTGAGATAGTGGCCATGATTGAGTCTTAATGGCGTTAAACTGGATAAGGTTCTTTGCTCCCCATTTTACAACATTAATGAGGTCCTCGGTTGGGATAAAGCCATTACTCTACGCCTATAATCAATTTTAGTCTTGGAGACAGGTTTGGGAAATTTTATACTGGGGAGTGGAGTGTACTATCGTCAGTATAGCTGAGAATAGGATTGCTGGTAGAATCATTGATTTGGTGAATGTTTGATGAATGGCCTTCAACCATTACAGAAACATTTCGGTTGGAAAGGAAACTGGCAATCCAATAGGGTCGGGTTACAACGCCTAATATGAAAATCTACGGGAGGGGTTGCATCGGGCCCCGGAGGAACGGATTTTTGAATTGCTTGTCAGGCGGATTTATGCGAACGGTGTTTTTTTGTTTTTCCTGTAAAAACAAATGAAGAAATACTGATATCATTAGTACAAGAATAGAGAGAACTGCATGATAGTGATCAGCCTAGGGCCAACA
Organism: Kuschelorhynchus macadamiae; assembly: GCA_030620095.1. Taxonomy (NCBI): domain Eukaryota; kingdom Metazoa; phylum Arthropoda; class Insecta; order Coleoptera; family Curculionidae; genus Kuschelorhynchus; species Kuschelorhynchus macadamiae. Next base: position 1,568,941 of record JAUTXW010001143.1, on the reverse strand, counting down.
TATGGCATACAGGCCCTGCCTGTAATGAGGAGAAAATGATCCCTGTGCCACGAATACAAAGCACCAATGAAAATGACAACAGAGAATATTAATTAGAATAATAATAAAAAAAAATATAACTTTAATCGATTTTATTGTTTTAATATATATATTCCTTTTAAGAAATCATGGTTCTTGAGATTAGACCGTGTCAAAATGGAATCACTTTCCGACGTTTCGCCTTCGATTGCACGAGGCATCTTTAGGGATCTTTACTTCACAGGATCGAAACATCGAATGTGTGAAATCGACTTCGAGGCAGCGTCAAATTACCTGAGTGAATGTCGCGCCGGCAAGCGCCCATCCCGGACTTGAGAACTTTTATAGCTATATTCACCACATTCAGAATTATTTTTACGAAATATGAAATTTTAGGTTTATCGCTACATACTGCACCTAGTGGGTGTGCGAACATCCAGACAAGCAAGTGGGTTTTTTCGGTGAAAAATACTTTTTTTGAGCCTTATTTGTATAGATATCTTAAACTTATTTGATTTATTCATTTCATATCTACAATCCTTAACGTAATTTAACTTATAAAGAAAATACAAACTGTTTGTTGTTTGCACAGATAATCATTTTTCTGAACGAAAATAATTGTGTATCTAAATTAACGTTTTAAGAAAAAAGTTTTCGGTTAATGCTTAATAAATAAAAAGTATTGTTTTCTTTAGATTAATCTAATAATATATAATTGTTTCAATGTGAAAAAATTAAATAAAACAAATAAGTCCTGCAATATATCAGATGCGAAACCACACAGAGACAGACTTAAATTGTAATAAGTTAATACTGTAAAAGAAATGTTAATTTTATTTGAGCAACAAGGTCATATAAAGAAGAATAAATATTATTTTTAAATTCGGTAGTTTGTTTAATATATCGGGGGACAACGAAGACCAAATTCTCAATTCTCCTGAACATAAATCAGATTATCTGCAGTGTGGAAAGTAGATGTAGGTCACCGAAAGAAACCCCAATTGTCTAGCGAACGAGCCGGATGATCAACCAAATTAAATATGCTGTTTGATCTTAAAACATGTTTTTTTCTTTAGGAACAAAAACTGTTGTTTTTGAAAAAAATTCTGCTTTTCCGATAATGTTAACTAAAAAACTCGGCAAATTTCCTTTACCCGGAATTTCTTTCGTTATGTATTTTTCCTTTTATTTAGCATAACGAAGTGTGACCCACTTTTGTTCCGCACAAAACAGTCAATTAGTAACACACTTGATTTATTGATTTATGGGCATAATTTTAAATAAATTGGATAATTAGTATTTTCATTGATTTTTTTTAAGATCGCCATTTTGCTCGGTATTAAATTCCTACCAGTTTATTTCTATATCACATTTAATTTTTCTACAAAATTTGAAGTCAATTGATTAAGATTTTTTCACTTAGATTTTTTAAACATTTGATTTAGCCGCCATTTTGTTTCTCCATCTTGAATTCGTACCATAATTTTAGCATTTAAAATCAATCTACTAAATAGTTTTTTAAGGCTGCATTTTGAAATATTTTATTAACCCGCCCATTTTGTTTCGTCATCTTGGACTCGTACCAAAATTTTACCAGTTGATTTTTAGGTAATATTTGATTTTTATGTAAAATTTGAGGTAAGTTAGATAAATAGTTTTTTAATAATAATTTGTTTAACATTTCACTAAGCCGTCATTTTCTTCCTCCATATTGGTAAAAATTACCAAAATATTACTAGATCATCCCCATATCATCCTTAATTTTTTATCAAAATTCAATCGGGTGGGTAGTATTTCAGCAACGCCTCGAACTGACAAACTGACATACAGACCTGATATATATATATATATATATATATATATATATATATATATATATATATATATATATATATATATTTTTTTTTTTTTTTTTTTCATGATACAAAAATTTTATTTTGCCGCCATTTTGTTCAGCAATCCTGAATTCGTACCACAATTTTGTCAGTTCATTTGTATACCACAGTTAATTCCGGCACAGAATTTGAAATCAATCTATTAAGTAAATTTTCAGGCTGAATTTTTAAATATTTTATTAAGCCGTGATTTTGTTTGGCCGTCTTGGATTGGTACTTAAATTTTAACAGTTAATTCCTATATAATATTTGATTTTTGGGCAAAATTTGAGGTAGATTGGATAAATAGTTTTTTAATGATAATTTGTTTAACATTTCACGAGGCCGCAATTTTGTCACCGGGTCATCTCTATATCTCCTTTAATTTTTGATCAAAATTTGAAGTCAGTCGGGTTAGTAGTTTTTTAGCAATGCCGCGAACACACAGATATTTCGCTTTTTCGAAATAAATACCACATACTTTTACTTAAGACATTTTTTCTTTGTCTGGAAATAAAACGTTGAAAATTAAATGCGTTTTAGAGTTACTTCGATATCGTAAGTCATTGGCTAGTGGAAAAGGTACCTAAAAACATATTAGTTTGGGCATGCTTCTTACTACTTTTCATTTGGACCACTCCGGAACTGAATTTCTGGCTACGTGGCTGTTCTTAAAGTATGTTGATTCAAACATTAGAACAACTGCAACATTTTCATAAATATTTCTAAAAAATAATTTTATAACGAAACAAACCGAACACTCACTAAGAGAGCCCAGAAAAAATAATGGTGTCTAAATAAAATATTTTAATTCACAGTGCACATATAAAATAATAGGAATTAGCTAACTTATAACTATAAAAAAAGGTTAGGTTAATGTTAAAGGTCATGACCAGTAAAAATTCGAGAAATATTGTGGAAGAATATTTCAATCATATTTTTACGGAGACCCTATACAGTATCAAAACTTAGATTTAAACATGTCACTTCCTCATATTAAGAAGAATAACTTGATATGGTAAATATACTAAAAAGCCAAAAATGGTTGGAGTATAAATATCTGATTTAATGTTAAATGTTTTTAAGTGTTAGTAAATATATTAGATTTGATCAAAGTTATTTTGGTCAGTTTTCAATTTCAGTATAATCTACATATTTTAAAAGCGCATGCTAATTGCTCATATTAATACTTATTTTATTTTAAAGAAAAACTGGGCCAAAAGTAATCAGTAAATAAGCTTATTTTGAAGGAAAAATATTTAATTTTTGACTTGTCAAACACAAAATTTATTATTATTAATAATTAATTTATAATTGACTAATGAATCATACCTATGTAATTACTATTTATGCAATTAAACAGATTTATTTGAGTACCTTCAGCTTTAGATTTAGATGATGTCAGGAGTAATACAATGTTATATACCAACATCCATGATAGAGGTTATTTATTATTCTTTAATAAGTTTTATTAAATATATGAAAAAATTATTTCCAGCCCTTCGCGTTCCATGAGTTTGTTGAAATGGAAGATGATGTAGTAAAAATTACATAAAAAAAATTAGAAACATCGAAAATAAATATAGATATTTCGCATAAATACGCATTTATTTATTAATTGAAAAAATACAACTTTAAGAAACATATCAACTAGCATTAGCATTTTTTTTCAATGTTGCGGTAAAAATATAGGCCAAGCCAAAGCAGCTATTACAAAATCTAATAAACTGTTTTTCACACATTTAAATGTTTTTATTTTTTCCACACTGTACTTGATAAATATTGAACAATTTTACGAAGTGTAAGCAGAATTGCTCTTTTAAACAATAAGCAAACATATGCATATATTTTTGTTCCAATCATAAGCCTTAAACAAAAAAGCCAAAAAACAATCATATTGTTTGTGTTGCCTTACCTGATCGTATGCTAAATAAAGTTCGTCGCAAGGGTATTGGTACACTTACCTGCAAAAAAAAAGCATTATTGACTAACCTGATAAATAAAATAAACACGAATGACATTAATATATGCGGTGATAATTGCACTTGGTCTGATCTATTTTAGATAAAAGTGGCTGATTTGAAAATGAAAGGATATTCTCGAAGACACACGCCTGACCAGTTCTTGCCTTTTTGAGAGAATAGAGTTATTTAAAAAAAATTAAGGATGATCTTCAGAGCCAAAAATTCCAAAGCAAGTTTAGATATACACGGCGAACGTAATCTTGCAAACTATTCATCTTATGAAATAAAATTTAAAATAAGGTAGGGGTGCCACCTACCTACCTAATTTTATCTTATTAAACTGACAGTTTATTCTACTTAGTTTAACGAATTTTGTGAAATAGTTGTCTCAAAACTAACGTGGCAGAGGTGAAAACGCAAAAAAATATTTGGCAGTTTTCTTAAGAGTCCGCTTGCCAGGATTATTAGACTTTTTAATTGCATTCGGCTAGATTGTAATTTGAGGGTGGCCGGACTGCCTGACCCTAGACTTTTAGTATTTGAAAATACAGTGATAATTCTCAAGGATTCATAGATTTTCGTATTGTGATTAAAAACTGTTTCCCGGTTGTTCTTGAAATACAAACTTAAAATATAAGAAAATTAACCGAAGCCCGATGTGCTTATGGAAAAACAGAAAAGTGGCAAGTTTATGCGGTGTTTCCAAACAATATATATAAAAAAATCCTTAAATTAAGTTGAAATAACTTATGTTAGTCTAATAAGACAAAATTGGGTGGGCGGCACCAGGTTAAGTTAGGTTATTAAAGTAACATTAGTTATTTCTACTTAATTTAAGGATCTTTTAAAAATAGTTATCTCCATACTAAACACATACTCGACATTCTCATTTTCTTGATGAGTGACAACGTGTGACGAAGAAAAAGAAAATGACTGTAACCTGCCTTATTTCGATACAAGAGTTATTAGACTTAATTACTATACACTTATCCCTGACTGGTATATAAAACCTACTACTTGACGAAGATACATAAACTATATGTCGTATCTGCCATTCTAACAAAATGAAAATAAATGTGATTTTAGGCTTAAAAACAGCATAGAAAAACTTTCTCATCCAACTTTAAAACACAACATGTTAAAACAAATACTTATAGATAATTCTTATCCTGTATATATAAGAAAAGTAAACAATTAATAATACAAATATTCCTGAAAATCAAGAAAATTTAAACCCTGAAACTAATTTTTTCTACTCTCTCAAAAATACATAAACACTATTGTAATTTTATAGTAAATTAAAACAACAAGATCCTGTTTCAAACAAGTTGAATTGTGTCTTATGTATTCCTTGTAATAATTATAATAAAAAATATATTAGACAAAAATCACAAAAATTTGCCAAAAGAAATGAATTACATAAAAGTGACGGAAGATTAAATAAAAAATCTTGCGCCCTATCAGAACATATAATTGATGTTGGTCACACACGCAATTTTCAAGAAGTTAAACTATTATACGTAGAAAATAATACTACCAAAAGAACATTTTTAGATATGGCAGAAATTAAAAAAGAACCTTTGGCAATGAATAAAAAAACAGATATCGAAAATTTAAGTTCAATTTACTCTTATATTTTATTTTTAGATCACAAAACAAATTGTTTACTGTTATTTGATGTTTGACATCAAAATTTTATGTAGAAATATCTGATTTAAATAAGCATTTTTCTCAATATTCCTACAAGTCTTTTTCGTTTTTATTATATGTAAGTCTAGAAACATATGTTATTGTTATTATTATTAACTAAATTAAAGTGTTTAAATTTTAAGGAACCATGATGAAGACATAACAATATTTCGAAAGCTTGGTCAAATAAAAATAAAACGTTAATAAAGACATTTTATGGCCGAATTCTCCGTGATTTTTTTAAGTTGTAAAGTTACATGATGTAAAATTAGAGAGGGTGATTTTTTCACGATTACAAATATTCTATTTGGCCACCATTTTGTTCCGCCATCTTGAATTACAACCACAATTTTACTAGTTCATGTCTATACCACAGTTAATTATAGCACAAAATTTGAAATCAGTCCATTAAGTAGTTTTTCAGCTGAATTTTTAAATATTTCATTAAACCCTCATTTTATTCGGCCATCTTGGATTCGAACCAAAATTTTAGCAGTTGTTTCCTAGGTAGTACTTGATTTTTGTGCAAAATTCGAGATACATTGTATAAGTAGTTTTTTAGTAATATTTTTTTAACATTTCAATCGGCCGCTATTTTGTTTTGTTATGAATAGGGTAAGTACTTCTTTAGCTATGCTGAGAATAGACAGACCGACAGACAACATAGACAGGCAGACCGACGGAATTGAAAATAACAGGTTAATCGGCATGTAGGAACCCTCAAACGTAAATATCTGAACAAATCTTAAGTAAAAATGGTCTTGCTTGAAACTACTTCTTTCTTTAAAATTGGTAAGTAGATCTAATATAATGTATTTTTAAATTCCATACCATTTAATTAATAAGAATTCTAGACTAATACAATAATTCGCTAAACTTGTACACCTTATCAAAGATACATTTAATTAAAAAAAGGTAGATAGAAAAAAATATAATATCATAGTTTATCAAAAGTAAGTTCGACAATATAGAAAAACATTCAAATTTATATTAATATAAATAAGTATCGATAAAATACAATATTCTTGTAATACGATATCACTATGTACAGTCGTGTACCTATTACAAGAATATTGTATTTTGATCGGTACTTATATTGAATTTGAATCTTTTTATGTTAGCGGATTAACTTTGGAAGAACTATACCAATTTATATTACTGTATTTAAATACAAATGTAAACTTACGAACACCGTACCTTTATCTTTACCAGAAATGTTTTATTTGCAAACTTAATTCGTGAAAAACCCCAGGGTAAATCTTATTCAAACGATTTCTTAGGAAATATAGTGTTTACATAAATTCAATAAATTGTGATTTCTCAGGAAGTACCCTTGAATTACTAATCAGTTTTTGGAAGCAACTGCTATACTTTTCGTTCTTCACAGCGATTTCTCGAATTCATATTCAGTATTTGTAAATAGGTCCCATCTTCAGTTTTTAAAACTTGACTTTTTTTACTTTCTGATTACCTAAAGGGTTGATGAACAACTAAATTTCTTGCAATAGTGAAAGGATGCTCATGCCAAAAACTGGACGAATAGATTATATATTAAATTATGCCTTAAAATGAAGGAGCCACATTAGCATCACCTTCTGTAAATTGATTCATATGTCCCTTAAACGATGTTTAAGGGACAAAATAACAACTAACAACGACCCAAACGAAAGATATATAGTTTGTGTATTTATGGATACCGAAGGAATATTTGACAAAACCCTCTTTCTAAAATTTTCCTCTGCCCTAGCTTATAAGAATGTTTTGACGACTTAAGAACTGGTTGTTTAACATAACTCCAAAAGGGGGGCAAATTATTACAGAGAAGGTTGCTTCTAGAGATTCAGGTATAGAAAACTGCTAGCAAGAATGTGTTTTATCATGTTAGGAAGCTCTTGACTCTCAGTACTGTTCAGCGCATAGTCATTTAGTAACATCATTGTATATTAAGTATACAATGGTAAGACATATATAAATTGCGATTTCGTTTATTTTGTAGACGAAGGAAAACATACAACTAGGTCCCTTTACAGATTGTTTTGAGTTGCTTATATAAAGATATTAAATCTGCGAAATTTGCAACTACCACAAAGAAGGGGTAATCTAGTAAAAATATATACTGTTTCGTAACATCTTATATACCCTAGAACTTTCGCACTTATACAAAATTAACATTCAAGTTTTCCCTTTTGTGACCCTTAATGTATAATTTTCAAAAACTGCCGTTAAAACTAATTTATTTCAATTTTCTAAGTTTTTAATTTAAGTATAATTATTATTATTTGTCATAACATTATTTGCATACTCTACAAAAAATAAATTATGCCTTTTATTAATTGTCTAGGTCCCGGTCTTTTTTTGCCTCTTAAAGCCTTAAACTTTCAAGGTTTCCAAAAATAGATCAAATATTATGTATTTTTTTTGTTTCGCTACAATGTTTGGATGAACAAATTAGGAAATGTATGCTTTTTTTATGAATTTTGAAAACTGACAAGGTTCATATACATGTAATATCAAAAATAAAACCTATTTTTTTACAATTTTATAATATTATAGTTTGGTGGGTAACCAAGAAAAACATTTTTTGTGTTTCTTATATATTAGAAAAAATATTTGTTATACTTTTTGATAAATTCCATAAAAAACGTGATCATCATTAAACAATAAATTATAGTCAATTATAATTTAAAAAAAACTAGAAAATAATGTAATTTACTTAAAATATTTGTTATTTTGATATTCATTCTACCCTTGATAAATCAATATCCTAAAAAGTGTGGAGCCTTATTTGTCGAAACTAATTAAAAGTACGTGCTTCTCAAAGAAACGTAACCAGAAAATGTCCCACGCTTTTTGTCATAGTCACTGAATTGTGGATGGTAGAATGCAGATATGGTAACAAAATATGTTAAGTTCATTACATTATTTTGTACTTTTTAGTGCGTAACTGCCAAAAAAGTGTTTTCTAGTTTTTTTTTAAACTATAATTTATTTTTTACTTTTTAGTCTTAAAATAACACTATATATTAATGGTAATGAATTGGACTTGTAAAAGCAGACCAAATGAGCTCAAACTCGAGGGGTATACTAACTAACTGGTACCATCGGTACCATTTCGTACCATTGCTGGTCTAATCAAGCAGGGATTCAACTCACCAAATGAAGCCAAATTCGCTAGCTGGTACTAGTGGTGTTATTTGGTACCTGATCAGATCAACTCGATGGTACCAAATTATTGTATTGTGAGTCAAATTACATACATTTACAAAATTTCAAAACAATACTAGTAGGTTAAAATCGACTTCCTAGATTTGTATGCATACATAGTTACATACAAGTGAAGCTAATAAAAGTGTGTTTAGAATGGTATTCCAATGCACACATGAAAATTTTTTAAATAAATTAATTTTAAATAATAAAATTAAGTGTTTCCTGGTTTCATTACTTTGGAGGTCTTTCCTAGTGAAAAAGTTCCCGCGGAACACCCCCGGGGTTTCTGAATAGCTTTAGTACTAGAAAAGAAACCAGAACCTTCATAAACTTCGTCAAGCCTGAAAATAGGGTAATGTTTCATTTCGAATATTTTTAATTCGCAGACTGCAAAAATCTTTCTGTTATTTTATTTTTTCTTTTACTTCAAATGACTCAAAGTTTTGCTAGGATGTTACTGTGACCTCTAATACATTTATAAAAAAGGTCTAAAATAAATATGATATTGTGGGTAGGTTAGGTTAGGCAAATAGAGCTATAGCAAGTTTACGTAATGAGAATATAATTAAGATAACTTTGATAACTTTTCTGACTTGAGTAAGAAACGAGAAGAATTTACCGCAGTGTCTGAAAAAAAAATCTGAAAACGCTACAGTCACAGTAAAGGAAGTATGAAGTATTGAATATTGCGAATTTTTTATGTTGAAAATTTCGTCATCATAGCCCCTTCTATTAGAAAACATGTTTACCACTATTGGTTCTATTCACATTAATGTTTGATTCCTGATATTATAATTAATGATATGAGAAATTAACAAATACAGCTAGACCTGAGTTAAACCTACCTCTATTATTAATGAATGAATGAAATTAATTCAAAATAGAAAAAAGTTTTTTTTTGCGCTAATACAATTACTACAGATGCATATGTTTAGCACATACAAAAACTTTTATTTTTTAAATAAATCGTCAAGTTTGCCTTCTCTGCTTTCTTATACTCATACTTCGATTTTCATGATTCTTTATTTCGGTTTTGTGGAACAGCATTTTTTAAATATGCTTATTTAGGGTTATTTTTGTGATAAAATATCTATTATTTTTAATACCCACACCGGGATTAATTGCATCGTACACGTTTCGAATTCGACACTAAACAACTCTTAAAAGATGTATGCTGGCCTTCAACTTGATAATGAAAAAAAAAAACAGAAAATATTTCCCAAGGTCGGAGAATAAATTAACAACATAAATTGCTATGAATCAAGATAAGTGATGTTATTTTTCTAAAGAAAAATACCAAGCAATCTGGTTTATTTAGCAATCATTTTATTTCGGGCTTACGTGTTTCGTTGTCTGAGTGCTTGATTTAAAATATTTAGTCTGGACTCTGGATGCACAGTTGGTTAGGTGTTTATATACACATAAATGGGATGATCCACTTCAACCGAAACAAAATAAAGTCCAAAATTTAGCGCAATTTAACGGAATGTTTGTGGTCTCAAATAAATGCTTCTTAAGTTTTGAATGGCAGGGTAGGGTGGAAAATTTACTATGGAGTATGATTAAGGCGCACTAAATCGACATCGATAAAAATTCAGAAAATACCAATTCAAATCAGAATGAATTCTTTTACCTGGCAGATTTTGAAACTCAAAATGACTGGTCCAGTTCGCAATCATCCTAAAAACTATCGCAGGCGATTTTTCAGGTCGAATCTAGAGTTAGGTTTATAAAATGTCGGATTCAATATAGCTATTAAACTTTCAAATATATATCGTATCATCTTAAAAATTAATACTTTTCGGGTAATTTTCGAAGCCGGTAATTACAAATCCGACGTTAAAATTTCAAAAAATAAAAGTGGCTCAAAATTATTGATATCATCTTAAGAATTACTACTACTTCTAAAGTAGAATTTGAAAATTACCAATCAGAGTCCAATGATAGACCTCCACTTCTTTAATGAAGATTTTTTATTTCAATTTACTCATGTTCTTAAACTTTTTATGTATTGGATGTTTTTTAGATCAGATCTCAATTAACTCGATTTTTCAGGGATTTATTGAAAATAACAGAATTCGGGAGTAATTTTAAATATATAATTAGCTATTTTCAGTTAAATCATTAGGACTACATGATACATATTTATTAGGCCATTTTTAATTCACAAACTGTAATTTCGTATTAGTAATTATTGCCTTAAGAATCCTTAGAATAGTTTTAGTAGTGTCAAGGCTGATTGAAAATAATTTTTTGTCAACAGCAAATATAGGAATTAGGGCGGGAAATTGAATCTGTCATTTTAAATTTAAAAATTCTGACTTAAGATTCGTATAAACAATCTTAAAAGCTCCAAGCAAATTTTTCAATCAAACATTTATGCTCGGTAACTTAAAGTGCAAGCTTATCATAAAAGTAACGTTTCAGGTTTATTTCCATCCTTTGTGTTAAAATTTAAATTATTACTGAATACAGTAGGAAATGATGTAATAATTATACCTCTGTGATATGTATGTACATGGTGGGCCAAAAAAAATATCGACATTTTAAATTTTTGAATAACGTTTTTTTTCTTAAATTTTTTTAATAAAATTTGAGGCATATATTCTTAGATATATAGGTTATAGATAAACATATAGAAAGTTACTGAGGTTCAGTTGTCTTTTTTCACAGGGTGATCAGGAAAGGTTCGTACTACTTTTCGAGCTATATATGGGATATTTCCCTTTTCATAAGGCTTTATTGAAACTTCTGGTTTTGCCCTAAAACTATAATATTTCAAACTTTGCCTACCTTAAAAATGCTAATAAGTTATAATTGTTTACAAATCCAACTGATAATAAAAAACATATGCCGCCAATTTATAACATGCAACATAGACGATGTCATTAAATATGCAATACAATAAATATTAATTGAAACATTTTAAAAAAGTAGAATAGCAGTTTTGTTGCTAAGATATAAGGCTTTAAGATGTTACTTATGCTTATCCTCAAAATATAAAAAATATTTTTTGGGAGGGTTTTAAACGAAACTCATCTTTTACATCACCTTGTACAATAAAAAAATTGAATCTCATTCATTTTGAATATGTCGTTCTATAATCAATGTACCTGTGAATACATCTCAAAAGTTTTATTAAATAATGATAATTAATAAAAAAAAATATTAAAAATTTAAAAATGTGGACATTTTTTTTGGCCCACCCTTTATTTAAATGACATTGCTATCATATTTACGTGAATAAGAGGGAATGTTCTAAGATACTTCACCAAGTCTTTCGAAATTATTACTCAGGGCTGAAAAAGGTGATAAAACAGAATGTATGGTTTGAGATACTTGTTTGGAAATACCAGGATCGGTTAAAATAATGCCCTTTTTGTTTCCATATTCGAGTAATTTACATTTCTAAAATAAGGTATTTGCTTTTTTATCTCGTAATAATTTTAACGAGTGCATTTCACAAAATCATGTATCAGTCTGCATGTAAATTATACTTTCATATATCGTTTATTTGTATAAATTAACATAAAATGATAAATTACTAATAACATGGTATCATTAAAATTATCACTTAATGTCAGAGCAATGCCCTTTCTTAATTCTAATAAAGATGGTAAAAATTACCAAAAAAATCATTCTTCGAAAGCTTATATCTCCGAACAGTTTATTAAAATTTGGTATAGAGATTTTCTTTAACGATGCTCCTCTGATTTATTTAATAATATATATATATATATATATATATATATATATATATATATATATATATATATATATATATACATATATACAGCGTGTCCTGAAAATTTCTTAACCAATGGAAACTTTCTATTTTTCGTTTTATCAAAAATGTTACTCTTCATAAAAAGTTCCTCCGAAAATATTATTAGAATTATAAAACTTCAAAAATATTGTACAAGGTTGCCAAAAACTTTCTAAAATTGCCTAAGGAGAAAATTACCATAACTTTACTTTTCTAGTAGGAGAAAATGTAATATTTCGCCCTTACGCTAATTACTAAAAAAATGAGTAGGCTTGTTGTTTGATTATTTTATGGGTCCAGTGAGAAGCTTTAGATGTGAGATGAGTCGTATGTGCACAGAACTGCCGCTGGTGGTGTGACGAAAATCCCAATTTTCTCATAGAGTCAATACTCATTTAAAACAAATGTTGGGTGCAGTATTTTGGATAACCAAATTGTAGGACCGTATTTCTTTCGTGAAAATTTGACAAGCCAAACTTCCTTGAATTTTTTAAATACTCAATTGTTTGAATTTGTTGAATTAAATGAATTGCCATTGAATACCAGGCGTTTACTTTGGTACCAACACGACGGAGCACCATGTCATAATACACAGATGGTTTCCAATTTTTTATAAAAGACTTTCAAATCGCTGGATAGGAAGGTATTCTGCAACCCCGTGCTCAGCCAGGTCTCCGGACCTAACCCTGTTGGACTTTTTCCTTTGCGTACTGTTAAAAGAAAAGGTTTATCTTCACAGGTCATTCCAAAACGTCGATCACCTGGAATTAGGCAGTGTGCAAGAAATTACGCTAGCTATGGTAAGAGCGGCAATAACAGAGTTCAGTAGAAGAACCATAATTTGTATGGGATGGGATGGCACTCACGTAGAAGCATAATTTGTTCATTGTTCATTCTCAGTTGATTTTTTTATACGATATTGTTAAATAAAACTTTTTGTATACCCCGTACATTGCATTCAGATGTGAATTTCTTTATAAAATTTAGTATTTTATCACACCTCGGAATACTCAAAATAATTCTTATAGCATTTTGCTCTAAAACCGTTGATTGAAGGAAAAAGGAATATGCGCAACCTTATGGGCGAATTCGTGGCACAAAAGATGTCTGAGATGTAGCTGACGACATCGTCGCCGCCAGGAAAGGTGTCCGAGATTTCCTTAGCGCGCGCCGCGCGCTGCCAGTCGTTCACAGCGAAACAGCGGATAGATCGGATAGTCGGCGGAGATGTACGAATCGCTTACCTGTATTGTTTACATCATAGTGGTTATTGTTTTCTTGTGAAACTGTTAATTAAAGCAATTATGTCTGCCAGAAAAATAGAATGTGCGTATGTTGGATGCAACAATAAAAAAAAAAGAAAAATAATTTGGTGAGCTTTTTTAAATTCCCCGTGACGTGCCCGATATTCTTTGTCAATGGATACAAAACTGTGGCAATGTTGAAATATTTTTAATGGACGAAAATTCTTTGATAAATAAACGTTTATATAAAAATCATTTTTCTTAACACGATATGTATTCAAGAGCCGAAAGACAATTACAGAAGAAAAATGCCGTTCCTATATTTTTGAGAGGTAAGTGTTTTTTATTTTGTATTTTATTTTTCGAATGTCCTTGCTAAAATTAAATTCAATTAAAGAATAATCTATGCAGGGTCCTAATAATCTTACAAATTTTACATCGTAGGAATTTGATGTTTTTTAAATCTCTGAGTATTGGAACTTTCTTCTCTTGTAGGTAACGGCCGTATACTACCAATAGTATAACGAAATAACGGAGATTCCGCCAAAAAGTTTATAGTACATTTTTTTTCTAATTTCGAAATAATTCATTTCTTCTTCAGGGCTCTCTAATAACATAATTATCAGAAATTTTAAGACTTTTTTTACAATTAAAAAGTACTTACATTAATTAAAATGCAAAGACAATTTTCAGGGAATTTTCAGAAAATATAAAATATAAAATTGAATACATTTTAACTGCTAAAATTTTGACATCATTTGTCAAGAAATAAACAATTTAAAACCAATTGTTTTTTATCAAATAATAATGACAGAAATAAGTTAAATATGTCAAATGTGTAATTATATATTTTCTGAAAATTCCCTCAAAATTGTCTTTGCATTATAATGAATCTAAATACTTTTTAACTGTAAAAAGTCCTAAATTTTCTGACAATGAATGCATAGTCACAAAAATAAAGATTTGGAAAATAAACCACATAAAAAAATAAGAATTTTGTCGAATACATAATTTTTTCAGTTTCTTTTCCTGACCGTGATGGTAAATTTAATACTTACTATTTCAATTCAGTGAAACAATTTATGTTTGGTTTGTTATTTAAAAAAACGTGTTAGTGCTTTTTAATATTTGTTGTAAAATCTATATATTTAAAACACTGAGCTAAAGTTTTTAGCAAGTTCGTGAGAGAGTTGTACTGCACCGATTTATATGATTTTTTTTTAAATGATCGACTGGTAACTGAAACCTTTCAACACTATTTTTTATTGTATACAGGGTGTTTCAAAAAAATCAGGCCACTGATTAATCACGATTCTGATCAAACCGCTTGACGTAAAAAGCTGAATTTTAGCATACAGGTTGATTGTAGGGTGTGGAGGTCCGATAAGAAGAGTATGTTTCAAAACAATATTTTTTATTTAAAAAACGGTTAATTTTTCGAAACAGCGTTTGATGTATACAGGGTGTTTCAAAAAATCGGAAATAAGTTATAAACAAAAATTTCTCAAGCCCCTGTTGACAAAAGTTGAACGAAAAAGCAACAACGTGGTTTCTAAAATTTATAAAAAAATAAGGTGATCTAAGTATCAATTTATATCCCTTTCGTTAGCGTCATACGCGAACGATATCGCGGGTACTCGTGAGCATGTGTTTAACTCACGAAAATAATTTAAGGAAAAAATATCTCAAGCAGAAATTTGGACGTTTCGCATAATTATTTAAGTAATAGCAGCAAAATGGCATTAACAAAAATATACTATGCTAATATTTAAAAATCTGCAGGTATGGTCCGGGCTAAAATTTATAATTAAATAACTAAATATAACTCTCATGTTGTAGTATGTAAAAAAATAACAGTGGTGTAAATTGAATGTATTCAATATTCATGAATAGTACCTATTTAATAGTTAAATGTAAGTTTATTTTGACGTTTTTTCTGAATGTTCATAATCTTTTTGATGCAAACCTTGCATATGTATTTGCCTTTTGTTTTGATTATGTATTATTTGTAAATTACATGTTTTGTTTGAAAATTTTGAAATAAAGTCATTATATTTCAACTTCGCTTTAATTATCTATACTCTAGTCATTGCAAAAAGAATAAAACCTTTTATGAACAACATTTTTCTTTAATTTTTAATTTAAAAATCTACTTTACAGGGAAAATCCCTCACCTGGTGTACAGCGTATCCCAATATTTAGGGTGACAATTGGGAGAAGCTATACAATATATGGAAGAGTTTAAGTTGTGGCAAAGTTGCGCAATTTTGTACTCAATCAAATGCCGTTTTGAAATTGAGGATATTTATAGTACTTCCGAAGATATGCGGGAAAAAAAGATAAATTTGAAAATTGTTTTAATTTTATACCGAGTTTTTTTAAAAATATATATTTCAAATAAATGTCACATCATCACAGCCACCTTTTTCCTTCTACCAAAATACATTATTAAGTTTACGATTCGACGATTCATCTCCGAACGATCATCATAAACTTTGCTTTTTAAATAGTCAAAAATGTTGGCTTCATCTGAATAAACACTAATTTTAATTCTAAATTCCACAGCATATCACACTTAACATTTTTCTGATATTTCGGACTAAAAAACCCATCATCAGTACTAGTTAATAATGATTGCGGAGGAACGAAAAGCCCACGTCGGTTCAAAAATTCAATTACCTACTTCATCTTGAAGCGGGCAAAATGGAAATTTAAAATTTATTTGTCTCTACCTCTCTTATTAGAATTAGAAAAGAAGTACCTAGTTCAAAAATATTTCACTTTTTTGTTCTACTCCGGAAGTTATTTAAAAATCAATGCTCATACCATTTTTTTTTTCGACATAAATTAGCACTGATGAAGGGTTTTATTTGTCAGAAACATTGGAAAACGCTCAAATTTGGGACACCCTGTATCTTTATTAGTTCAGAACAATGTAAAAAATAAATTTTGTCTTAAAAAAGGTAACAAACAATAATTTGTAAATTAAAATTTAGATTTAAACGTAGACCTAAAACAATCTGCTTTATTTTGTAATCATAAAATAGCACAAGGTTTTTTCCTATTCAGTCCATATTTAAGGAAAAAATGTCTCAAGCCGAAATTTGGACATTTCGCATAATTGTTTAAGTAATAGCAGCAAAATGGCATTAACAAAAATATACTATGCTAATATTTAATTTTTAAATTTAATATTTAATGTATTATTTGTAAATTACATGTTTTGTTTCAAAATTTTGAAATAAAGTCATTATATTTCAACTTTGCATTTACTGACCTATGTTCTAGTCATTGCAAAAAAAATTAATATCTTTTATGAACAATATTTTTCCTTAATTTTTAATTAGTTCCGAATAATGTAAAAAATAATTTAAAAATTAAAATTTCGATTTAAACGTAAACCTAAAACAATTTGCTTTATTTTGTAATAATAAAGTAGCACAAGGTTTTTTTCCTATGTTTACGGAAAAAATGAAAAAGTAATAGGAGCAAAATGGCGTTAACGAAAATATATACTAATGTTTAAAAATCTGCATGTATAGCGCGCACTATAAATATAACTTTCATGTTGTAGTATGTAAAAAAATCGGTAAATTCCTTGACCCGGAACTTCCCTCGTTATGAATTATTACTTTTATTAGGAAGAGTGAAGTGTGATCCAAATTAGTTCAGTACATAGTCATAGAGTATATGTGTTACATATACTGACTCTTTATTTTTATTGGAAGCCATTTTGCTCCAACATATTGGATTCCTACCAATATGTTTACTATTTCTTTTCTGTCTATGACACACTTGACTTTTGAGCATAATTTAAAATAAATTCAATAAGTATCCCATTTTCACATTTAATTTGTCTGCAAAATTTAAAATGTATTGAACAAGAGTTCTCTACGTTGATTTTTTAAAAATTTAATTTTTTTTTCTTGTTTCCCCATCTTAAATTGACATCCATATTATCAGTCTTTACCTACTCCGTTGGTCACCAGATATTCCAGATATTAAGTGTCGGAATGGTTTTCATTAACAATCCCCTTGTATCATGCAGGATATAACATTTGTGTCCTGAGGATGCAACAATAAAGTTGCAAAACGGAGACAATTTAAACATAGACTTTTGTTTTTTTTTTACTAAAACTCCAAATAAAACACCACTCTAACATAAAAACAAGAGGAAACTTAATATCTGGGAAATATATGCGGGACAACGGAGTAAAAGTTCCGATAATATGGATTTCATGCAGGATATAAGATCTATATATGTGTCCTAAGGATGCAACAATTAAGTTGCGAAACGTTGAAAATAAAAAAAAACCTTTTTTTTTACTGGATCTTAACCACAAATAATACACCACTCTAACAAACATTTTTTAACATTGTTCCGCTATAATGGATTTTAACCAAAATATTAACAGGCTATCCCCATATGACCCTTAATTTTTGGTCAAAATTTTAATTCAATCGGGTAAGTAGTATTTAAGCTATGTCGCGAACAGATAGACCGACAGACGGACCGACGGAATTGATAAATCATGATTTTTTGGCATCTAGAGACGCTAAAACGTGAAGACGTGTAAAACCTGAGAGAGTGATTTTTTTACGATCACATACTTTTTATTTGGCCACCTTGAATTAGTACCACAATTTTACTCGTTGATCCCTATAATACCACATTTAGTTATGACACACAATTTGAAATCAAACCATTAAGCAGTTTTTCAGGCTGAATTTTTAAATATTTATTAAGCCGCAGTTTTGTTGCACCTTAGATTCGTACCAAAATGTTACCACTTGATTTCAACATAATACTTGATGTTTTTGCAAAATTTGAAATAAATGATGAGTAGTTTTTTAATATTAATTTTTTTAACAATTCACTAGGCTGCCATTTTGTTTCGCCATATTGGATTTTTACCAAAATGTTACGAGGTCATCTCCATACGACCCTTAATTTTTGACCAAAATTTGAAGTCAATCGAGTAAGTAGTTTTTTAGCTACGCCGCGCCGCGAAGAGACAGACAGACCGACGAAATTGAGAAAACCTTTTTTTCGTCATCTAGGGCGCTAAAACGTGAAGATCCGAAAAAATCTCGGAGAGTGATTTTTTCACGATTACAATACTTCCCTCGTTTTACACCAGTTGCGTAAATTTGTTGCATTCAATATTTATGGATAGTACCTATTTAGTAGTTAAATGTAAGTTTATTTTCACATTTTTTCTAAATTTCCATTATCTTTTTAATGCAAACATTGTATATTTATTTACCTTTTGTTTTGAATGTGTTTTCTAAATTACGTTTTGTTTGCCAATTTTGAAATAAAGTCATTATATTTCAACTTTGCTTTTACTTATCTATGCTCTAGTCATTGTAAAAAAAATTAAAATCTTTTATGAACAATATTTGTCTTTAATTTTTTGATTAAAAATTTTACACGAAAAATCGCTCACATGGTTTACGGGGTATGCCAATTTCTAGGGTGACAATTGGGAGAAGCTATACGAGATATGAAAACGTTTAAATGGTGGCAAAGTTGTGCAACTTGTGCTCAATCAAATGCCGTTTTGAAATTTAGGATATTTATAGTACTTCCGAAGATATCCGAAAAAAAAGGAATTTTTGAAAATAGTTTTAATTTTTTACCGAATTTTTTTAAAAAGATATTATCAAATACCGTATTCCCTCTACCAAAATATGTTAGTAAGTTTACGATTCGACGATTCATCTCCGAACGGATCAATAGTTTATGAACTCTGCGTTTTAAATAGTCAAAAATGTTGAGTTCTTCTTAATAAACAGTAATTTTAATTCTAAATCCAACAGCGTATCACACTTAACATTTTTTCGATATTTCGGACTAAACAAATATCATCAATGCTAGTTAATAATGATTGCCGAGGAACGGAAAGCCCGCATCGGGTCAAAAGTTTTATTTGTCAGAAACATTAAAAAACGACACTCTGTACCTTTGTTAGTTGAAAATAATGTAAAAAATAAATTTTGTCTTAAAAAAAGGTAAGTAACAATACTTTGTAAATTAAAATTTAGATTTAAACGTAGATTTGAAATATTCTTCTTTGTTTTTTAATCGTAAAATAACACAAAGTTTTTTTCCTATTGTCAAGACTTATAATTGCTATGGCCCTGTTAACGACTAAAGCGATAGAATTTTTGTTAGATTAAATAATAACGTTGAGTGATCAATAAAGCATAATAATATTGCGCGGCACCATTTTCCACGGATCTCATCGTTTTCCGATCAACGCCGCAGCCGACGGTCATCACAGCCGAACGACTGCGAATGGGTATTTTATGCTTTTGCCGTAGAGCGGCTCCACCGTACAGCAGCCGAAACGTAAGTGGAATGAAATCAGCACTGCCACAAATTCGTCCATAAGGTTGCGCATCTTCCTTTTTACTTCAATCAACGCTAAAACTAAACTTATGGGTAGTTTTCTCTTCAGGCAATTTTAGATTTTCTAACTGTTTTGCAACCCTGTATAATATTTTTTAAATTTTATAATCCCAATAATATTTTCGGAGGATGCAAAACTTTTTATAAACAGTAACATTTTTCATAAAATAAAAAAATAAAAAAGTTTTGCATTTGTTAAGATCTTAAGACACGCTGTATATATATATATATATATATATATATATATATATATATATATATATATATACAGGGTGTTAAACTGCAAATATTTTAACACGTGATAGTATGGACCATTTTTATTAAAAAATGCTTAAATAATATAGGGTCAATTCCTTATTATTTTTGGGAAAAACGGCCTTAAAGTTGTATTTTGTTTTATTAATTTTTAAGCACATCGTTAACACATTTATTACTTTTATTATATAAAAGAATTAATTATATGATTTTCTACAAAATGCCTACATATTTTCTTAGTAAAATATCTGAACGATCTAAATTTAAAAAATAAAATGAAAGTTTTATTTTACCATACAATGCTTATTTGAAAACGGCAACACTGCCCACCGTAGAGACCCGAGCAGAGTAAGCTTCAACGAACATAACAATTCGCAAACCTATCAGTTGCAGTTGTCTTGTTTTTTGCTTCTTTCACCTCACCTTAATTGTTTGCCGTATGAGGCAATTCCATACTGTTTTAATATTATTCAGTCGGGATTTAAAACTTTAGAAATGTCTACGAATCTTGAATATGTAGACATGTTACTTATTTATGGAGAGTGTAGACAGAATGCTCATTTGGGATCCCAAATATACAGGGAAACATATCCAAGATAATCCAACAAGAGCTGCGCCCCCCTTGATTTTTATTTTTGGGGCCACATGAAAACATTAGTGTATAATAGGGTTGAAATTAAAAATGAAGATGACTTTAGAAATATTTTTGCTGCAGCGGAACAAATTAGACAAAGATCTAATGGTCTTGAACCTGTACAAGAAAACTGGCTTCACCGTATTCGTGCATGTTCAAATAGTGGCGGTAGTCATTTTCAGCATTTACTTTATGTTTTTAAAATTCTTTCTTACTGTGTGAATTACCTACCTAGTGCTATAAATTAATATGCTTAGTAAGTTCATATTCTTCATTAATTTTTGGAAATTAATAAACTTAATTATGATTGCGTAGTTAAAAACTATACAAATAAATAATCTAAAAAGTTTTAATAAAAGATTTTTACTATTTTTTTATACACGACGATATGATGCTAACAAACCACATTTTATTGAAAAATCAGTTCATACATTCCAAAAAAATAATCAATATAAAATAATTGAATCGTTTTCAAACAACAGGTTTTTTCATATTTCTTTGTTGACAAAACAGTCAAAACACAGGTGATGAGATTGTCATCACATTGATGTCCAAGCAATGTTGTCATATTGTCTTGGAATTAGTTGAAACCTCCAAAATTAAACATTTTGAAATTACATATCACGAAAACGTTTTCGAATGTACCGATGGTATATAAGAATATTTTGTTTAAAATCGTTCATACTATACTATGTTAAAATATTTGCTGCTTCATCAGATTTTTTATTAAAAATATCCTACCTACTTATTTTTTGTAAATACATTTAGATAAATAACTTGCTAATGTTTCCAAATGAAAGTACAATACTTGACTGACTTATCTAATCTACGTATTAAACCTAAACAAGTTTTGGATTTGAGGTTATATTTTAAAGGTAGTCAGTAAAGTAGTTTTAAAATTATTAGCAGTTTATTTAAATAGTTAGGATAGGTTGTGTCAAATGATAACCATCAAATAAAAGGTTGAATATCATTTTAATGATATGTTATATTCTCTTAATTGAATGAAACGTTTATAAAAAAATATATTCTTTTCTATTTGAGGACTGTTTATGGAATAATATTAATTATTAGTAATAATCATATACACCTTTTTGATTTAATTTTTGTAGTGCACTGGGCACGCCTTGAAGGAAAGGTAGCTACTCCCTGAAATGAAAATCACTTATCTTTACAAGTAAGTGTGGTTCAAGGGAGGGAGACGGAAGGTACATAGGGTGAATGTAGGTGAGTTGGCTGCTTAATTTGATATTCAATCTTAAAAACAAAAACTACAATTTAAAAATAGCATTTTAATAATACTAGCAGGAAGGAAAAGAAAAGTTTTTACTAAACAGGCTTTTATATTTTACATTACATATATACTTATGGGATAACCCTTCTTAAATGAAAAAAACAGTCTTGTCAATACGCCATATCGGCGATTCTAATTTGTCTTCCATGTTATGTTAAGTATTACGTAAATAAGAAGATATCTAAATACAAAATATTTTAAAGCAATCTCAGATATTATTAAAAAGAATATGCCAGTTCCTTAGAATCGACTATTAAATCTCGTATTTTGATCTCACTGTACGAACAAGATTCTGTGTCAAATGATATTTAGTTCCCAGCCTAATTGAATTTACACTCCACTAATAAACATTACTTTATTACTTAACAGCTATAAACGACCATGTTTAAAAACAATCGTGGAGTGGGCGGTCGTCTGCACCAAAAATACGATTATTCATATGAAGAAATAAATAGCCAAAAATGTGTTGCTTTCAATGAAAACACTATTTTGTACGCACTGGTCTGTTAGTAAATCTTTTGTCTTTGTATACTGCATCTAATTTGTCGGTAGACACATTATTTTTATCTTTAATGAATATTTTTTCCTAAAAAAGCTATTTTTAACAGATTTTAAAAAAAGGGGAGGTTCTCAATTCGATCCTATGTATTCTTAACCGACTTCAAAAAAGGAGGAGGTTATCAATTCGATCCTGTGTATTTCTTTATATATGTACATACATCGATTACTCCGCAATAGTATGACCAATTTGGATGAAATTTTCAGGGAATATTCAGGATGCTACCGGAGTGGTTCCATAACAAGCAAATTGAAAAAATATAAAAATGACGGAATACCTCCATTTTGAACGGTTTACATGATGTTACATTGAACAATATACAGTGTCCTTGAAAAAGTTCGCATCATATGGGAATTTTTTTATTAGGTTACTTTGTTAACATCTAACATAGGTAATAGCTTTTGTTTTACTAAGGATGAAAAATGGCTTATTCTAAAATAATCAGGTCACTTGCATTACCTGTCAAAATTGATATATTTTTTAAATTTGTAGAAAAAGCCTTATTTGCAGAAATATAAAAAAGTTGTATTAATAAAAGTTGTTTATTTTTTAATTTTACATATGCATACCAAATTTTGGTCAAAAATTCCAATATTTTTTTGCTTATGTAAAAGTTAAAAATAAACAACTTTTCTTAATACAACTTTTTCATATCTTAGGAAATAAGCACCTTTTCTGCATTTTTTTTAAAGAAATGTTAATTTTGACAGGTTTTTTCAACCTTAGCAAAAAAAGTCCCATATGATGCGTACTTTTTCAAGGACGCTGTATGTGTTCACCATTCTGTCAGGAAAAATGTATGTATTTCACTATTGTGTATTGCATAGCAAGACAATTTATTATATAATTGTTATATAATATGCACTGGGTCTAGTGACTATTTGTTAAACTTGACTTTTACAATAAACTCGCATAAATAGAACTAAAAAGAATTGAATAAAAAAATTTGTAGAAAAAATAAAACCTACTTAAAAAAAATGCACTAAAAATTTAAAAATAATACTTTATTTCATATGGAAACTTTTACTTTGTGAAGAAGATGTTTTTACTCGTCTTTATAATTGTACAGGTAATTATAATCTTAACTAAATATTATATAACTTGATTCTACAAAACTTTTCTTGTGATTGAATTTCGATTTTATTAATAATTTTAGTTTTTGTCAATTTTATGTATAGATGGGGCTTTTATGTAATATTAGTGACCATGATTTTAGGGAAATTTTAAACTCAATGTAATCCAGTAGATATATGTTTATCCTATGAGGGACGTCCAACATTTTAATCTAGGTTTAGGCTAGAAAACTTTAAGCCATTTTAAAACTGAAGCTATAAATTGTAAAATAAAAGTGTAAAAAAATTGAATTGAAAGGCAAAGTCATTAATGGTGATGTTTACGGTGTTTAAGGCTTTACATTTTTCCATTCCAAATTCCATATGGATGTCTTTCGAGAAGGCGTATGTCACATCAACAAGCTTTTTTAGTTGGTTTCGGAAGTTGTCTCTATTGGCTTTGATGTTGAAGGAGGTTCATCGCTAAGCAGCACCAAAGTGAACTTAACGAGTCTCCTTGGTAAGTTCCCCTATTAAAGTGTATCTAATCGTTGGTAAGAGATTGATCGCCATTATAGATCCTCAGGTTCGTTCTCCACTGGTGTTTGATAGTGTGTGATAGCCCGAAAGGAGAAATAGTTCTAGCAGTGAAACAAAGAGAGACCTACAAATACAACAAGCTAGACTGCTCCAGAATAAGCAAGGAAAGATTAGTACGTTCAAAGAGTGCGAGCTCTTCTGACTACAGAACTAAACGCCGGAAATCTCATTACAGCAATTAACACCTATGCTGTGTCCGTGCTGACCTAATGTTTCGGAATCTTGGAATAGACTAACACGGAGCTAGGACTACAAAAAGCTGCTCGCCTAATGATGATTAAGTACAAGCTCAAGGTCATCAACTCTCCGAATGTTGTTGTTGTTACTCTCCCAAGAGCTGCGAAACTTGCGAGATTTCTTCACCAACGAGGCACAACCCTTCAAGCGTCCACCTCATAGTGATCATACTCATAGTCTCAACTCAATCTCGCAAGTGACAACATCATCCTAAAGTTACTTTCAGACCCTAATAAACAAGAACAGTGGGCTTAAATGGCACTGTATCATAGTGACTTGAATCAGCCACACATCGATAAGTCAACACCCAACATGTGGCTGAGGGATGGACAACTATTCTCAGAGACAGAAGGATTTGTGATGGCAATACTCTACCAAGTTATTAACACACGGAATTAAATGAAATTCATCACGAAAGACCGGTCTATTGAATCTGATAAGCGTCAAAAATGTAACGAGATATCAGAGATTATACGGCATATAACATCTGGCTACACTTACCTAGCAAACACGGACCTCCTCCAGCGACATAACCAGATGTGTAACTTCATATTCCAGAAGGTTGCCAATAAATACGGGCTCTTGAACACCTTTGTGACCTATTATAAATACCAACCAAGATTAGTGCTTGAAAATAATACATTCAAGCTGTACTACAATCCGGCAATTATCACCAAGAGACGCGTGACGAATAATCGGCCTGGTACTGTTAAATAAGGAAACAAAGACAGCTTATTTGGTAGATGTCGCTGTACCCAAAAATAACAGAGCGTTGGATAAATATCAAGAGAAAAAAGCCAAATATGCGGAGCTGGCCATCGAGATACATCAGATGTGGCGACTAAATAAGGTTCATGTGATACCGATCATCGTATCATCAAATGTAGTAGTTCCAAAAACGCTAGAACTGAACCTGAAAATTATAGAAATTCATACTAATACCTTCATCGACATACAGAAGACAGCCCTGCTCAGTACTTACCACATAGTGAGAAATAATAGAAACCAGCCCACTCCTTTTGATGCATGCATCCGGGATGGGCTTGGAACTCATTATTTGTTATCAATTCCGATGTTAATAATAATAGTAATAGTAACTTTGCAGAATATTCAACATTAGTATTACTCAAAATTCGATCTACTATAAGAGGAATTAGTCGATAGCTTAGATCACCTAAAAAATACTTTGGAAATTACATCACATACTCTGTTGTTCCATCTTCTACGTTGTCTTGCAGTACCACTCTGGAAATCAAGATTCTCTAAAACATCGAGATCCAATAAACTTATTACAATACCATTTACTTTCAGAAAGGGTGTATTTTAGGGAGGCCCCTTCTACTCTTCATCTACTCTTTTGTATTTCGTTGCTCATAATTTCGGTATCTTCTCGTCAAACCCAGGGTTACGTGAGCAGTGAAGCTCTATGCTTCAAGTGACCTAAACTTACAACAGTTTCTGAAAATAGTGCAAGAATACACTCGGAACATTGGAATGGATTATGGTCTCCGGCCGGTTTGGAGAGAATCATGAACAGGAATACCTCTGCGATAGAAGCATCCTTCGCAATAACTAGTCTTATTACGTAAGCTAGGTGAAGCAGGCTTTAAGAAGCAAGTATATATAGGTAGCGATTACCTAAAATATGGGTATTAGAACCTTCCAGGAAGAATAAAATAACTGCTACAAATACACTTGCGATCCATGTCTTACTATATTCATTTGTATTTAGATTTAGACGTGGGTACACGCAAGATGATGCATCTTAGTAGCAGCATCCAACCTCGATCTCCCGCATATACCTGCTTCATCATCAGGGTGGACGAGACCTTTTGAGCTTGGACCGAATACCCAATCGTACCGTTATCAGTCTAGCTTGTAAGGTCACCAGCTCCTCTTGTATATCTTAGTCAGTTTTCTAATATACCCGATGTTAAGTGTAAGGCGTGTCGGGCATAATGCCGGTCTCAAACTGCAATATTCCCATTTGAGACATCGGTACGGTATCGACGAGGCTCCGGTGATACCTTATGTCTTCGAGGAGGTCGAGCCTGTAGTATAAAATGACAACTGTCGTTTTTATTGGAACTACGCTTTTCCCCCTACTGTTAAACTGTAAGGCAATAAGCCAGACACTGTTCTGTTGAACAAAAGAAAGAGCTCAGTTTTTGTCATTGAGTTCACTGCTCTATAGGAAACCAACATACAGGGAGAAGCAAGCCAAACAATTTAGCTGGTGACCGAACTGACGAAAGACTCTATTCCGAGCATAGCGTTTGACTAATCGTTTTCATTATTGGCGCCTTGGCAGAGATTAAAGACACGTTCCTGACAGAGATTCGGAAAACGTGTGAAGGCTCATCAGAACAACTTGTGATAGGAAGCTTTCGTTCTGGAGGCCTAGAATTGTTGCGTTGGATTTTTCTTTTTCATAATAGTAATAATAATTTAAAACTAAAAACAATTAATAAATTGCAGTATATAGGATTTTTATTGGTTATTACCAAATAAATGTATACATATATAGACTGATCTATGTACATCGTGGAATTCTATACCAGGAAAGTTGTGGGTAAAAGCGAATTTGCCGATTTTTTTTTAAGTTATACTTATCATGTATATATAGATTCCACTTTATTACTACTAAATTATAAATTAGTTTATTTCCTGCGTTCTGAATATTATTAGGATTTTTTTGACAGAGAATGCTGTGATCATTGACCAACGAGCTGCTTCTAGTATACATTATACTTGTTGAAAAACATTCCATAAAAATAACATTGATTGACCTGATTAACTCAAATAATAATAACTTGCATAGAAAGTATAATGAAAAGATCGTACAGTATAAACATCTAGATGAGTATGTAAGAAGGCTGTGGTAGCTGGAACCTATAAGAACTATTCTAATCATTATATTCGATAAGTGATTTTATCTCGAATAGTTTTCTGGAGCAAATCAGGACATTAGATCTCAAAGAAACATGTCGTATAAAATCATGCAAACAGCGGTAATATTTTTGTAACCAGGGTTGTTATGTTATGTAAACATTGTGATTATAAACAACCGTTTTAAAACATCATTATTTATTTTAAACTCTTCTTTCTAGTTACTTTAATATAAAACCAGTTTGGAGAATATACTCTAATAACAAAATATAGGTACATATACAGGGAATACATCAAAGTAACAATAGTTTAGTATAATATTAGAGTTTAGAACAAGTATTTTAAACAGGTTTTTTTTGTTTTAAAGATAATCTTCATCTTAAAGTTAAAAACATGTTTAAAAGAAATAAACTGTTTTAACCTTATTAAAACAAATGTTTTGTAAAAAAAATCATGTTTTTTTCAACCCTGCTGGTAACGGCAGTAAGAAGATTTGTGCATGGGATCCGATATTATAAAAATTACCCCAAAAAACCTTAATTCATTTAATATCAGAAAAATATAATAATATCATGTATTACAAGTCCCTTGTAAGAAATTAAAAATTGGGGTAGAACAATTTTCGTAGTTTAATTGCGTCAAACAGTTAACTTAACCCTAAACCATAAAGTATCATAAAATATGGCCCTTGGCAATTTTATCTAAATATGTATACATACGTACATATTTCGATAGAGGTAATTAATAATTATTTCCATATAGATAAATGTTTCCTGGCGTTCCGGCGTTGTGTTAAGCTGCATGGATTTTTTTAAGGCATCGCTTTTTTCACTGACTTTTAATATTGCCCTAAATCATTATCCGAATAATGTTTGTAATAAAGATAGTATATGTATGCTACGACATCATATAAATATGCTTAATTTCTATAGATATTGTGACTTACGACTCCCTAAAAAAAACCTTTATGATTTTATTGATTTAAATAGAAATGAAACGTAAAATAAATGTTATGTCCTGTCTAAAACAATCCATTTATTATTTATTACACCGAAGTTGTTTGAACAATTATATGAATAGCATGAAAAACGTGAGAAATATATCCGCAATGAATAATTGTTACAGTTTGTACAGGGTGTTTAAGTTTGATTGAAAATACGCAATACTGAAGTAACAATTGAACATTAAAACAAAATGGTAAATTATTTTAATTTAAGAATTTATTATCGTCAAGGTTTTTAATAGTTTAAAAGTTGATTTTTCAGACATTATTCCGGTTTAACCGAAAACAACACCAAAAATAAAATATTGAATTATCAACGTAGCCTGCTATCAAAAATTGTCTACCAACGCAAAGTATTTATGTAGGCTTATTCTACGGCTCTTTAAACAATACTAAATTCTAATGCTGTGCAATAAACCATTGTTAATATATTGCAATAATAAATCTCAAACACATGTATACAGATCATTACAGGCTGTTTCACAAAGATTAAACAATTAAGGGTGCAATATAGAGTAAAAAATATAAAAAAGTGCATGTAAGCATGGTTTCGCAGACGCTTCTTTTTTGAGTTAGAGGGTGTTGAAAAATCTTTTATGAATCAATTTTTTTCAATATCCTGGAAAAAAATACTACATTAAAGGACGTTTTAAAGGTAAAAAATAAATTTTAACCTAACCAGTGCATAATAACAAGTCCCGAATTGTTTTTAATCGAAAAAAAGGTCACTTACGGTTTTTACATATAACTTTTTTTAATTTGTTTAACAAACCTTATTTCGACTTGTCTTCGTCCAATGCTTCGTTTTTTAGATAAAATATAAATTATGATTTTTTATACACTTGTGTTCAAAATCGAATATTAAAAAAAAACATTGTAAACTTTGAATTTTATTTATTATTCAAAACCGAACATTGGATAGTTTATCGTTTAATGTCATTGAGTAATCACTATTAATAACATTTAATATAAAAGTGCTGAATATAAAAACGTAAATTATTTAAAACTATTGTTTTAAATAATTAACTGTCATCCATTTCATGTACGGAACGACAAATGGAAATGCTCTGGAAGCGAGACCGTCTCTGTAAGGAATCTTTTCCTGATCGCCATTTACCTTAGAGCGAGCACATTTACATCTGCACATAAACGTTTAACAGATAGTGGTGCACGACGAACCGTGACAATGGAGGAAAATGATTTGGAACTGGTTGGTCAAAATTCTAAACTAAGTACAAGGCATTTGGCCAGTCAGCTAGGGAATATAGATCACGTTACGATATAAAGAATACTTAGGCAACATCTGCCGTACGCTTACTACATACGAAAGACACCAACTTTATCTCCTGTCGATTTTTCAAGTAGGCTGCAATATTCTCAAAGACTGAGAATATTCACGGATGAAACCGGGTTTACCAAAAATGGTATATTCAATTTTCATAATGAGCATATTGGTCTAAAGAATAAACCCACTCAGCATTCATTAATCAAGGCACCAGCAACAACATTCGATCAAATTTGTGGTTTATGCACAATGGGGCACCGGCACACTTCAGTCGCATTGTAAGAGACTATTTAAACAACTAAACTAACTTTTTCACAAATTTGGTCGGGTCGGGCCGTTTTCTTAACGGTGTGTTTTTGTTGTCACTTAAAACAGTTGTGATGCACAATTTTCACATAAATCATAAACACTGTAATAAACTTCTTATTTATCTACTTGACTGGCGTCATAACAAATCATAATTTATTTTTTCCTGTGAAAAACAAAGTATTAGACGAAAAAAAGTCAGATACCTTTTTTCCGAAGAACTGTTTTATTCACTAAAACAAATTGTTAAATGTAAAAAATGTCAGCGGCGTATCATTTTTTTTCTATTAAAAATAATTGTCGACTTGCCATTATGCACTCCACTGGTAAAAGTAAAAAAATTACTTTTGTCTTTTAATGCTGCATGCCAGGTTTTAATGTATCATCTCGAAAGGTTTCCATGATAATTAAAAAAATATATTCATACTGGCAATATATGTAACCAGTTACGAAACTAACGCATTCGTGGAGATATTTGCAACTTTCTGGACCTACGTCGGGTTTAAAAATATGTTGTCTCAAAGTACTTATTTTGATGACATTAGTCAAGGTTTCATCTAGCTCGCCACACCCTGAAAAGATGACAATTTTATTGAAAAATGAAAAAATTGGACACGTCTTTTAGAAAATTCATTTATTCAATTTTTGGACTTCGGACAAAAGAAATGTAAATCTATGTTTAGTAACAAAAAGATAGAGCTTTTTGTCAACCAAATCGTTTTAGTATCAGGTGGTACTTATAACTCGCTACAAACGCTCAAAGCTAGGCAAACTTTTGTGCTCGCTCCATTTCAAAAGTTTCCTGAAATTCAGGCTTAGCACAGATTGGACAGAATTATATACTACCTCTAGAGAAAACTAGACGTTTCATTGATAAGTTTATTTTTCCTCAAAATTAAGTTTTCCGCTTCGCGAGTCACGCTATTATCACTAAGCGTTGTTATTAACTTTATTACACAACTTGTAAATTCAGAAACTCTGCATATAAAATATAACTATTTGGTGGTATATTTGCGTAATTCTCGCTCTTAATGTTAATTTAAACGACAGTGAATTAAAAACGATTTAAATACACCGAAAAATATCAGCTACTTAAATATCAAGTCGGAAACATTAGAGATGCTTTTATTTAAGTTATTTATCGTTGAAATTATAAACAAATTATTATGTTTTTTGTTACTATTTTTGACGTTTTATTTGGCAAAATTTCACACTATTATTCTGATGTTAGTCATGACGAACAAAACGAAGTCTCGTAGAGGTGTCTATCTGTTCTCATTTGTCGCAGAATCATTGTTTAAACAATGCCTTCCGGGATAAACAAATAGCCAAAACTCGTTAACAAATGAAATTACAGGAACAAATTTCTGCACACATATTTAGCATCATATTTTGTATGAAGTTTCAGATCTATACGTTGCAAATTGCATAAGTTATTGACATTTGAATTTTGAAGATTTATATTTGGGCGATTTTTTTGAAAATTAATCAATTCATTTTTACAAGATACATCCCAAAAGATAGAGTTTTCAAATATTTACAACTTTAAGTATTATTCCATAGGACTCAGGAGTCATTTTAATACAGAAGGAAAAAAATCAATTTTCGACTATTTAGGTAATGATATATATATTTTCCTCAATAATTTTTTGGGTGAATTTTTGTA
Source organism: Kuschelorhynchus macadamiae (assembly GCA_030620095.1). Lineage (NCBI taxonomy): Eukaryota > Metazoa > Arthropoda > Insecta > Coleoptera > Curculionidae > Kuschelorhynchus > Kuschelorhynchus macadamiae. The sequence goes on along the minus strand of JAUTXW010001143.1, from coordinate 1,536,984 downwards.
AAATATAATTATTTAGATGCATTTAAACCATTCGCGAAGTCAGTTCCTTTATAGGCGTTTATAAACAAAAATCGTTTTACTATATGTAGCATTTTCTCGGCCTTTTCCCATGCATTGAGACCACTATGTAGTAGATCGTTTTCTGTCTCCCTCTAATACATTGCCTCTTATGGCAGGGTTTTTGTCAAATTTCAGTCTCAGAAATGCACATTAAAACATTTTGAAACATACTGACATCGTTTTTGACCAAATTTTTAAGAAGTCGCAGAGACGTTGCCATATTTTATGCGTACCTTATTAAAGCAATTCCTTCTTTGATTCTACTCAGCTATTTAAGATTTATTGTTACAGCCAGTAAACAAGTGTAGGCTTTCAACGCTACTAAGCTTTGAACGTTATAATCATGAAGATGGCCACTCGGTACGCACAGCTGGACGGGCTCTTCTAACTCATCCGCGACTTGTGAAAGGCGCTCAAATAACACTAAGGTCATTTACACTTAAGTTACTGTTAACCCACGGCAAAAAATCTCTATGTCCTTCTTTAGACAGAATTAGTCGGCGTATTGTCGTACCAACACTTTTATTTAATGCCACAATGACCTTTACAGAATTCAAACATAATAGATCTTCTTGATTGATTTTTTAAATGAATATTGCTTTATGATGTTTTATATAATACATAATACAAGTAATGCTTGTGGCAATATTAAAAAATAATGTTCTCACAAAACGTATAATTTCGTCTAACACGTTTAATATGAATTGTCCTTCCATTTGGCCGCAAAGTGCTTACTGTTTTATATTAATTTCATTTTACCCACATACACCAATGAAAATTTGGCAATTTTTAATTTATACCTTCTTGTGAATGTAATATTTATCCAATAAACGTTATTTAGGTCTTCGTCAACAGGCCAACCTAGTTAACTTACCTTCCATGCATTTTTACTTTTATCAAATTTAGCAGTCAGTTTATATTATGAAAAATGAATGCAACGATTTCTGCGTGTTCTTGAAAATATATGCACGTACGGGAAATTCTTGAAAATAGATGCATAAAATTACATCAGATACCTTGAAATTTTTTCGCAAGTTTTTGAAAAAATTTGGTATAATCAGGAATTTCAAGTTATAGAAGTCTAACAATCTCGAAATGATTTTATATATCGTCAGTATTACTATTGGAAATTGAGCTACTTTGTTACCCAATTATGAATGCATTTTCAAACAAAATTTTGATCAATATAGAAAGGATAATTCGAAAATAAACAATGCTGTTTGCATGGGAGGACATGAGGAGAGTGTTCTCCAGTCAGTTAAAATTTTAGACAGGCAAAATAATGTGGGCGAAAATTTCAGAACGAGCTAAGTTCCATAACGAACATTAACCAGTGGCGGCTATTCGGAAGAAGTAGAGGAAGTGCTTCTTCCCCAAAAAAACCTGGCAAATCATTTTTTAACACTCTTTAAAAATCAATACAATATACTAATTTTCAATATTAAATTTTTTCAATATTAAATCTAATTCATTTCATTAAAAATTATCAATAATTGCGATATTAAATTTAATGCATTCGTAGTATTGCCGCTGGTCGCTCCTCGTATGTGCGCCCACCGCACCGACAGCAAACTCGTTTGTGTCGATCCACCAACGGAAGAGCCACGTGCGAGCTCCGTAAAAATCTTTCAGTGAGAAACGAAAACCGTGCCTTAAAATAATGCGTTGCTATGGCATCGAGAGTATCGCAGGTCCGAAGACCGCGCCTCTAGGGAAGAGCCGCAGTTCAACACTTCCGTTCGTATTGTACGTAAAGTAGATCGCGGCGATTGCGCTTTATTCAGTATTTTATCGGCTGTCTTTCATTTTATTTGGAGGAGTGGCGCATGTGTGTGGTTGAAAATGAATTCGTTTCGGTTCATTAGCACCGAATATTGTCTTGTTCTTGTTCGGAATCGTTAAAGACATTGTTTGTAGTTTGTTAGAAACAAAGGACCTTTTAATTACCGGTCGACAAACAAGTGTGTTGACAATTAGTGCGAAAAAGACATTAAAAATGCTGGTAAATCCTACAATATTCATTTAAAAATTCTTGGTTTTCTGAATATAAGTGGCTGTGTAGCAGTGGATATTTTCAATAAATGTTTTGCATGCGGTGCGCATTTTAGACCGTGTTAGTGTTATATAATTAATCAAAAGCTAAGAAACAAACACTATCACGCCTTTCTGTGGCAGTAGACACTTTCATTCAGAGTATTGGGTACTAGGAACAGTAGAATCTAGATATGCGTTGGAGTATTAAATTCCTTTGCGAGGCAAATAATTTTTTGGATGAGAATTAGCATATACTACTTTTTATGCATACGACCCAATAAAACTACCTATCTAAACACCAAAAGTAGCAAAAGCCATTAAGGGCTAAAAACAAGAAATAGAAAGGGCAGTGGTAAGTAACTAAGGGCAACAGTAAAAACTTTATAGGTAAAACTTTATAGGGACAATTTCCGTGAATGCAAAATTACCCACATTCACCCACTAGCAAGTCTGCTGGTACCGGGAGCTAGGTTAAAGGCGTGATGTCTGCACAAAATGTCAGCCCTGACCTCGGTGTTTCTGGCAGTGGACAGGCCATAGAAAAAACTCTCTTATTTTTATTTTTTTTTAGTTCCACGCAATTCCTCCGACCCAATAATGACAACTTCGATACGCATCTGACACTCCTTATTTATTAATTCCCAGTGTTGTTAGGTCGGTTCTTATTACCACAAAATTCTCTTCAAAATATTGAGATCATCTAATATTAGCATATTACACACACCTTAAAGATTTTTACTAAACTTATTATTGACCTAATTGCCTGTATCACACCTGCAATGGTTATTATACAAATGCAGTAAATCATAATTTCGAAAACTGGACATTTTTCTATTTGTATATTGGTGAGCATTAGATCAATATTCAGTTAACCTCGACTTGCAGTAACTATGTAATTGTTCATTTAAAATGACAGTTTTAACCATTTTCCCCAAATATTTTACAACATAACAAATAACTGTATAGTGAAAATATATAACTAGTGTATATATTTTATATCTGATACTATAATACACATGCAGGACTTAACTCGATTATATACAAATAAAAGTCTTTTTACTTTTATCTTTTTTTACAACGAGGACAAGTATTGTGATCGATTTCACCACATTTCTTATGGCACCACCTAAAACAGATTATACATAGAGCCTACTTTTCTTCACAGCTTCACAAAATTTTCTGAATATCCTTCTTTGCCAAATATACGCTCTGTATTATTATATTCTTCTTCTTCGCTAGAGACATCGTACTAATAATATTTTTGATTCGTCTTCTGAATCTGAACTACTATTTACTGGTTTTGGCCTTCTTTCTCTTAGAAGTTACAACTCTTGCTTTTCATTTTGACCATTTTTTGCTTTCTTATTTTGAACTTTTTGAACGGTTATTTTATATGGAGTTGAGGTAATTAAATTAGCTTTGCCCTTTGTTTTGTAAGTACAATTAGAATTCATGGAAGTTGATGGTATTGGAAGGATATTCTGTTTGTTCACTTAAAAGGAGATAACATTTTTGGGCGACATTGTTCAAACCTGTATTACCAAAATTAATATTAGCTTACTGGGATTAGATTATTCTCCCAAAACATATTTCTGTTGTAAGAAAATAGTCCTGTTTTCTGAAGAAATTGACAGACGCTTCCATTGTACGAGCTGAGTTATAGGTTTTTCTAAACAGCGAGCAAATATTACTGTTTGTCATTAACTTTCCGGGGTTATTTCTAATTACTAGGGGCTGCATATTATGCGTTGCATGAGGTGGCAGCCAGACTATTGATACATGATCCTTTCTTGCCATATCAAAATATGAAAACCACTGTGTAAAAATATATATTTGTATCCATCCGGAAGGATGGCAATCCCATATTAACCCAGCAGGTGCGCCATCGATCAAGTGTTCCCATATATTTTCTCGAGGAAATAATACGACGGGAGAAACAAATGTCCCAATAGCATTCATGACTGACCCCACTGTAAGTAATTTTCCTCTCTCAAGAGATGATATAGCAGAGACAATTATTTTACTTGCTTTGTGTTGCACTACTGTTATTGAGTGTCTCGTCAACATTGAATAATATCTGAAGCAAATTATTTTTAGCCGCCTCTCTTTCAAATAAATCAAATCAAATTGCGGCTGATATTGCTTGAAGTATAAGAACAGACAACTGTGGGTGCGTGGTTAAAAATCCTTTTAGCCACTTCTTGCCCGCATTACCTGTTTTTTCCATAGTTTTTTTTTCATTTCTATACAGTATTTTGCTAAATCTGTCCAATTTAACTGGTAAAGATTGTTTTAACTTTCACAAGTTCTTCTACACTTATATTATATTTTAGATATATTTCAGTTGTTTTTAAAATTTCTGAATTATTTAATACTAAAAAAAGTTAAAACATCTTTTGGAACACTAAATACTTTATAGGCCATACGATATCCTATGTTTATATGTGACACATTTTGCTAGGCATCTTCAGAACAAAACTAAATACGGAATAAATGCCTAAATTGCTTAATCACTTCTACACAAACAAACTGAGCTAAAAATCATTTAAAACTTAGTTTCTCTTTCAAAAACTGCAACACAAGCATATGGCACTCCAATAAGTTATTGACTGTTTGTTATTGCTACCATTAGGAGGACACACATATTTCAAAAGATAACACTACAATCATTTTGCGACTGTGGTGTAAAAAATCAATTTTTCTTAATTTTTGGTTGCTAAATGTGAAAATGTTGGTAAAACCTTCCTAAAACGTAAGATTTTTAAGTTATTATGATTTTTTCAACAAGCATTAATAAGTATTTTAATCATATTATTTTAAAAAGTAATGTTTTTTGAAATTGAAAAGAAATTGGGAAGAAGATCTAGACATGTATGAAAGTGACGAAAAAATACCCCATTTAATCGAACAAAATGAATTAAATAATCTAGTTAGGGACCTCCACTTGTTCAAAGAGCATGCTTAAATTCAAGGTTACAACAATGGAATTTACTAGCGACTGGAAGAATTAATAAGTATTTTAATCATATTATTTTAAAAAGTAATGTTTTTTGGAATTAAAAAGAAATTGGGAAGAAGATTTAGAAATGTATGATGATAAGGCAGAACCCGATAAGGTATCAGAAAAAGGATGGTTCTTATATTCCCGAAAGTGACGAAAAAACACCCCATTTAATCGAACAAGATGAATTAAATAATCTAGTTCGGGACCTCCACTTGTTCAAATAACATACTTAAATTCAAAACAACAACAAGGGAATTTACTAGCGACTAGAACCAAAGTTACAATATTACTCGTTTTTTACTATGCGGAGTAAAATGTGTGTTTGTGTTAATCCAAATAGTGTTATGGACAAATTATGGAGAAATTAGGCTTTGCACATAACCCGGACGAATGACGCTTGTTCATAGATTCTTCTAAAATAGGTTTAAAAGCAGTTCTGAGTCCTGATCTATAATGGCAATAAAAGACCCTCAATTTCTCTTGCGCATACAGTTGACATGAAGGAAACATACGAAAATATGTCACTTATTCAAAGGCAATAAGCTCAAGGCAATATGATTCGTACAAGTTCCAGATATGTAGTGACCTAAAAGTCATAGGACTGTAACTAGGGCTTTAGGGTGGATTTACCAAGTATTGCTGTTTTTTTTTTCATTTTCATCAAACATTAAGTGATGTTGAATTAGCTGCGTGGATGCCTTTTAAAACAATTGTTTCGGAGCTTTTAGGAAACAAAAAAGTAGAATACTATAAAAAACTTGTAGAACTACTTGAAAAGTACTGCAAAATGTCTCCTAAAATACACTTCTGGCACTCCCATTTAAATTTTTTTCCCGATAATTTGGGATTATTTTGGTTTCTTATGAGAGAAAGCTATCATGAATATAAATTAAAGTTAGCATTCGCAAAAAAGTTATCTACAAAAACCTTACTATAAATGCATTGCATGCATATTTTTGCAAATAAAACCTTTTATCCTTAGAATATCTTGATTTTTTTTCTAGGTGGACTAAAATACGTAGTGGACAATTTTGGTTGTTGAATTCGTAATGTCTCCTCCTCCCTGCCCAGCCATTATAAAATCAGTCGCAATTTCTTCTTCGTATTTGTTGACTAATGTAATATCTTATATTAGACACCTACCTCATATTAACATTAATTTTTACTAGATTTTCATTTCTAGGTTAATCTCAAATGGAAGTTTTATGTCCGCCTCTTTGGGGAAACACTGAATGTTAGAGTCACATTTATTGTAATATAATTATAATTATAATAGGGAATTATTAGAGGTATTTTTCAGTAATATATTATATAGTTTTTAATTCAGTTTGATGGGCGTTAAGTTCATTTGAACCTATATCATCAGTAGGTTGGATATATAAATTTATTTTTTAAAATAATGTTTTTTAATAACACGCAAATTTAAAGAGAATCTCTGCTCAGTAATATCTGCTATTCTGAAAATACTTGAAAATCCTTTTACAAAATTCAATCTACGAGACCTAAGAAACAAAGACAACCAACAACTATCAACTGATTACTAAAAAATCACCTTGAAGCTATTACTGCCACACAATTTATGAAAACATGAATTCTTTTTTCGCTTGATTAATGGGGGGAGGGGTTTGAACCCCCTAAACCTCCAACTGTAACTACAGCCCTGCTGTATAGGGATAATGTGACCCGCCAAGTTAAAAAATGTCTCAGCCACATTGCCACAATTCTGAATGCTTTTTTATTATTTAAAATAAAAACGCCTCTTGCTGCAATACAATCGATCTGTTTAATCTATTCGTAGGAATTTTTAAAACTTACGATTTGTTATGTTATATGAAAAATTAGCATTTTTAAACAAAGAAACAACACTGTCAATATTTTGGCGTCCGTAAATTACGGAATGTTAAAAAAGTACTGGTTTATTTCAAACACTCATAAATTTCTTGAGTGGTAACCGATTTCTCCAATTTTTTTGGCTAGTAGGCAATTAACTCTTAGCGTTAGAGCATAATTACTAATGTTTTCTTGTTGTACAGAGTGGAGCATACAGTTTTGGTGCTTATAAATTTCCTTGTTTAAGTTGTATATCTTTAAATGGTACCAATCAGGGGTTTATCCATAATAATTATTGACACAGGTACTTGCGGTTTCAACTATATAAAAAATTGTACATTTTTAGCAGAAAGTACAAGATCTCAAGATCTGCCCATATTTCTTATTACTGCTTAAACTGTAGTAACAATTTTCGTTATGTAGGATTAATGTAACACGAAATAATAAGGACAGCGGTGCTGCCACATTTTTAGATTTTTCTGTAACAACTTGAAACTTGATGAAAAATTGAGTTTTTAAATCTAATTTAAAGTAAGGTTGGGACTGATTCGTTTTTGATATTGTAAACCTCGTGTTTAGTATTTGCTCAAAAATAAGAATTCCTTATAATTTTTCTTGGAGAGCTACTAACTTGATCTAGGTTTAAAAACTCATTTGGAATAGTCAGTTATTGGAGCATGTACTTAATTACGAGATTGTAGGCAATTTTGATTTGTAAATATTTTAATCATTCTTAAAGAATATACTTACATTTTTTACTCAATTTACTTTGTAGGGGATCGATAAAGCATTTGTTGATATTTCATTTAATTTTATAAAAAAAATAAGTTGGATTTATTGAGGTTTTAGCAATAATAATAATTTTTTACTCATAAATTCTTACATAAAAAAATCGTTATTTTAAAACGTAAGTGTATGGTAATTTTTATACCTGGTTTTTCTTATTGTAGTAAATACATGCAAAATCTGTAGAACTGTTCATACGCTTCAAAAATGCTATTGATATATCACATCAGTGAAATATCCTAGGTTCTCAAATTGTGAGTTTGTAATAAATTAAATTTAAATAAGATTTGCTATGTCAACAGAGAATTCTAGAAATGTGGCAACACCGCTGATACATTTTTTTAGTTTCATTAGTCATAGATGTAAATTAAATGTTTTTTTAAACTGGGACAAATTTCTAGATGAAAGATGTGAAAAAATCTGTTTTTTTCATACATATCCATCAAAAATGTCATCCATCGAAAACCGCTCGATAATAGCTCGATTTGCGCAGGCGATTGCAAACTACAGCATGCCACAGATCGCACATTTTTAAGGGATTTGACCGAATCCACTTTTCGATAAGATTCGTGCGTCAATTAGTCTAAAGAATATTATGATTGAGTTTTATCGTATATTAGTAATGCGTATGCAAAGTATGTACATCAAAATTCAGGTCAATCAGTCAAAAAAGAAACAACGTACGTAATCACACAAATAAGTATATTATTTTAAATAAAGGCAGAATGATCACTTCCCAGTATTCGTTATCTCATTTTCCTGAAATAACATAATTTTTATCTTAAAGTAATATTTTGAAAACGTTCAAGTTACTGAGTTATATAAGCTGACAGTGGAAATGATAACAATCAGATTCATAATTTTTTCAATAGAATTGTTTGTTCATACACGATATTATGTAATTTTATGTACACCTATTTATTGGTACTTTAAAATTAATTTATCACCTGCATTAATATTTTTACTAGAATCGAAAAATAAAATAGAACCGGAATGAACGGAGGTTTTGTTAATTTAATACTTTGGGGTTGAATAAAACAAGGGTAATTCCAATTTTATTGAGTACATATTTTATATAATAAAATTGCACGTTTTAGTGCTCAGTAATTTTATTACAAAAAGGAAACACCTTTAATGGTCTTTCCCCCTGCGTAGCCAGTTGTAAATATAACGTTCCGTTTTTTTCAAAATTTCCATCGGCTATTTTTGTAAATACAACATAATTATCATATAGCAAGTAAGAAAAGAACCGTGCTCATATTGTGTGTACAATTTATTTACCTTAAAATCATTTGCAAGAAGGCTCTTATACCTTACCGCCTATCTCTCCTTTTATTAGGCATAGTGTAGTGCGCCCCAATTTATTTCATACATAGCTATTTTAGTAACACATATATACTCTCTCTTCAAACATTCTTATTAGATGCAATTTTGTTCTACTATATTGGATTCGTACCAAAATTTTACTAGTTTCTACCTACGCCACACTTGATTTTTGGGCATAATTTAACACAGATGGGAGTAGTTTTTACACTGATTTTTTAAAAATATGATTAGACCACCATTTTGTTCCGTCATGTTGAATTCATACCAAAATTTTACCAGCTTATCTCTAAATCACACTTAATGTTTGCACAAAATTGGAAATCAAACTAATAAGTAGTTTTTTTAGATATTTTATTAGACCGCCGTTTTGTTTTATCATCTTCATTCATGCCAGTACATTCTTATGTAAGACTTGATTTTTGCCGCCATTTTGTTCCGCAATATTGGATATTTACCAAAATGTTACCAGGTCGTCTAGAGCGCCTAAAACATTGTAAAAAATTGGGAGTGTGATTTTTTCACGATTGTAGACAGTTTATTTGGTCGCCATTTTGTTCCGCCATATTTATATCACACTTAATTTTTGCACCCAATTTAAAATCAATCTAATAAGTAGTTTTTCAGGCTGATTTTTAACATTTCACTAGGCCTCCATTTTATTTCGCCATATTGGATTTTTACCAAAATGTTACCAGATCATTTTCATGTGACTCTTAATTTTTCACTAACATTTGAAGTCAATTAGATAAGTAGTTTTTAGTTATGCCACAAACAGATAGACTGCTAGATCGACAAAATTGAGAACACTTTTTCAGCAGATACCCTGAAACGTGAAGATCTGAAAAAATCTTGAAGAGTGATTGTTTCGCGATTACCATACTTCCCTTTTACAAGAGAAGTAAAAAATAGGTGGTGCAGGTGATCCCAGTTTTTCATCCATACTGATGCACAATAAAAAATTTATTTATTTGATTTAAGTCAAAACAGTAGTATATTATATATCTAGGTGGAAAGTGTTTCATTTCTGATGAAAGAAAAGGATGGTTTAACGAGGCGCATAAGGTGAACCATTTCTCGTGATAGTTATGAAACCTTCTCACCGAGTTTTGTATACTTTTTTTTGTTACAACCATTTTGTGACAAATATAACTATGTGATAAATTAACAAGGTAAAACTCCTGTTTAACAACAAGCTTCACCACCATCAACAAATAAACAGTCAAATTGACATTTTGACAATGGTTACTATGTTACTAAACAAGCCAAGCAAACAAGCTTAAATCAGTTGCATTTTTGACAGATTTCCATCAAAAAAGTGTTTTCGAAGACAGTGAGCGTTTCAGAAGAAACCATTTGTACTTTTGTTGAATTGAGAGAAGCCGCGGAGTGTTTGGAAAAAGATTAAATAATCGAATAAAATTAAAACATTTTCGTTATTCAATAAATATCGACATTTACCGGGGTGGAAAATGACATTTACACGGATAAATGTTACTTTTCATCCGGATAAATGTCAGAAATATGTTTCTTTCAAACTTTAAAAATGTCAAAATTACATACGTAGTTGTAAATAAATATTGTTTTCATTCAATTACATGCAATTTTTAATGTATATTTACAAATTCCTCTACCTTCATAATATAACGAAAATTTTTATGGATGTAATTAGTATTCAGCTGTTTAATTTTTTCTCATTCCAATAAATTCCAATTAAATAATTTATAAGTCGACACTATAGCTAATTATGGTTTTATTATAACACCCAATAATACGACTATGTGGTTTTTAACATTGGTTACGATTTCAAGCAAGAAAACTAGAAATTGCTTTTGTAAATCATTTCCGGAAACATTATTTTAGGCATGAGAGAAAGTTAAAACATTGGATTTAGTGAACTACACATATAAAGAAGAAAAAATCTAAAAGATAAACTAAAATAATAATTCTACTAAAAGGTGTCTGCTCGTATTGTATTGAACAATTCATTTTGAATAAATTAGTGCAATCATTTTTTCCAGATTATTAGGTTTTTTTTATAAGGGATATATAAGAAAAATTGGATTATTTCTCCAATACTCATGACTTCCAGGTTTTTACAGAAAACATTCAAATTTTTCCTATCTATATTTTACGAGAGGGTAACTTAAACTAGTTTTCTCAATATCTGTGCTCTGTAAAGTTTAGATACGTTTTTTAATAAAACAAAATGGATAAAGGCTAGTTATCAGAATAAATAAATTATGCTCTCGAAATGCTTTTGCAACTTTTTCAAAAAGTTCTCCATAGGCGTAGATATTTCTATTTAATTAAATTTGGGCATGCGAGTTTAACGTGAGGCAACCTTATTTCTGAATGTATCACAGTTATTTAAAAAATTGAATGCAGAAGGTTCCTAGGTGCATCTGTACTTCTAATCTATATTAATACGGAGTATTCGGTTTAAGAGAGAACCCGTTAAGTCTGTATTAATATAGGGTATAAATTAATTTATTTATACAACTCTAGAGATTAAAAATAAGAAAGTTTATAAAACAGGGCTCCGTAGTCGCTTTGTTCCCCAGATACAGAGTGTTAAAATGTTAACATTTTTTTAGTTTATTTATATACCTCGTAAATTTCTAGATATTTTAAAATGAAATTTCGTATACGTTATACTATAACTAGTGTTAATAAAGCGACTTTATAAGTTTTAAAAAAATCTACAGGGGGTTGGTGTTTTCCGAATTACGAAGGCAAATTTCTTACTCTGTAGACTGTTCTGTGACCTAATATATTATTTTGAAATTCTGCACCAATGCTGCGAAATGTATTTAGCAAAATATCCGTACATACATACCCCATTTGTGGGTCATAGTTAGGGGTGAGCGATATTAGAATTTACCTATCGATAGACGCTAGCTTGATTTGTCGATAGTTATCGATATATCGATAGGCATTCCTACCTATCGACAGTATATTGCTACCTATTGGTATTTGCTACTACCTATCGATATATTTGCGACAAAAGCGGTTTTTTGAGAGCCAAATATAGAGTTAAAAATAAAAAAGCACCTAAGAACTTTCTGTATTTAAATTTTCAGATAATTCTTAAATAGCGTAGCGTGACCTATTACATGAGCTGTACCATGCGTTTGGTGAATTGTTTGAAAAAGTTAGAAAATCTTTTGTAAAGCATAATTAACTTATTCTGTTTATACATTTATCTACTTAAAAACTGCTCTAATCTTTGTACATTACAGATATTCAGAAAACGAGTATATTTAAATTTTATGCACGCCACTGTAAATAATGGAGGCTTGTGTTAAAACAAAAATCAAATAATTTTGAAAGAATAATTTATAGAGTATATGTTAAAATTGTCTTACACCAAGTTCAAATAATTCTCTAAAGGTGAAAGTGGAATTAGGCTGACTCAAAAAAGAAAAGATCAATTCAAAAACTAAAAATAGGTAACTGTTTTTTTTAGTTATTCTCTAGAAAACAATTTGTTAAAAAAATGTTTTAAACATTTTTGTTACACCTACACAACACCTCTTAATACCGAATATTGGAGAAGAAATCATGTGCTGCTTATACACCCTGTATAAAAAATTCACCTATTAATTTGGAAAAAAAATATGACTAGACACTTTTCACAAAGAATTTTTCTATTAAATGCTAGGAGGCGCATGACGATCTCTTTTGGTTTTAAAATATTTGAGTTTACCCTTAAAAAGCTAGTAATTTTTACCACAGATATAGTGAAATATACTAAGGATAAATTAATATAACACATATCGAACAAAAGGCGCAACGAGAGGGTTTGCCAACAAAAAAATATAGGTAGGTGAATTTCGGTATCTAAGCAAATATCAAGATAAATTTTCTAAAAGTCTGGCATTTGGTTGAATGAGTTCCAAAGTGCTCTATAATAAGTATATATAAACATTTTAAATATATCTTGAAAGAAAAAAGAAACATAAATGCTTGATTTAGCTGTAAAACCTTTTCTACGTGTTCGACTTCTGAAGATAAGATGAATTCGTTCCCCTATTTTAAACTAAGACTGAGGTTTATACCGAATTCTACAATTAAACAATACAATTCAACGTAACAACTTTTTAAAAAATGCTACAATGGGGAGACTAAATAGTGAAGTATTTTTTTATCGTTTGACGTAACAAGTTTCTTATCTAAGATCAATGTCGTCTATTTTCTTGTAAGAAATTCAGTTTAAATGCCCTATTATTGAAAAAGACCCGCAGATTCATGTAATCACAGTATTATCCAGAATACACACAAGAATTAATAAAAAAAAAACATTAATAAATGAACTAAAAATAGGACAAGTTTAAAGTGAAATACACTTCCAACGTATAAGCTGATATTTAAGCGAATGGTACTGGTATGTTACGACGAAGAGAAAGGTCTATTTCTCATTGAGAAAACCCGCAAAAATGCATTTCTATCGAATTGAGGTCATACCACGGCAGACAGAGGTTGAACTTTAAGATCGGTTATACTGTTACCTATTAAGAAATTATCCTTAATTAAATGCTTTCAGCGATTGTTCCATTTTCTTACATTCTTCGTCATTTCTTTAGATGGTTCTTTATGTAAATTACGAGTTTATAGTTTGCGGCATATTGTAACCTTATTTTATTCTTTGCTGAAGATCCCACTCATCATACGTCATAATAAACTGAACTATTCTCTAATCTGCTGGTTTCCTTCTGAAAAGTTCTTGATTCTTGATTTAGTAAATTAACTAACTATTAAATAAACTGTATAGCAATGTGGGTTTATAAGTTATATATTTGCTGTGTTTCAGTCTTGTTTTTACCCAGAAATATCTACCTATATGGAAATGTAACATTTCTTTCACGTGTACGGTTAAAAAACTTTTACCACTTTGACCATTAGCAATACAACAACCGTTGGATAGGTCGAGGTGGACCCCAGCCTTGGACCTCAAGGTCCCCCGATCTAAATTGTTTAGATTAGTTTTTCCGGGGACATTTAAAATCATTGGTGTACAAGACTCCTATCCAGTCAGAGGAAGATTTGAGAAACAGAATTATAGTTTGATGTGAAATAATGCGCAATACACTTAGGATATTCGAGAGTGTTCGCCAGTCTATGAGAAATAAAAAAAGAACGAGAAAAAAATAGTAAGACAAATTATCATACAGGGTAAAAAAAAAACACCCGGTATACTGCATACGACAAGTTTGGTTTTAGTTATTGTAGAGGTTCTAAAAATTAATAAATATACCAAATTGGAAATAATAAACTCGGAAAACGCGTGAGAAATACGAAAAAAAAAAAATATATATATATATATATATACCTGATGAGGGTAAAGACCTAGAAAATCGATCGCAGAAGGGGTATCCTGTGACATAATCAAAAGCAATTTCTTGTTGTAGGCCTTTTTCCTGTAAAAATTAAATATATATATGTATATATATATATATATTCAAATTTTAATAAAATAGAAATAATAATCAAACCAACGAAACCCTTAACAATTCCTTCTCAACAGGTTAACTTTACATTACGCCAATGTTCCCGACCAACCTTAAAACCAAAGTATATAATTATTTCCCCAGATCCAAACAACGAATAATATGAATAAAACCATATGAAACCAGCGCTGTCTTGCTTCTGAGTGGTTTTACTATTTCTAGCATTTTACTTTAAATAAAAGTGGCTCTGGAGGCGGATTAACCCCCAGGCCGCCCCTTAAAAAATGAATATTCATTTTTTTGGAGCTGGCAGTAGTACCCACAAGATACTTTCATATAGGCGGCAACTCTGTGATAGCTTTTCGCTAACAGCCCAGTTCGGAAGTGCCTTTATTCAATCTAGTACGAAAGCATTTACGGCTGGAGATAATAAAAAAATCATGGTTTTTGGGTATAGACCGTGTCCAATTCGAATTATGTTCCGACATTTCGTCTGTGACGGCACGAGACATCTTCAGGGAGCTTCAATGCACGAGGTCAATATACTGAATTCAGTGTGGACACGTAAAACAAAGCTTTGAATATGACCAGACGTCAGTAAAATTATTTCTATCAGAAAGTACACCCGTAATAAAAACAAAAGTGATGTTATTAAGTGTCAATATGATCAACAGTTTTTGACAGCGTTTTTCATGATACTTTAAAACAGGCATACAATAGGTTAAGTTGCCGCCAGAAAAACTGTCGAGGTCGTAATTCTAGAATCATCTATACTTCAATAAAAAAAACAAATTATTTACTGTGATTTGATATTCGACAACAAAACTTTACGTAGGATTTAAATTACTACTTTTTAATAAAATGTATACAAATCTTTTTCAGTTTCATTGTATGTAAGTTTAGAAACATATATTATTGTCCGTAACTAAATTAATTAAGGTCCCATGAAGAAGAAATTAACGTATTTTGAAAGCTTGCTCAAATAAAAATAAAACGTCAATAAAGGCATTTCTTGTCCGAATTCCTGAATTTCTTAAGATGTAATGTTGGACGGCCATGAATCAAGAACATTCCATATATACGTAGAAAGTACTTTATATTTTAAGTACTTTATACAATTGGTTATAAATAGAAAAATTTTCACAAACATTTAAATTATAAGAATAAAACTATGCTTTCGTAATACCCCGATTTCTAAATAGATTCAGACAATCAACCCGCATTGAATGGATGAATATCGGTTAAACTGGTTTCACTTTAGTAATCAAATAGCAACGAATCAGTAGCGTATAAATTTGAGTAACAATGTAATCGTCCAGGAAATTAAGAAGAAAGCTCTTTTTGTTTCTTTTTTTTATCATGACCCCTTCGTATTGCGTAACGAATCCCTTGATATTATAAAGTATAGTATGGTGTCGACACAGACACATCATTGTTTACAAAAAACAATGATAGTACGTTATAAAAAATAGTTAAACTAGTACAAACATATACAATAGAATAATATAAAACCGTACAATAATAAAAAACACAATTAAGTATATAATTAAAACAACCAACTAAAAGTAAGAGTTGTATAAAATTAATGAAAATATAACAATGCTTAAAAATTTTATAAATTAACTGAAATGGAAGCAACTATATATTCTAACATGGAATAAAGTTAATTTGGAGTAAGTGCTTCTTGATCTTAGGTTTAAATAGAGAAGACCTTAAGAAATTTGGCAATTTATTTTATAATTTGAAATTTAATGTACCTTTCGCTCTTTTTTACAATCTAAATTTAAAAGGTCTTATCAAATTAGCAAATTGAGTGTGATAAGAGTGAAAATCTGAATTTGTATTCCAACAGAGAACGTTTTTATGAATCCCTAAAAGTTTATAGTAAAAAACTTGCAATCTGATAAAATGAGGTTTGCAGTGAATTCCAAGCCCAACCCCTGAGATAATGCGAATAACTTTTTTTTGTGGCCTGAAAATATTCGTGATAGAGATACGTGAGTGGAAGTGTAAAAAAATATACAGATATAAGTGTATTTTAATCAAAACTTCTACTAAGTTGTCTAATAGCGAATATAGAGGAGCACAACTTATTTTTCAAGGACGACACATGCGAATTCCAGCTTAAGCAGTCATCCAAATATATCCACAGCAATTGTACTGAAGACCCACGAATATTTGATAAAACCAATTCCGGAGTTTTGTTGTCATTAAGATATATTAGATAATTTTTGCACCACTCAGAAATCGAATCCGAATAATAATAATAATAATAATTAGCGATGAATCTCTTCTCCACGTTGCTCAACCAAACAGGACATGGCTTTTAACATCAAAACCAATAGAGACAATTCCCGCACCATATCCCACCTTCTGTATATGGATGATATCAAGCTCTATGATGGAAACCATAACCAACTAAAAAAGCTTATTGACGTGACATACACTTTCTCGAAAGACATCCATATAGAATTTGGAATGGAAAAATGTAAAACCTTAAATATCGCACAACGCAAAGTCATTAATGGTGATGTAGCTTTACCGAATGAAGAAATAGTTCTAGCTAGGAACCAAGGAGAGACCTACAAATACCTAGGGTCCCAACAAGCTAGACTGCTCCAGGATAAGCAAGGAAAGACAAAGCTGAAAGATCAGTACGTTCAAAGAGTGCGAGCTCTTCTGAAGACAGAATTGAACGCCGGAAATCTCATTACAGCAATTAACACCTATGTAGTGCCCGTGCTGACCTACAGTTTCGGAATCTTGAAATGGACTAGCACGAAGCCAGAAGGAATACAACAAACTACTCGCGTAATGATGACCAAGTACAAGTCACACCACCCAAGGTCATCAACTCTCCGAATGACCTTACCACGAAGAGAAGAGACCAATTCGCACTCCTGACAGCTGAAAAACTTGAGAGATTTCTTCACCAACAAGGCACAAACATCAAGCCTCCACCGCATAGTGACCCTAAGTGACAACTCATACTCTCCCTTCAATCTTTAACATCATCCTAAAGTAATTTTCAGACCCCGACAAACAAGAACAGTGAGCTCAAATGGCACTGTACGGCCGACATCACAGCGACTTGAATCAGCCACACATAGATAAGGAAGCATCCAACAGGTCGCTGAAGGATGGACAACTATTCCCAGAGACAGAAGGATTTGTGATAGTAATACAGGACCAAGTTATTAACACACGGAATTACACGAAATTCATTGTCAAAGACCGGTCCGTTGAATTCGATAAGTGTCGAAAATGTAGCGAGATATCAGAGACTATACAGCATATAACATCTGGCTGCATTTACCTAGTACACACGGACAATCTCCAGCGACATAACCAGGTGTGTAACATTATACACCAGAAACTTGCCAATAAATACGGGCTCCTGAACACCTTTGTGCTCTATTATAAATACCAACCCCAAGTTCAGTGCTTGAAAATAATGCCTTCAAACTGTACTACGACCGGGCAATTATCACCGAGAGGCGGGT
This sequence comes from Kuschelorhynchus macadamiae, assembly GCA_030620095.1. NCBI lineage: Eukaryota > Metazoa > Arthropoda > Insecta > Coleoptera > Curculionidae > Kuschelorhynchus > Kuschelorhynchus macadamiae. The sequence continues at coordinate 1,518,994 of JAUTXW010001143.1, read as the reverse complement.
GACGAATAATCGGCCTGATGTGGTACTGTTAAATAAGGAAACAAAGACAGCTTATTTGGTAGATGTCGGTGTACCTAACAATAACATGTTGCATAAATATCAAGAGAAAAAGGCCAAATATATGGAGCTGGCCATTGAGATACAGTAGATGTGGCGACTGAATAAAATTCATGTGATACTGGTCATCGTATCATCAACTGGACTAGTTCCAACGCTAGAAGAGAACCTGAAAATAATAGGACTACATACTAACACTTTCATCGACATCCAGAAAGCAGTCCTACGCAGTACTTGCCACATACTGAGAAAATTCTTACAGGACAATACATAGAACTAATAGAAACCAGCCCACTCCTTTTGATCCGGGATGGGCTTAGAACCCAACATTTGCTGAAAAATTGATTGCCAATTTCTAATATAATAGAATTAATTAATTAATAAATATATTAAATATAATCAAAATTATTTATAAACTGTACTGTACAAAATATATTCAAAACCTAAAAGCCGGTAGGTACCAACATTTCTCAAATAAACCGTTATCCACTAAAGAAATCTTGGTTTGTGAATAGTTTTCTTGGATGCGAATAGTTTTGATTTTGTTTACAGATATAATATTTAGTTTAGTTAATATTAGTCATTAAAGACTGTCTAATATTAATTAAACTAAATATTATATCTGTAACCACAAAAAAAATGTACCTACATGTTTTTCAGATATTTTCATAACCTATTTTCAGAAACAGATTAAGAACATTTTATTCGAGGTTGAGGTTGGTCTGGAGACTGATCATTTAAATTTAAGAAAATAAAAATAAAACAAAAAGCAAAAGTTATGATTGCCATTGTAAAGTCATTTCCGCGACATTTACTGGATTAACTAGGAATGGGGAGGGAGAGAATGACGTCAACATAACCTAGTTTAAACAGACTCAACCGAGGACACAACCAGATTATATTAGTCTAGTACAAAAGTAATATGTGGTAAAAAATTAACCAGGGTAAAATACTGTTTTATTTACATTATAGTGAATTCATATTTAAATTTTAAATGATAAATTATTGTTATACACACTTTGCTTTATTCAATTCAAATAAAGGAAAAGTGAAAATATCTGAAATAAAGTAAGATATGGCCCTCGTAAATGATCGAAAATGTAAGTAATGTTTTATTTAATAAATGCTCCCAATTTAATTACAATATGGGAAAAATCATAAGAATAAAAAGATGAAAGAACTTAATAGTACTTAATACTTTTTTTATTACAGTAATTTCGCTACAGACGCCGGTTCTGCTTGTTCGTAAGTGTGTCTATCGTACTTTGCCAACTAATACTGACCTAAACCCCAATTTATTCAACTGTCAAATATATTGGGGAGGGGGGGGTAGAGAGAAACATTTTTACATTTACATTTAATATTAAAGTAAATTAAATATTTGGTTATATATCCAAAGTCGTATTCAATTCATAATTTTGTAGAACCACCCACTAATTGGTCCATATCGTATTTCACGAATTGCTTGTTTTAGTTCATAAGGTCTATAGCTCAACATATATTATCAGATACACCCAATGACATGGAGACGTCATTGGATACGCCCATAATGTCACAATTAAGGCGAATTTCTTATCAGCAGTTAAAATTATTAAAAACGTTCTTTATGTGTTTTCATAAAGTGAAACAACGTATTGTCGCTTGCATAATGCAGTTCAATTCGTAAGGATAAATGCTTTTAGTAAAAGCATACGTTCAGTTTTGACGTAATTTTCAATGAATTAGACATTAAGAAATAGTCGTATATATTGACTTTTCCAGGTTGTAACTTCAATAAATAATAGTAAAAAAACAAATTGTAAATATGATTAGCAGTATTTTGTTAAGGGCAACATTTTTTATATTTTATAATAATTTTAAGATAAAGTTAAAATATGAACTAACGAATCATTAATTTATATCTCTTAGTCGTTACGAATATCGTCCAGTAAGACTGGCAATAAGTTTATAAAGCGATCTATACAATACTAATAGTAATATGTCCCTAATTTCTTTATATTTCGCTGTATAAGAGCCGTATATCATTATTAATATACTATATTGATAATAGGGGAAGGTTAAAGAAGGGGCACTATTGTAATCGCAAACATTTTCGAAAAATATAAGTTGGGATTTTTCGACGAATCTTTGGAACACAAACGTTTAGATTTTCTTTGTACATGAAATGTTTTTTTTTAATGAAGAGGATACAACTTGTACAAGTACTGTAACTTGTATAAGTTTCTCTGTAGTAAATAACTACATGTAAATAAACATAAATTATAAAATAAAAACACAAATAAGTTTCTCAGAACAGAAATAAAAACTAATGATATATTTATAATAAATAAAGTATATTAAGTTTTTTTTCTACACACTTTCAGCCTAGGAAAAACACCTTTCGCTAGAAATACCTCACACAGGCACAGATGAATACTTTTTTGCCTGTTTTGATAGATAAAGAAATTATCATGTTTTATCATCAAAGAAATGGACTCCCCAGACCCATAAATTTAATAATTATTAATAATTATTTCCATATAAAATCAATGTTTTTCTTTACATAGGGTTATCGTAAGGTACGAATCAGCCCCTAAAAACCAAATTCAAATTTAAAGTTTTTTAAATACCAAATTTGTTTTTTCATATAACATTATTTTGGACTACACAACTTTTTAATAGCGGAAATAAATATTTTTTATTTTGGAAATAATTACGTATATTTTTAGAAAATTAATTTTTTTTTTGCATAGGAAACTATCGACGTACATATACAGGGAAGTACTATGATTATAAAAACACATTTTTACTTGTCCATGTAACAGTCAATATATTGTATTATACTATTTAGGTTATATATAAAAAGTATTGGAATTGCAATATTTTTGAAAAATATAAGGTGGGTTTTTTAACGTTTTTGGGTCCCCTGAATACGATAAACCTATATTTTTAGAAAAAAACAGGGTGTCTGTACGGATATGTGCATCTATATGTTAACAAAATTTGCGCCAACGATAACTTGAGAATGATCAAACTCCTTCATTTCAAATTGCACCAAAATTAGTTTGGGTCAGTGTCTCGCGGGGAATATAATTTGGGTATCATGGGTGTAGATCTTAGGTATTTTTAAGGGTTTATAATAACGTACAAAATACGTATTTTGAGAACGCATAAACCGATAGCAATCACATTGAAAAAAATGACAGTTGGGGTAAATGTTCTTACATTGAAAAATTGTGAAAAAGTCGTTGGCGTAGATACATGATTTTTTTTTCGATTATTTATATTATAAAACATAATGTTCTGAAAAATGGCGAAACACGGCTAATTTTTTTTAACTTTTTCTATACAAAATGATTTTTGTACACTATACTGGGTATCAATAAAGGGACGGGCAGCCGCCTTGAACGAAAAATTTGTTTTTTTTAACGGTGAAATATACCATTTCTTATATTTTTTTTTTTCATTTATGTAGAATAGCCCTAGTATGATGAAACGGCCACCTGAAAATTAAGAAAAAAATATTTCAGAGGCATTTAGCTTACTTAAAAAACACTAACACATGTCAAAATTATTTTTTCTTTGTAACTAAAAACACTTTCTTTTTCAACTATACGGGGTACCCCGGGAGCATGAAACAATTCTGAAAATAAAAAAAGAAGGTATTTCAGAATCTTTTTATCTTGTTTATAAAACAGTGTAATACGTCAAATTTATTTTAATATTTTGAGTATAAAATCATTTTTTCTGTTCCCAGAGCGATTAGCTTTTTTAACAAACGGTGAAATACGTCACATTCATTTTATTTCTTTTATATAAATACATGTAGTCCCATTATATAAGGAAGCCTTTGAGATATGACCTAAAACACGAAAATATTTTTTATTTTAAAGCAGTTAAAAAAACCCTGAAACATGTCAAATTTCTCTTTGTATATAAAACATTTTTTCCATTATATAGGGTATAGTGAGTATAGCCCTAAGGAATAAAAGAGTTCCTTAAAAATACACTTATTTTTTAATGCCATAACGATTAACTTTTTGAAAATATATAATATATAAGAAAAAAAAAACATTTTTTTTTCCTTATATAGGGTTAATCCTCGGGGTAATCTAAAAAGATGAAATATTTACCTGAAAACAAAATAAGAAATTTATTGTTTAAAGGTTAAAATATGCGAAACATTTTATATATATTTTTTTTCGACTACAAGTTGATTTTAGGGGATAATAGCTTTTTAAAAGTAAACATATTTTATTAGTTCAGAAACCACTAAAATTAAAAAAAAACACGACAACTTTAATAATATATTTTTGGCATATAAACCTCAACTTGCGAAAACCATGGACGTACAAACATATGGGAAAAATACGTTTGACAAAATATTTTTGTTAATATTTCAGAATTCTTTAATTTTTTCAACTACATACTTATTCAGGAGTTTTCATGGTTGTTGATAATATACATATATTTTTTTATTTACCACTGTTTTAGACGTCTCGAAAATTTGACTAATTTCCCATGATATAACAGGAACCTCCCCAATTTTAAATATTCATAAAATAGGCATCGATATGTAGTGGCATATCAGCAGAAGAAAACAAAACGTTAGGATCCTAAACCAACAGGCTAATAATTAGTAGAGATACGAATCCGGATGTATGTAAAATGATACGAGTGAATGGTTCAGTGATAAAAAGATGTAGCTTTAGTAGAAATCAGGGCATACAAAAACACTTGTATTAAATTTGTCTTTACTAATTTTCAGAAAAAAGAATTGTTTTAATATAGCAGATCTTACTACAAGAAGGCATTTAGGCACCCTGAAACGTAAAAATCTGAGTAGATCTAGGACGATTACAATACTTCCCTTTACGAGGGAAGTAATATTAGAAATAGGAATAAAATTGCATGCACTTTCTTATGTCAACATTTTAAAAACAAATGGAACTGTTGGGTAAGGAGGTATTACCATGTGAATAACAGAAAACAATATGTAATATGGGGTAAATAGTCAATATTTTGGAAAATAATATTTGGACTATGGGATTTACTATAAATCATACTTGATATTGTTTTATACATTTTATGGCGTTTTATAACATTTTTTTTTGAAAGTCTGATTATTTAAGTCACAATATGAAATCGGTTAGAGATAAGAAAAATATCATATATCTTCTTTGAAAGATCATAACGCGTAGCCAGATTATTCTTTTTTAAATCCGCATTAAATTATTAAAACAGTTTTAAAATGTCCTGTTCGTTCTATATAAAACTATCGTGCTTAAACCAAATCACAAGAATCTAGCACAGTGTTACAAGTTACACTGATTTTGTAATGACCCTGCTTTAATAGTTTTTCCAGTTAAAGTTTATTTCTAGACAAATATCACGAATTAACTGATATTAGAAAAACAAACATTATACTTAATTAGCTTAAATACTTATCCAGCTTATATATGAATTGTTTCATTCTTGTTAGGTATTAGAATTATATCCTAGTAATTTACTAATGTTAAATCTGGAAAAAATATAAGTTTATTTTTTAAAAGAACAATTTATTATAAAAACTAAAGAGGTTGCAAATGTACTGATTATTAATAACTGTTAGATAAATCAAGAGGAAACAACTTTAAAATAGGGTTGGGATAGCAATTTTCGGTAATTGATAATTTTAAACAATAGTTCGTACTCGGAAAAATGATAAGCGAAGGACTAACGACTTTACGAACCAACGTTCCTAATGCCAACATAAAACCGGGACGAGTTTACAATTTATGAATGTTAAAAAAAGAGAAAGAAAAAAAATATGGTCCTTGGCATATCCAAAGCATCCGATCTAGTCTGGCATAACGCACTTGTTAACAAATCCCCAGTCTGCCTTCAAAACTCTGATCTGGGATTGCCAGTTTCCTTTAACAGAATCCACGAAAGCGTTCGACAGGGTATAGTGTTGGTGTCTAGGCTTTACTTCAACAGAGAATTTCCTAATCATGAGATGACTGACACATGTAGTAGTCACTTTATATTTAACCCAGGAACTCAATAGAATTGAAAAATGTGGAGTGCAGTTTACCGCCAATAAGACACTGTCAAGTTCACTATTTCGTTATCTTGAATACCCACAATGCACAGCCTCTGAAAGTGTTTCTAGTTTCAAATGCCGATATTTCGAAAACAATTACTGAACTTAAGTATAAAACACGCTACATAAAAATGTTTAGAAACGTGTGCAGAATCCAAAATCTAAAAGAGATATGGTACTTAAAATTTAAAAGTAGACCAATTTGCTTGGCTCTTTTTCTCTAATATACATATATTCATCGTTTAATCGAGTCAATTTGGAGCGTATATGCAAATCGGTGAAATCGGAGAGATAGAGCTGTAATTTGAAATTACTTGCAAAAATACTTGCATGCACACCTTTACCAGTTTATCTCTATACCACACTTAATGCTTGCACAAAATGCTGATTTTTTAAATATTTTATTAAGCCTCCATTTTCTTTTGCTATATTAGGTTCATATCAAAATGTTATCAGTTCATTCCTAGGTAATACTTGATTTTTCGGGCAAAATATGAGGTAAATTGGATAATCAGTTTTTTACCAAAAATTTTTTTCACGATTCATTAGGGCGTCATCTTGTTTCGCCATATTGCATTTTTACCGACATATTACCAAGCCATCCCCTGAATTTTTGATTAAAATTTTTAAGTCAATGGGATACATACCGACGGAATTGAGAAAACGTATTTTTTGGCATCTAAGCAGGAACCTAAAACGTGAAGATTTGTAAACCATAGGAGAAGTTTTTTCACGATTCCAAACATTTTATTCGGCAGTCATTTTGTTTCGCCATCTCAAATTCCTCCCAGAATTTTACTAGTTCATTTCTATAATACGATTTAATTATTGCACAAAATCAATCCATTAAGTAATTTTTAATCTGAATTTTTAAATATTTTATTAAGCTACCAGTTTGTTTCGTCGTCTTGGATTCGTACCAAAATGTTATCAGATAATTTCTACATATTACTTCGTGCAAAATTTGAGGAAAATTGGATAAGTCGTTTTTTAGTAATAATTTTTTAACATTTGAGTAAGCCGCCATATTGGATCTTTACCAAAATGTTACCAGGTCATCACCAACCCTTAATTTTTCACCAAAGCTATGGCGGAACAAAATGGCGCCCCAGTAAAATATTTAAAAAAATCATTACTAAAAGGGTATTAATGTGTCAATTTATTTTTTTGCAAATTTGCATAATGATCGAGTGTGACCTTGAAATGAACTGGTAAAATGTTGGTACGAATCCAAGAAGGCGAAACAAAATGGAATCCTAATAAAATGTTTGAAAAATCATTTTGAGAAAATTATGTGTTCGATTGATTTCAAAGTTTGCTCAAGAACTAAGTGTAATATAGATATAAACTGGTAAAACTTTAGTGCCAATTCAAGATCACGGAGCAAAATGGCTGCCCAACAAAATGTTCAAGAAATCAGCTTCCCATTCAACTGACTTCAAATTTTGAATAGAAATCAGATGTGAGATAGGGTTAAACTGGTAAAAATTTGGTACAAATTTAACATTGCAGAACAAACTGGCGGTCTATTAGATAAAAAAATCATTAAATTTCCTTTAACTGGAGCTTCCTTCGCTATGAACCTTTCTTTTTATTGGGAATTGTGAAGTACGTCCTTATTTAGTTCCGCACATAGGCATTTAGTAAGACATGTATAAATTGTGTCTTCGTTCAATTTTGTAGACAAAAAGAAGCAGTCAGGAGAGAATTTCCGGTTATGTTTTATTTGCAGATTGGTTTAGCCAAATTATCCTATTATGTATCTACCAAATGAATATATGCGAAAAAAATAGGATCATACTATTCATAATAAAAGAAATTTCTTACAAAAGAAAGTATTAACAAAGTGAGAAGTACCGGTTGGCGATTCATTTCATTCAACCTTATAGAATACGAATACCAGTCACACTCGAGAAAATTTTAAGGGAGAACTGCACGCAAAAAGTGAAAAATCAGCGACAAGGTCTAGTCAAGTTCAAAGTAAGATGAAATGGTACCTACGTATTAGAAAAAACTTCCTGCGCGTCCGACTTCAAAAAAATGTGTTATGTATAGGCAATTTAAATTACATTTCGGTTAAAAATGGGTTTGAAAGGGTTCACGCGATGCAGAAATTCAAAGACATTAGTACGATTTACCACTTCAAATTTTGCAGTTACGTAGTCAAAGAATCAATGCAAGGCGGTAAAGAGCCGTTTTATGGATAAAAAAATTATATTCGATGGCATTTGCGTCAAAAAATGGTCGAAAATGGACAAATCAACTTCTGTTTTATAATTATAGGTTTAATTATTTCATAAATATCGTATTTAGCGTCCAACTATACATATTTCCCTAATTAACTCACCTTGAAGCTAATAAATATCTCTTACAACTTTAACATAATATTGCAGCGGCGGAAGGCTTGCAAATGATCTGTAATACTGCGTGCAGTTCCCCCTTAAGGTTATTTGAATTTTACACTGATTTTATAAAATTTCTATTGATCACATTTTTGTTCCGCCATGTTGAATTCGTATCAAAATTTTACCAGTTTATCCTTATGTCACATGTAACCTTTGTACAAAATTTAGTCAAATAAATATGGATTTTTTAAGCTGATTTTTTTAAACATTTTATTTGACCACCATTTTGTTTCTTCATCTTGAATTCGCACCAAAATTCTACCAGTTTATCTCTATATCACACTTAATTCTTGCGCAAATTTTCAAATCAATTAAGTAATTTTTTTAGAACATTTTATTTGTTCGCCATTTTATTTTGCCATCTTGTATTCGTACTAAAAAATTACCAGTTCATTCATATGGCACACTTGTTTTTTGTACATAATTCGAGTTAAATTGAGTAGACAGTTTTTAAGTAATATTTTTTTTAACAGTTCTCTAGGCGTTATTTTGTTTTGCCATACTGAATTTTTACCAAAGTAATACCATTTCATCCTCGTATGATCCTTAATTTTTGATCAAAATTTGTTTTTGCTATGTCGCAAGCAGGCAGACCGACGGAATTGAGAAAGCATGCTTTTTGGCATCTAGGGACCCTGAAAGGTGAAGATCTGAAAAATCGAATGTTAATTTTAATTAAAAACTTATGTGGACTCGTTTTACTGTAACGACATGAGCAGACCCCTAATGTGTTGCTAGAATCGGATTCAGACCTTCTCATAGAGCCCCCACATGTCCTAGGTGGCCATTTGAAAAAAAAAGTTGGGGTGCCTACAGATTAAAGGGCTGCAAAGAGGGGGCTGAAAATATTACAAAAAGACGAACAATTTAAACCACTTCAAGTGTTTGTGAAAAATTACTCATACAGAAGATATGAATTTTGGGAGGTTCTTTTGAATAACCCCGTATGTACGTATATGGCGATCCATTAAACACTATTTTAGGGTTGTCTAAGTAAAAAAGAAAATCGTTAAAAATTACAGGATAATAATTAAATATTAACTTATAATAATTGGGCCATGTAAACCCAAATATAAAAAAATTAATTCGTTGATTATATGGCTAGTTGCCTAACAGTTTAACGAACACTCCCAATCTAAACACAAAACGTGAATTTATGTTATCGGAATTATCGGCTTTATGGGTTTAAGAGCTCCTATAGCCGCGCACGTAGAGGCATAATGTTCGAATTTTTATAGATTTTAAAAATTATTAATGGCAATAATACTAGAACCATTAAGCATTTTATCACATTTTTTTAAATAAAATCATATGTTATGTTACAATTTTGTATAGAAAGGTTTATTTATGAGAATGTGAATATACTTTTTTTAAATAACGAACATTCTTAAACTTTAAGAAAAAGCTAATTTACAAATATTTTTTTCTGAATAGATATATAGGAAGGAAACATTTTGATTATATTTTTTAAATTGTTGCTTTTTTTTATTGTATGTATTTTATTATTACAAATGTCTTAAATTTATTTAATCGGCATTTCAGACACGTTTATTTAAACTAAAAAAGTTAAAAAGTCTTCGCTGGGATCAGAACGCCCAGAACCTCTCACTTTTTTTCACACTAGGTGAAATCTTTGACCACTAAGCTACGAAGACCATGAGTTCAACAACCAACTAGGACAATTTAACTTATCCAATTCTATGTTAGCAAATGTTTAGGGTATTGCTGTTAAAGTGGAAAGGCACTTATTTATGATTATTAGTCACTATATACCGTCGACATAGAGCGATTTCAACAGGAATCTGAAGAAGATATCTGAATAATAATAATAATAAAAAGCCGAAGTAATTTTATTACATTGTTGCTTTGATTGTCTGTATTTTATTATTACAAATTTCCAAGCGGCAACGCTCAAATGTTCTCCTTGAGATTCTCTATTTAAATAATTAACTTGTCTTCGTTGACATTTGGACCTTGAAATCAATATTCAGTATATGTCGACGATGGATCCAGATCATAGATCTTAGTGACTAATACATGAGTTAATTTTTGGTTTAATGCCCTCTTGTCGTGTCGGACTTTATTATTTTGGTTTCATTACCTTTCAAATAGTAACTATCTCCAATCGTTTTCAAATGTAAATTAAATGCTAACTCTAAAGCTATAGGCTTATACACTAGTCGTGTGCGGTAATGCGTGAAGTCTATGCCCCCGTGGTTACCAGAACCGTAAAGTTTCGTTAAAGCGGCTTCCATTCTGGACGCGCGTTTCGCTAACCAAGTTAGCATCATCAGCAGATGATATAAACTGAAGTAACTTATCCTAACCGAGAATATTTATGGACAAACGTGGTCACACTTGGTTGCACCCGACTGTATCGTTGTCAAGTAAACAATAGAGGGGACTATAGGGAATAGGCCCTCTGTCTTTATTTACTCCTTTCTTACCACATTTAACTATTTCTATACTTTCAAATGCATTCAATAATCTATTATTAGATACATTTTTAATCGACAATTTGATTCAAACTGGTCCTTAGGATTTAATTGAGAAAAATCGGTAATCAAAAATGATAAGAGAAGTAAAAAGTCGTAAGATAAAATTAAGAATGTTCACTTAAAAGAAGGTGAAATTTTAATATCTTTTGATGTAAGCTCATTGTTTCGTAGTGTACCCATGCCGCTAGCTTTAGAGTACCTAAAGGAAGTATTTGAAATCAATAATTTGAAGAAAGAAATTATTGATGAATATTTGCTTCTCACAAAATTATGTATGAAACGAAATTTTTTCAGTTCAACAATAAATATTATAAACAACTTGAGGGAACAGCGATGGGCAATTGCTTATCTCAGTTCCTTGCAAATTTGTTTATGGGTAGATTGGAAACCCAATTCAAAAAAGAACTCAAGTATTTCCCAAGGATGTGGTATAGATACGTAGACGATATATTTGCTATTTTTGATACTAAAACAGAAAATTTGGACACTTTCTTAGAAACATTAAATAATAAATATCCTTCTATTAATTTTACTTACGAAAAGGAGAACAATGGGCAATTACCTTTTCTCGACACGTTAGTTATTAGAAATAACGATAAATTAGAATTTGATATTTATAGGAGATTTACTAATACTGATGAGTATATAACATCCGACTCATTTCACTGCCGTCAGCACAAAATTGCAGCATTTCATTTCTTAACTCACAGGTTAGTCAATTTTCCATTAAGTAAAGAACGTTTTAGCAATAAAATGAATCGGATTAAAAATGTAGCTAAAAATAATGGATATAATGATAATTTTGTACATAAATTAGTAAATAGACATAAGCATAAGAAAATGTTAAAAGATGCCACTACTCTTCAAGCACCTGAGGCTCCCAATAAGTCCATAGTAATCCCATATAATCCCAGATCTACGAGATAGTCTAGAAAAAGTATCTAAAAACGTAAGTTTTAGAGTAGCCTACAAAATGGAGAACAGTTTGAAAAATCTCATTGGAAACACAAAAGACAAGGTCGACTTGAAAGAGAGAAATGGCATCTATGAAATTAGCTGTAATGACTACGATCTAAAATATGTTGGGCAAACTAAACGATCCATAAACATTCGTTTTAAAGAACACATGGCACATTAAGATACGGAAGAACAGAAAAGGCAAGCGTTGCCCAACATGCTTTGGAAAACAATCACCAAATAGGAATAAATAATCTTAAGTTGATTAAAAATGTATCTAATAATAGATTATTGGATGCATTTGAGAGTATAGAAATAGTTAAATGTCGTAAGAAAGCACTAAATAAAGACAGAGGGTCTATTCCCTAGTCCCCTCTATTGTTTACGGTACAGTCGGATACAACCAAGTGTGACCACATTTTATCTATAAGTTTTCTCGGTTAGGATAAGTTACTCTAGTTTATATCATCTGCTGATAATGCTAACTTGGTTAGCGAAACGGGCGTCCAGAACGTAACAAGTTGTGGTGTAGTGTGGTTAGAACTCTTGTATTTTGATTCAAGAGACTAGAATATATTAAAAGTATACATACCTAATCATAAAGGGCCGAACACCTTGCGGAACACCACAGAGATTTTTACCCTTATCAGAAATACCTTCACTAGTTTTAACAAATTGATATCTTTTATGCAAGTCAAATTTAAGGCAGACTGTGGAACACCTATATAATGTAAAATCGACTAAAAGCATGCGATTTATTTTATCATATTATTTTTTCCAATACCTTAGAAAGTGGGGATAAAATAGAAATAGGCCTCAAATCTGGGAAACTACTAATATTTTTCTTTCGGTAATGGCAAAACAATAGACAGACACCTTCCATTCATCAAGAAAAATCGAATTTAATAAACAACATATATGGCAAAATAAGGGCAACAATATCGTTTCTATATTTAAATTATCAAACCCGGTGGCATTCTATTTAATTTCATTGAGACATCTATATACTGTAAATTACTAAATCAAGGTAAATTCAAACTTATGGTCGAAATCTGTAAGTAAATCACTTGGCTTGTTTCATACTTGTGGTAAATCCAAACTCTTATTCACCCTGTAAAATGCCAAGTGTCCGCATTATTTCCCATAAGTTTTTACTATTATTTCTATTAACACTCAAGCAGTACTCTAAATATGCTTTCTTTTCCCGGTTTATAGCGTCAGTTACTTGGTTTCTCATGCCTTTATAGTATTTCCAGTGTACTTCTTGTCTAGATTTTTTATATCTGCTAAGAGCCCTGCTTTTTACGAAAAGTTGTATTTTAGAGTGTTGGTATTTGTTAAACATTTCTAACAAAACTGCATCGAAATAGCTAACTTTTAAATTTATATCTTGTATATAAAGTATGTTATCCAGTTGTGACTTGTTTATCAAATCATTCAATAGATTCTTATCAATTTTTTTGAAACTTCGAGTTTGAATATATTTTAGATTTTGTTCACACTTTTTTAAGGAGAATTCACAAGAAGTGGTCTGAAATTAAAATGAAGATTAGATCTGTTAAAAGATGACACGATGAATTCGTGCATGTATTTTGCCCGAGGTTTATTCAGAAGATGGATGTGTTCAGCATCTGTTTTAGTGCCCAAATTAGTGAAGCTGGGGTTGTCCCTCCATCTTACTACTACTGCTAGGAATGCCGAAATTAACTATCGAGCTATTTATATTAATAATTTTTATTACTTGCCATTTTTCTAACAATCATTGACTAATTTTAGTGATAAAACACCCTTTTTTTGTTGCAAATTCCTAGAGGAAGATGAACGACATTTTACGGAGAAATCTTTAATGGTCCCACCCCTAACTATGCCGCTGACGTCAACATTTGCGGTATAGTTCTATAAGAATTTTAAGAATGAGGAAACATTCCCTATATTTTGCCGACTATAAAAATCACCAGATGGATCAAGCGGTTTAATGAATCACAGTCGCATAATGTTATTTAATTTATTGTTTAATGGATAATGTTAAATAAAATGTTACCTAATACGAACGGATATGACTGGAAAATAGGCGCTCTAAAACTGCCGCAGGCAAGATGTATTTGACATTTAGGTTAATACGTTTAACAGTTGTAAACAGAGAATAAACTTAACGAAGGCTTTATGATTATGAAGCCGGAGCCCGTAATTAAACTATATTTAGATCCAGATATCCGAATCGTCCGATTTTATGTAGTGATTTTTTTGTGTTTGAAGCTTATGTCTGTTTAAATATCAATTTTGAATTTTAGAGTTACCGAGAGAACTACTATCGATTGTCGATTTCATCAGTATTGCATTTTAGTATCAATTTTTAATATTATCAGTGAAGAGTTATTGGATTGTAATTTGAGAAAAAAAAGTACAAAAACAAAACTTTTTTTTTGGGGGGCAATCTGTTAAGTCATATTTGTAGTGGCCACAAAATAAAATGTTGAAAAAAGCAACAAGAGCTTTTACTTGTAATGATAAATAAGGAGAGGAAGTATAAATTAAAAATAGTGAGCTGGTGATTTCGAACCCAAGGAAGCTTTTAAATTAGGTCTCCACTCATTTTAAAGCTTGCTGCACATAAGTAACGTATGTTGTATCAAGGAAAATGAAACATAATTTATATGCAGTATGACTGATTATAAATAAACATCCCCCCTTAACTTTTGAAAAGTTGGATTTACACGGAGCAGGCGTGAGATTTTGCGGGGCCGTGGGCAAAATAGTTGTGCGGGGCCGTGAACAAAATACTTTTGCGGAATCGCAACAATTAAAGAAAATCTTCCCTTTAGTATTTCTAGGACAAGCAACTGAAACGCCATATAGGGGAACAGTTTAGTGTAAAATAAGAGACATAGAGAACATAATTATATTTATATTTGTTCTATTTAACTAACAACTAAATAGAAAAAAGTCCAATTATTATTATCTCATTGTAATTTTGGGATATAAGTATCCTAATACCTTAAATTTTTGCTTACAGTGTAAGTTATCACGAATTTCGTAATTTTAGCAAATATAAAAAACCTTTAAAGCAAAAATTTGATATTAGTGAATAATTTTGTTACATAATTGCCAAATCTTGGTTAATGTTCTCTAAAATGTTTGCATTAAAAATCGTTTGATTTATCAGAAATATGATAACAACATTAAGAAACTAGGTAAAACACACAAACATCAAAGTTTTGAGAACTAGAAAATTTGAAATTCGACAGGATCACTACCATTAATATCGATATAAATGCTGTACCATAGTAATCACAAGATCACATTTATCTGCATATGCATGATAGTTGATTACAGCAATCGTATTCGTGTTGTCAAGTAGATTTTCTAATGCTGTTAAAATAATAAATTATTTAAAATTTTACTGTGTAAATTCATTTAAAGTGTTTTTCTTTGGTGAGGCATTATTCAATAATTTTTATATTATGATGACTGCAATATATACCTATTTAATAATATGTTAATATGGATTTCATTAAAACAAATCGTGACTTAGGTATTTCGGATATTCAAGGATACCAATATAGGTTTCAAAAATGGTACAACCGCTATTAAAAAAGTAAGATAGCTAGCTAATACTGATAATTTACATTTGGGAGTAGAAAAAAAAATTTAAGAATTTTTGCGCAAAATTATATTCGAAGTGGACCAAGTCCTATAGAGGCGAATCACGTTTGATCATTGATTCGGTAAATCATCTTAAAGGTATTATAATATTTATAATATATTATATAATTATATTAAAGGTATTACAGTATTAGATGAGAATTCCGTTAATTCGATACAGTATTAGATGAGAATTCCGTTAATTCGAAGAAAATATTTAATTCATAAAGTGGAGAAACACGAATTATGTGCGCAATTTTCCAAAGGAACATATAAGTTTTGTTGCTAAAAAAAGAATTTAAATCTAAAGATGCTCAGTTTGCCATAGATTTTTTAAGAAAACGTCCAGAACACGCTAAATGTATATGAGCAAGGAAGAAGCATTAAACGTCCTGGAACCTGAGTGCTTTCCAAGTTATTATAAGGTTTAAAAAGCTAAAAATGAATGTTATAAGAAAACAAAAAAACAAAGTTTATTAGACAAAACTTCTGAACGTCTTCTTCAAGCTGTAATCAAAAGCAGTTTACTAATTTGGTTTTAATTTCCAAATGGGGTTGTGATGGAGCTTCCGACCAATCACAGTACAAAATTTCTTTTAATAATGAACTTAGCAATGACAGTAGTTTATTTATTTGTTGGTTGGTTCTTATAAAATGATATGATTCGGTCACAGGTACAGTAATAAGCCATCATCAAAAAGAATGTGTCAGCCAATTTCATTACAATTTGTGAAGGAGACAATAGAACATACTAATTTTCAAGTTGCATTACTAAATCCATCTAACTGTGCCAGTGAAATACACATTACCCACAAATTTTGTCAGACAATGATTGACAGAAAAATTTGCAACACAATTACAAAAACGCAGTCTTTAATGAGATGTTACATATGTCAAGCCTCGCCCGAGGAAATGAACAACTTAAGAGCGATTAATACTAGAATTATTAATGAAACCTGTTACTCATACGGAATGTTGCATGCTTGGAATCGGTATTTTAAATGTCTAATACATATATCTTATAATATTCCATTTAAAACATGGTCTGCTCGAAACCCTGAATCCAAACTGCAACGAGATAATAGAAAAAAGAGATTCAAAACAAATTTAGAAGCCAGTTAGGCTTATTAGTTCAGTTGATATTGTGATACAAGGAAAAGGTACTAGCAATGACGGAAATACAGCTAGAATATTTTTTTCATATTATCAACTTTCCTCTGAAATAACGATTATAGATGTTATTCTTGTGAAAAGAATATATGTCGTTCTTCAAAGAATATCTTCAGGGCAAAAAATAAATATAGAAAAATTTAAAAATTGCACATTTCAGACTGCACTCTATGTCAATTTTTATAACTGGTATTACATGCCTGCTTCGATGTATAAACTACTTATGCATGGAGCAGAGATAATCTAACACGCTATCGTTCCTATTGACCTTCTGGATGAAGACGCACAGAAAACCAATCATAAATTTATTCGAGCTTAGAGAGAGAATTATTCCAGAAAAATTTCAAGAATTGCAAACAACGAGGATATTATTCATAACATATTACTCCAATCCGATTCATAATTTCGAGTTATGGCCAAACAAAACTACTAAACATAAAGAACTATTCCCTGAAGCTTTAGAACTTTTGGAGTAATTTATTGTACTCCAAACATGCAAATATGTCGTTGAAAGTTATTTCATAGTAAAAGACTCCTTTAATATTTGTTTATCCGGTACTAGTATTATGCCCTTTTTTGAATAGATCCAATAGGATAGTATACTCGATGTCAACGAAAGTATTGTCTACTGACTCTTTAAAAACCATGTATAACTCTTATTGTTTTTAAGAAAACCGTTAAAAATACTTTCGTTGACACTTAGTATAGGTTGATAAAAAATCCCTTTGGAGAGTATTTTTCTATAAAACTTGTTCTTATTTCTCACCCCTACGTTAAGTAAGGATTATTCCTATACAAAATTTCATTCAATACCCATCAGTTTAGATTTTGCGTTATCTGTAACTCAGTTATAAGAATTTTATTAAGCAGATTTTTGTTTCCACATTCTTTAGTATCAATTGCTCTTAATGGTTTCTTTTCAGTCCACCAAATATGTTTTATATCAAACATATATTTTAACTTTGTCATTCCAACATGTATGCAGTAATTTAAACCATTAAAACTAAAAAAGTAAAACCGAATTGCTACAGACTGCAGTTTGCAGTTATCAGTATCCCAGAAAAAGTAATATAAATTATAAAACCTACCAACTTATGTAGTTATTATTATTCTTTTCTTCTGTTAGTCTTTTCATGCTATTAATTTAAGCTTTAAATAATAATATTTAACATTTGAAAAATTAAGGCGGGCTAGTTTTAAGTATTCACCATATACATAATGTAGATATGTTATCTTTTTCGTTCCTTTGATAAAACAAAGGTTCATTTCGGTGTTCAGTTCCCGATGATTTAATTTTTTCTTTACATTGTTACAGTTATTATCTACCAATAAATAAACGTTCTTGACAGTTCGGCCTGTTTTCGAAAGTCTAAAATTAAGCAGAACTAATTTAGTATAAAATAGTAAAACACGAACTGTGAATAATTCATAAAAATAATAAACAATGATTTTTTTATGTTTCTTTAAGACGTTCGTGCTACAGAATAACGAAATAGCTACGTTTAGTTATGGCAGGGCGTCCGGTAAAACTTCCTGTTTCCGGTAATCGAAAATGCCGATGTACATAGTGTATTATACGAATCAATGCAATTATTAACTGTATTTACGTCGTGGACGCTTAAACGTATTACTCAATAACTTTTTTAATAAAGTAATATAAATGAAAGTTTATAGCTTTTTGCAATTAGTAATAAAAATGTTGAAGAAATGACAATTTGATTGACATTGGTTTTATACAAGCTGGCTTGTTCATTAGTACTTTCATGTTTACCTATATTTAATTTGATTTTACATACGTTGTAGTATGGCTTAGCGGTTAAATTATTGCTATGTGTTAAACCTAAAGTTCTCCATGCAGACAATTTTCTTTGTCAATCTCATCTCCTAATTTTCCCAATCTATCAGTATCGATTTTAACATACACAGTGCGCGACCTTGACGGTATACTAGGAAAAAAAATCACTGGTGAACTGGGCCTCTATCTTGATGATCAGTGTCTAAGTGCCCTATCCTATGACATTAACATATTTACAACCTCTGCATTACGACTCTTGTATAATTTAGACTACACACCCATAGTATTACAAGAATATTTCTGACCTTTTAAACCACCTTGAAAGGAATAAACAAAGACATTATACTCGGAATAGGTGATACATCCAATGTAAAATAAAAGACTCCCTGAATCGATTCCAACTTTACCGTATTTCAATACAGTTGGGAACCATCAAAATATTTCCGTGGAGCTTAACTCAAAATCACAGCCAGTGTTGGCAGTACGTGGTGGCCTATTAATTTTGTTTTATGTTTAAATTACAAATAGCCTTGAAACGCGATCACGCCTATTCGAAGTATAACCTCTTTTTGGTATAATACGAGGGGCGGATAACTCCCATAACCCTTTGTTCAAGCTAGCCGAAGTGTTTAAAAAGTCCTTATAGGTCGGCTAAAGTCCTACACAGGACTTAAACGTAACTTAAAATTCCTCAAAAGACTTAAAAGTCACCTAAAAGACTTAAAACTCGCTCAAAAGACTTAAAAGTTCCTCAAAGTCAGTTAAAACCGTTCAAAAGAATTAAAATTCACTTAAATTCCTACAGAGGATTTCACAAGTCACCTAAATTCAGTTAAAGTCAGATTTGAAATTCACCAGTCTCCCAAGTTTTTTTTTTAGTGACTTGAGATTTACGTTTTACTAGCTAAACTCGTGCACTTCGTTGCATGTACAAATCGAAATTGGAAAACAAAAAATTTGTCTATAACAATAACTAATATCTAGAAATGATAATAGGGATATGCGAAACCATTTAATTTATTGTTTTTTTATAAACTTCATTTTTGGTGCTTAAATAACCCTAAAGAGGTGGAAAGTCGAACAATTTAAAATCCGTATTAAATACGTAATTATTTTCCGCAACCTTGACAACTGAATCATTTTAAAATAGATATTTTAAAAAATTTAAATCACATTTCACTCCTTTTCACCCCCTTAAGTGCGAAATATCGTGAAATCCAGAAATTGATTTTTAGGTGTCATAGTTTATAAAACCCGTTGATGCAAGAACTGTCTAAAAAATCACATTTAGTTGAAGAGATATTATAAACTTAAAAACACATTTCACCCCTTTGAGGTTGGAATTTCGAAAAATCCAGAAATCGGGTTTTTGATGAATATTTTCGAAAACTTGACGAAATAATTGTTTCAAAAACTTATTTACTTGAGATATTATAAACTTAAAAACACATTTCACCCCTTTAAGGTTGGAATTTCAAAAAACATATGTTGTGTAATTTTCGCAGCTTTTCGATGCTCTTTTGTTATTTGACATATTATTAAATTATATCATATGTCAAAATTTTCATGATGTGTATTTTTTGTATTTTTTTACCCTTCTTTGTAACTCAAAAAAATGAAAGGCGAAAACGCATGTCGAAATATTAAAAAAAACTACTCTGTATATTGTTTTATTACTATCGATGTTTCTTTACAAAACACGTTCTTGAAAAGTAGTTTATGTTAATTTTCATAAAAATATGAAAATGAATAAGGTATCAGTCGTTTAAGAGTAGCAAATTTAATGTATCTATTCATCTGAATACACACATTTCCTAATTTCTAAAAATATGATACTCATCAAATAATACCTAATAAATACGAAATATGTTTGACAAGATTATTAAATAACAAAGTAAAACATCAAAATAAATACTAAAATAAGTAAATAATTAAAAAAAAGTTAACATTTTAAATTCATTAGCTAGTTAGTACCAAAATCTAAAACATTATTCCAGTCCAATCAAAATTTCAAACACAGACTTAAATATTGGCACTAATAATGGTTTTTCAGGAACGTCTAATATGTTGTCCTGAGGCACACCCGAACACCCTGAATATAAGTAAACGATGCTAGAAAATTAAACATCTGTTTATTGTTATTTGTAGAAAATATCCTTGGAAAAAAACTTCAGTCACCCAAACTTTAAAATCACCTTGAAATCTCATTAAAGACTTCAAATTCTGCTGAAATCTACTAAAATACTTTTAATTCATTTATAAGTAATTTAAAAAAACTTATAATTCAATCAAAAATCACTTATAATTTACAAAAACTACCAGTTTTATGGAGTCGTCCACCCCTCGGTATAATATGGTACAAATATGCACAGTTGACTTTTATACCTACGTAACTTGCAACTGGAAGAAATCCATGAGATTTCATGGCGAACCCTAATTTCTTATCCTTCACATTTCCACAGCCTTCGATCACATCTGCTGTCTTCCTCAAAACCCAATATTTTCTCTTATGATTATGCATAAATTCTTTTAGCATAAGATGAATAGTGGAGATTATAATTCATAATAAAATGATTGTGTTTTCTATAGAAAGCAATATGAGGAGCCGTACGTCTAGCTTCAAAATAAAAGCAAGGTTCCCATAAGGTACATTATTGGTCGAGGAATCGGTACTAACCTAGTACGCCCGCCTGGGCGTCCCTGTTAATACATACGTTAGTACTATTATTTACAATTTATCTATTTAAAGTAGAGCAGAGTGATTGTGTTCCCCTAACAATGTAAATATTACTAAATCTTTAGTTTTTTTTACCAAAGTGCTTTATAATATAAATTCATATTTTTGTATAGTTATTGGCTAACATTTTTTGATAATGAAACTCGTAATCAAATTTATAGCCTTCAAGAATAACTTTTTCCCTTCTAAAAATAAGGGGCACTAATAATATATTAATCATCAGACCTTTTCAGGTTAAAAATTTGGTTCACCAAAGATATAATATTGGCTATTGTTAATTACCTAAATACGGAAATGATCTTTTTGCTAACTGCATTATTGACTGCTAGTACCTGAAGTTAGGCATTAGGCAACTTAAGTTCAAGCCCAAATTACTGGAAGATATTTAGTTTCATTTAGGGGATTCTTAATAAATAGGTCTAGACAAATATTATAATCATCATTTAACTCAAGTAATTTTGTTTTTAGAGAAATTTATTTTAAATTTATGTATACATAGGTATACTTCTTTGAAAATGCACTTAATGTCTTACAAGGATTATAAACATCTCTGTCACGAAAATATCACAAACCGATGTTGAAAATCATATTTTATAAATAAAACAGACGTAAAACTATAATATCAATTAATTTTCGTTTCAAGTACAAACTAGGCAAAATTTCCGTTTTTGGACTATCTCTAGACTGCTGAGGTCTGCATTGCAACTTCATGGTTACCAAATAGTGAAATTCGATAATAATTACCGACGAAAAACAAATTTGTAAATTCTTATATTTAAATGCAATTCTACAGTATCCATTATAATTAGTTCGAATTAAGTTTATCAATAAGGTTGTGGCTTCGTTATCTCAAAACGAGTTCTTTAAACTTAAATCTTTGAATTTCAATATTTGTAAATTTAAATAATTTTCAAAAAACATACTTAGTCAACTTAAATAACATCAGACCTACAGATATATATATATATATATATATATATATATATATATATATATATATATATATATATATATATATATATATATATATATATATATATATATATATATATATATATATATATATGGGGTTTTTTGATACGAAAAATTCAAATTTGATGTTATTATTTCTTTGACGTAGGTGTCGCAATCTAAATTTTTTTTTTGAAAGGTCATTAATTTTTTGTACGCGATAGTTTTTTATTGGGAATAATACAATTTTAGACATCTAAGCAGTAAAGAAGCAGCGACTGATTTATCAGAAGTTGTCTAAAAATTTTCAAATAGCGTGGACGTTTTGCTATAAAAAATGTACTGATGTACGATAAAATGAACTGGTTTCGAAAAAACATATTTTTTCTTTAAAGTGTATGAAATGCACCATGCACTATCTTCTGGCTTTTTATTATGTTTTTTATGAAGCGTACTAAATTTAATGACTGAATTTGAAGGCTTAATGTCACTATGCCAGTTAAGAATATCGTCAGGGCGTTGAAATCCGAGATAGTTAATCTTGTATTCATTTTATTAATGATGATGGAATTTACGTGTAATGAACATACCTGCATTTAATGTCTTGCAATAGATAATGTCTTATGAGCCAGAAGTTTATACGACGAGCGATTTCCAGATCGTAGAGCTTCTGACAGGAAAACGTTTAAAAGAGTAGATCGTCGCTTAAGAGAGACCGGTAAGAATTAAGATATGGTCATTTGTCACGTGTCTGGACATACTGTAACGAAATGTGAATGTTTTAGAAAAATTTGAAAAACCAGTCGTAATTGCGGAAATTAAAATTTTCGCGACGAGCACGTTGAAGACAACATTCTGAATGCAATGCATAGCTTCACATCCTCCTACAATTGTTCGGAAATTGGCCCAGATTTGATTCCACAAAATCGACTGTTTCTAGAATTCTTTAAGAGCTAAGTTTACATCCTTATCATCTTCAAAAAGTCTATGTCTGAAGATTCTCCTCGAAGGATGGAATTTTCAAATTCGGTTCTAAAACAGCACAGAAATAATGTTTTATTGGTTTAGTTCTCGTCACGGATGAAGCTGGGTTTTCAAAAAAGGGAATCTTACATTCTCATAATTTGCATGTATGGGCAGATGAAATCCCCTTGCTGCTATGGTGACGCATCATCAGCACCAATTTGAACTCATTAATGTGTGGGCTGAAATTTGCCAAAACTATTAAAAGACCTACCTTTGAAAATGAGGAGCTCCTCCCCTCCTCATTTTACCCTAGCAGTGCGAGAACACCTAAATATGACTTTTTCAAATCATTGGAGAGGAAGAGCAGGACCAGTCACTTGGCCTCTTCGATCAACGGACTTTAAACCCTTAGATTGTTTCTTGTGGGGACATTTAAAAACTTTAGCGTTGAGTGAGGAATAAAATTAGAAGGGGATCATGTTGAACCCAGTGTTCAACCGACTTAAAAATTATTTTATAAAATACCACATACCTTTCTTACAGGAAAATCTCTGAGCTATTTGGAAATTCTATTATTAAAATATTGATACCAACAAGAATACCTTTTTGGCCTAAAAATGATAGGAAATTCTATTTTTTCACTCAAAAAAAGGCGTACAAAAAAGTTCATTTAAAAAGAAGTGTAGATTGCGCCCCATATAAGTTAGAGAAATACTATCATAAAATTTGAATTTCTCATATCAAAAAACAAAAATAAAAATTTTACTTTGATAGCCTGAATCTTCGTAAATTGGTACATTAGGTTTCCAGCAACTACCCAAATCCGAGAGATTGCCCACATTTCTGATATATATATAGATATATATATATATATATATATATATATATATATATATATATATATATATATATATATATATATATATATATATATATATATATATATATATATATATATATATATATATATACCCTGGGCCAGAAATGTCACTTTAAATAGTTTTACATTAAGATATATGTTAAATTTTTTACCTCGTTGTTTATTTTTAAAAATATTTGGAAACCCCACTATAACATTAAAGTAGATTACGGAGATACACAATTGAGATAAACCGCGGAAAGTTTGGAAAAAATTAAATAATCGAAAGTTACATTTACCCGAGTGGAAACTGATCAACTTTCAAATTTTTAAAATGTCAGAAAACGTTACATACGTGATTGTAAATAAAAGTTATTAGGAACTCCTAAATTGTACGTAATTGTTTAAATTTTACAAAAAAAAATCAATATCAAATATTTTGTAATTCTTTGCATTACATATATAAAGTTTTCAGGGATATATTTAAAAAAACCCTACTTAAACCACTCCTAAGTTGTTTGCCCGTGCCGAGGCCCTTGTTTTTGCCCTACCTTATAGATTACTTGATACCTTAAAAACAGTTTATTATTAATTCAACAACCAACATATTTAAATATTATTATTTCGAATGGTAACTACCTACCTACCAATCTTGTCAGTGTGTCAGCTAAACAGACATTCAAATAGGAATTCGGGAATTACATACTTTCTAAATAATACCAATTTACTTGTCAAATGTTATCGCGATAATTAACTCGTACATATCTGCTTTATTAGTCTATTTTACAACCTTGTTTTACGTTTTAAATATTGATATGCTGTGATAATACCACGTTTTAATAATTTATATAGCTGGACAAATTGGGAGTTTAAAAAAATACTAAAAGTAAAATCTATATGAAAATGAATAAAAATCAATCTCAATTATTGCCCTGTAGGGAAAATATTTGGAAATATAGTACAGTGATGGATATATGTATACACATATACATATGATGATAAGATAATGAAATACGTAAATCCATACAAATTCTGAAATATTTTTCCTTTGAATGCAATCTGTGTCATACGGATAATACTGTACACGTGTTGCTCTAACATATCGATCACAAAAGAATTGACACAGGAGTTATTGCTTTCTAAATAATGTTATTTTGTTCGTGCAATGATATCTTGTATCAGTTTTATTAGTCCATTTTGAAATCAATATTTAAATATTTTAATTTTTAAAATGCCGAAATTTTAACATTTTGTGTAATTTGATATATACAGGAAATGCTTTCGTTTGATTAATGTTTTAATAAAGTTTTATTAAGCATTTTTTACTTATCTGGAAAAGCTCTGACCGAGGCAATATGTTTCTATTGACACCGTGATTAAAATTCTTAATGCCAATTAAATTGAAGAAGTTAACAATGGCAGTATTTAAACTAACACTTTTCATGCTATTTTGATTGAAATAAATGTATTTTAAATTTAAAAATGCCTGAAAAAAATATCAAGTTTCGCAAGTCTCTATACCGCTAGCGTCCATAGTTTTATGGCTTCATAATACGTAATTTTCTTTTAAATTCCATTGAACTTAGTCTAAAAACTATTTACCATAACAAAATCTATGACACGTAATCCGTAGATATTTAATATATTTAAATATCCCTTGCATCCACTCAGTACACATCCTTAAGCAAGCATGTTTTCATGACTTCTTTTTAATGTACCCCGAAAAACATGAATTAGAAGAATATGTGCCATTGACCACACAATTACTGTTTAAAGACATTTCTATAGATTATTTTTTCTTAATTTACTTAAAATGGTCTTCCATCTCCTTAAATATATAGAAAAAAAATCGTTGCCTACGCCTATGACTTCCACAGTTTAGATATCTACCCCAAAGTTTTTTATTATCAACTTGACTCCTTAAAACATCGAACATCTACTATCATGACATCCAAAATTTAATCCCGCAGGACATTAACCTAGATTGTTTTTGTTTTTCGGAGGCTGTTTAATCCTTGTATAGTGGAAAAAATCTGTTTCTATAGAAATCGATAAATAAATTTGATGTTTGTTTATGCGAAGGGATACTTTCTCCTCCTGGATTTTATCTCCTTATGGTTATATATAGTAAGAAAACAAAAAAAATATAAATCATAAATAATATATAATATAAATCCCGAGATAAAACCGAAAAAAAGTATTGTCGCTTGACTTCTAGAATGTTTTGATATTGAACATTTACACCATCTATTTTTGTTTTCAATTTAGCTAAAATCGATTTGCTCGTTCTATAAATACGATTTTTTTAAATTTTATATTCCTTAGAAATATCACATCGAAAAATAATACCTGCTTTTTTGGTGAAATTTTGAAACGAATTGGTTTAACCCTCGGCTTAACCATTCTCATATTAACGTACGCGAAAATATTGTTTACCCATGCACAAATCCATACAGCCAATTTTTTTTTAGAAAAACAGAATTTTTATGATCCAGGAACTCTAAAACATCGAAAAAAATCCAACTTAAGTTTTTCAAGTTTTTTTACAATTATAATATACTATATATATATATATATATACAATATATATATATATATATATATATATATATATATATATATACATATATATATATATATATATATATATATATATATATATATATATATATATATATATATATATATATATATATATACTGACGAAGAATGGATTCTGAAATGTTATAAATTAGAATAATAAGAGACAATTAAGGACGTGAATCCGTATGAAAGTCTAAAATAGGTATGCATACTTTTCCATTTGAACGCAATCTGTGTCATGCATTGTACCGGTAATACTATAGGTACACATGTTGCAAGTATGTTGCTGTTGTTTTTAATTATGGTCGAGATAGAACTCATTAATATAATACTAGTTAATGTTCTATATTTGTTTCTGGTTTTAAAATTTACCACTAAAATAATTGGGAAATTAAAACAATATATTAATTGCCTAGTGGATTTACCTGGTTATTCGAGGCTCGATTCGACCTTATTTGAAAGATGATTAGGAGTGAGTTTTTATTGCTAAAGTAGTTTTCTCGCTAATTCTAGTTTAGCAAGGTTGATAACAGAATCTAATAATTATCTTATAACAAAAATTATTCTGGTAATTCTAACATGAACTATCGAATATAAACTACGGTTCTGTTTTAATTGTGAGTATGATCGTTGAAAAACCTTTCTTTAAAAATGCAGTGCTGGAATAAGTTTAGATAACAGGAGGACCTCGGTTATGGATTGACTGGAATCGTTCAAAATTATACACCTCCGTTAGCAAATAAGCCAAAATGAAATAAGTTGGTTCTTGTATAGTAAATTCCAATAATTAAAGAAATAAAGTACATTTCCAGTGACATTGGTTTTTGGCTACGTATTATCTTTAAGATTACTCAGAAAAATCAGAAACAAAAAGCAGTCTAGCTTGAGAGATCGCGTGAAAAAGATATATCTTTTTAAGGTAAAAGTAGTTAAAATAAAATCTCCTTATAAATCTCGTTATAAATGTTAAATGATGTTTCGAAAATACTCTGGAATAGAAAACTTTATACAAAAACTCTTGAAAAATGGTTGGCTCCTAAGTGTAGAAACAAACAAACGGAAAATGCCAAACTCTATCTTTATAAGTACTGAAAATATCAAAAACATAATTTATAGAAGTTATTCGTGGTGTATAGATCTCAGTTGGGATTCACTATTTAAAATAATATATCTGATAGCCTAAAACATATTAAATAAAAATATGTGCTGTTTTACGGATTACAAATTCTTACAAAAATTCATATAATGGTTCATCCATACGCATATGGCTCATTTTGCGTATGAACCTCGGATATCTACACTTGCTTAAGATTCGAGTTAAGATTTTAAGTCAATTAATCAAATTAACCTGTATAATTTAGCCACCATACATAATGTTCAAAATATCTTTTAAAAAACACAATTTCTTTTCTTTTATGATATACCCTCGTTTTAAAATTTTTGGACATTATGATGTTGAATCGTTAAGTAGGATTGCAGGTAAGGACATGTAGCAAACAGAAATATTTATATATATATATATATATATATATATATATATATATATATATATATATATATACAGAAATATTTATATATATACATATATATATATATATATATATATATATATATATATATATATAAAAGATTACTTTGGAATCTATAATAAAGCACCAGAGACAAGTTATTGCCTGGATACAAAAAAACTTTAAACATCATTTCCGAAAATTTGAAGCAAAAATAAACCATAATGAAAAAAGAAAAATATGATCAAACAAGTCATAAACAAAAAAAAATGTCAAAAGAAGTAAGATCACTAAAAAATCATTAAAAACTATCCCAACAATCCAAACTAGAGAAGTAATAGATTTATAAAAAGAAAATAAAGATCTAAATAACCAGTAAAAAGAACTAAGTCAAAAGTAGAAGAAATCGATTTAGATAGAGAAAAAAAGTAATTTTTATAAACATTAATAACATTTCGATGTAAAAAGGTCAAATCAAACCGAGACTCAAACTAGCTCTCATTGCAGAAAACATCCGAAGGAAAAAATTAAAAGAATTTTTAATTATTTGCAACAATCCAAAGATATTACGGAATCTAAAAAATACAGATGAATAAGTGTATTGTCGATAGTTTTGAAACTGATGTTTGTAATATAAAATCTAAACCAGAAACCGGAGACAAAAACCCATCTAGATCAATCAGGAGATAATGAGAACATTATGATTCATGAGAATATGATGCTGAATGACATTTACCTAAATAAAGTAGCAGAAACTTCAATATCTGAAAACACGCAAAAAAAGCGGATACAAAAAGCGACAGCATAAAAGGAAAATTATTCTGGAAATTATTGGTAATACCTGAAAGTCAGCCTTTCATTGTAACATTTTTTCCTTATATAAACGAAGTAGAAAAAATTATAGACGTAAATTCAGAGCTAAAAAAATTGCTTTTTAAAAACTGTGAAAAAAGATTTTTTTTTGAAAAACCAAATGAAAACGTTAATAATAATATTACAGGTTTCTTAGGTCTACCTAACAAAAATCATTTAATTTAAAGAAAACGAAGTTAGTAAATGATATGAGGATAAATAAGGAGAGCCACGGCGATCTGAGGAGACCCAGAAAGAACCTGGACAGGCCGAGGAAATTTGGGGAGATATGTGGCAATCCCGGGGAGATCGAAAGAAATTCGGGAAGATCTGGGGCAATCCAGGGAGATCCGAGAAGATTTTGGGGAGATTTTCTGGGGAGGCAATCTTTCGTCCTAAATAAATTGCAGTACCCCCTCGGTCTGAACCGATGCACATTTGTTTTAACTAATTTTAAAACATCCATATAACAAACACATAACATTATAGACAAACACGAAGAAAGAAACCAAATATAGTTTTTACGGTATATATTGAATTTCTTTTCTAGTATTCCTTTTTTTTTAAATAGGAGGGATGGATTATTGACAAACATAGGTTTCAAGCTTTTTAACTTGTATTTTGCCCGTATGTACCATATTTGTTTGCCGATTTTAAAAACCATATACACTGAGTAACACTTAACTGCCAAGAATAAAAATACGTAATTTTAATAACAGTTTATTTTGTTTTTATATAGATAAACGAATTAATATTAAACATTATACCTCAAAACCTCTCGGAAAACCCATTCTCATTTTTATTCAACTTGCATTTTGTCCGTAAGTATTATATTTGTTTGTCTGTATTAAAAACCTTATGCACAGAGCAACACTTAACTGCTAAGAATAACAATCAGTAATTTTAATAACAGTTTATTTTGTTTTTATATAGATAAACAAATCAATATTAAAGATTAAACCTCAAAATTTCTCGGAAAAACCCATTCTCATTTTTATTTAACCATACATTTAAATACATATACCCGTTATATGCAGTAGCAGTCAAAGGGCGGGAGCGGTGAATAATATTTTATTTTTCTAAACGTGTTATGTAGTGAGTATAGGCTTTTAATTTAAAAAACGAAGGGAGCGCGACCAAGCAAGGGAGGTGGGAAGCGATAACTCCCCCTGGACCTCTATACGCTATGCCACTAGCTATATAGATGCATCTTGTGACTGCAGATATGTAAGATCTCAGAGGAACGATTTCATAGGATGATTGAATTTACCCATTGATGGGTGTCATTTTAATTCTATATTAAACTGAGTATTAAACCAAAACCGATTTCAAATGTTCTTATAAGCGGAGGAGAAATATAACCGTTGACTTCTTTTTATTGTTAAATATTTTTTCCTAAAACCATATTCTTCATGTTATCACATTAATGGCAAAGCGTATAAAATCATAAAAAAACGTGGCTGAATGCATGGTTTCGTTTTTATTAATAAGAATGTTCATCCTTTGCCCTTTTACAAGTGGCACCATTAAATTTCTTGTTGTCCCGTTTTAATGAGGGACAGGAAATTTCAGTTCCAAAATCTGAACTTTTACTATATCCCATAATAACCGGTTTGTGCCTGGTTTTTAGATATAATAACCGGTTGATTTTTCCAATGCTTATAAATACTTATTATTTCTTGGGAGTGTAACCAGTTTTTAATTAGAAACAACATAATAGTTTATAACTTATTTAATTATTTTTTGTAATAATTTCTTACCGGGTCAAATTCGGATTCCCAAAGCTGTTTCAATTCTTCAGCTGAATCAATATCGTAAAATGATCTATCCACTTCGAAGCAGGTTTCCATTGTGGTAACGGTTGTACTAATAATAAATAATAATTAAGCGTGAAACCCCACAAAGTTCTACTCACTAAACAACAAACTTTCCGGATAACAGTCACTTTAATTAATTAAGTTTTGTTGAACTTTCCATATGGTGAAAGTTGCACACATGCATATCCTGAACGGACCGAACTTTTTCGAAATGCACGAATACAGAAGTTCCAAAAGTGCGTCCGCAAATTTACCGGTAACCTGTTGATTAAGCCGAAACAGGTGAATGCCGAT
Source organism: Kuschelorhynchus macadamiae (assembly GCA_030620095.1). Taxonomy (NCBI): domain Eukaryota; kingdom Metazoa; phylum Arthropoda; class Insecta; order Coleoptera; family Curculionidae; genus Kuschelorhynchus; species Kuschelorhynchus macadamiae. The sequence goes on along the minus strand of JAUTXW010001143.1, from coordinate 1,487,839 downwards.
GTTTCAAAGCTTCCTGTGAGAAAATAGAGTCTACGGACGAACGGCAACGCTGACGAATGATTGGAGAACGTGCGATGTAAAGCAGAATACCGTAATACGGCGAGAATGTATAATCAAGAGTCACATTCGGCGCAAAGCGAATGCGCAAGAGAACCGCCTACTTCTAAGCTGAAGGAAACGTGGGTAAGGTAATAGAGAAGCACTTACTGAACGATTGTTATACCAGATCGAAGGGCATTATGTGTGATAACTTGATTAGGCATATACATTTCCCTAAACGACCTCACTTTTTATTTTGCTCAATAGTTGCTCTATTATTTATTTTAAATATGTTTTTTAGATTTTTGTTTGAAGCCACAACTATATCTTATTTATGTATGGGTAAAAATCATAACTACGTTATATTTTTAAGCTTCTAATATAAGTCCAATTAGCCAAAGCAGCCAGCGACTTATGAATTTTCGGTATCGTCGGATTTGGCTGAAATTTTTCCTATGATACCGTAAAATTAACACTTTTAAAAACAAATATAAAGTATATTTGTTTCGACGCTACTGATCCCTTACTACAATCTTCCTTCAGTTATTAACAAAAATCAATTCTTTGTTTTGTTTTACAAAAATGTGCAGTTTTCAATATATTATTAACAGAAAAATTTTGCAAAAAACTTAAAGAATAGTTTTTTTGTTCCAAATTGAATAAAGATTCTAATAATGATAAGAGCTTTCTTAAAAATCTAGTTGCGTGGAATAATTTTCAAGAGTAAGAAATGCATGATAAGCAACTTTATACAATTTTATCATAAATCAACCGGTTAGAAGAAAGAATATATTCAAAAAATCAGTAAATTTCCTTATGAGTCCTTTCTTTTATTAGAAATAGTGATCCAATTGAGTTCAGTACATAGTTATTTAAGAACACATACGTACTATCTTTTCAAACATATTTATTGGGCGCCATTTTGTTCATATTGGATTCTTACCAATATTTTACCAGTTTCTATCTTTTCCACATTTCATTTTTGGGTATAATTTAAAACAAATTCAATAAGTATTTTTTACATGCTTGTTGTTGAATTCGTACCTGTTTATTCCTAGGTCACATTCAATTGCATAATTTTTTGCGTTGATTTAAAAAAGTATATATTTGGCAGCCAGTTTGTTCCGCCATCTTGAATTCATACCACAACTTTACCAGTTTATCTCTATATCACAGTTAATGCTGGCATACATATTGAAATTAATCTAATTAGTAGTTTCTTCAGGCCGATTTTTTAAATATTTTATTAGGCTGCCATTTTGTTTTCTTATCTTATATTCATACCAATATGTTACCAGTTTATTCCTATGTAACACTTGTTTTTTGTGCAAAATTTGAAGAAATTGGATAATTAGTTTGTTTAGTAATAACTGTTTTAATGCTTCTCTATGCTGCCATCTTATTCTGACATATGATCTTTAATTTTTGACTAAAATTTGAAATCACTCTGATAAACGTTTAAGCTTTGTCGCGAACTTACAGCCAGACATCTAGAGACGCTAAAACCTGAAAATATGTAAATCCTTAGACGGTCATTTTTTTCACGATTATATTTATTTTATTTGGCAGCCATTTTATTCTGCCATCTTAAATTAATACAACAGTTTTACTATTCTTCTCTATATCACAATTAATTCAGGCTCAAATTTTAGCCGACATTTTGGATTCGTATAAAAATTTTACCAGTTTATTTCTACATAATACTTGATTTTTATACAAAATTTGAGATAAATTGGAGTATTTTTGTAGTATTAACTTTTTTAACATTTCACTAGACTTTGTTTTGACATATTGGATTTTTACCAAAATGTTACCAGGTCATTCCGACCGAATTGAGAAAACATGTCTTTCGGCATCTGAGGATCCTGAAACGTAAAGATCCGAAAAAATCTCAGATGGTGATATTTTCACGATTACAATACTTCCCTTTTATGGGGGAAGTAAAAATATATTTTATAAAATATCATGCATCTCGAGAACGAAGAACCTTCTTTCGGATTCGGCTATATTAATTAATTTTTACCCTGTACTGTACCACCGAGCTCGGTGGTAACGACTGTACTTTACTGTATTTTAGATTGACCTGCAACTTGACACTCCAGCTATTTTGTTAACCATATATATATTCTTAAATAAAACTATAGCCGTGGCTTGTTAGACTAGATTATAAAAATTAATTATGACTGAGCTTGTAACTTGACAAATCAAATATGGTATAGGGTGTGTGAAATAAGACACCCTATACCGTAAACATAAAAGTTAAGTACAGGAAAAATTTAAAGAATATATTTCTTTGGTTCTTTTGAAGTTTTTATTTATTTATTTTTAAATTTATGCAGGGTGCGCATTTTCTTGGGCTGATATGAACCTTCTTATTTTAAATAGGACACTTACATATTATGATGGAGCGTTCAAAGACGAGGAGAAGTAAAAATAAAAAATACGATATGCGAAACATGGCCAACGTATCTTTTTTCAGGTATTTAAAATTGATTATTACATTATAGACAAAATAAACTTCTGTCTCCATTTTGTTAATTTGAAAAAAAAAGATAAAAACTAAAGAAATTTTCACTTTAAATGCGTTTTCTCTAATTTTTATGATAGTCCAAATAAGGAAAAAGGGTGTATTATTTTAAACGCCCTGTATATAACACAGGAAACTATTCTTACAGTGGGAATAAAATAAAATCTTGTCACCATTTTTAGCTTACTTAAGTTTGGAAGGCTTAAGTGGCGTAGCTCCGCCCTTTCGCAGTCCAGCTGCCTTTTGGCGCTCACTGCTGTGATAAAAAACTTAATTCAAAAATATTCAGTGGATGCACACAAATTCCTCGTTATGATCTGATAAATACATTTCCCTCCCCCCGGCTTCTCGGCTGTAAAAAAAAAGATTAAGTTCATATCCTAGCTTTGATCGCATTATAATTATTCGTTACGCAATGGCAGCCACTCATAATTTTGAAAAAAAGTTGACATTTCTTGATATTTTCTAAGCCTTTTGACATACAAGTTTAATACAAAAATTATTCAAACATATGACATGAAAATAGGCTTCAAAATTTAATAAACAAAAAAGTTCAAATGTTGTTTTTTTTTTATTTAAAATAAACTATTTATAGGAGTAGCTAGGTGGTGCAAAGGGTCTTTTGCAACCCCAAAGCCCCAATGCGCCAACCAAGCCATCCATTCTATTGATTCGAAGGCATTTGAAATCTATAATCATCATATATTTATTGTGGCACAATTTTGTATTAAAAATTATACCTTATATAGTACAAACACGACGTAACAAAATGTTAAAGAAAATAACTGTAAAGATGTCAAAAAAAAGCTTTTTTTAGTGAGATGTTTTTACTGTGGCGTGTCTTATAAAATTTTGGACCTCTAAACATCCAAATAATTTTTCTAGCTACGCTAGTGCATACCTATTTTTATTCTAAAGTCTGCTACATAAAACTTTATATGTACTTTTAAAATTTGCAAGGACATGTCAGCGGGCTCGGAAGATACCAAAAAAGTTATCAGAATTTTTTACAAACTTATTTTACAATGATAGATACGAAATTCTAGTACATTTGTGGTAAACGTGCAGCATAAATGTGTTATAATTTCTATAAGTATATTAAGAACTTTATTTCATTCCCACTAAAACAATATGTTTTTGTAATTTGAAAAATAATGAAATGTTTTTTGACTAAATTTGACTTATTGGTGTTGTTTCAAGATGTAAATAAATAGTTGTGATAAAAATAAAAAATTATTAGAATTAAGTATTAAGAAATATTTTTTCCTTAACCAAAACTTCTGAAAACCAGTATTAAGTTAATAACCCTAAAATACCGGATGGCTTAGGATGTTGTTACCACCAAATCTTTTTCATAAACTTTAAAGTAAGATTTTGAAAATTGTATGAAGCAATCGGAGTATAAATTGGATTTTTTTGATAAAACCTAACTTTGAAGTCACTTCTGGTTTAACCAGATTTACCATCAACTTTCTTATTTTGAATGTAAACGTCAATTAATATTACGATTGCTGAATTCTATATTTTCTTTCCAATGTCGTATCACATGATTTTTGCTTTTAAGGTAAAGGTCATAGCCTACTTTTCTCTAAATCAACGAGAGTCATAAATGACATACCAAATAAAAATACAAATTTTCAATTTTTTTAAATGCCCTTCTATTTCTTTTAGTATTTAAATTGTAGTCAATTATCGCTTTCCAATGATATATAACAACTGATATTTGATTTAGGTAAAACGAATTTTAATTTTAATTAATAATTTTGGTGCAGGTGGTTTAAGTTTACTTAAATTCAGTTAGAAATATTGTATATTCCCAAATTGAATTTTTTTTATATAGAATAAATAATTTATGGAGAATCTAGGAAAAATGTGCACTCTGCTGAGCGCCTATACGTTGAACGCATATGCTAAGGAAATCCCGTTAATTAGGTATGCAAAAAACGAGTAATAATACTGAATTGCAAGGGCGGTATTTTAAAAACTCTCTGCTTTAGTATTAGTTAATATTTTAAATATTGTTTAATTATTAAATTGTAAATTATTTGTAATGCCTTTATAATTCGTTTTAGGTAATTTAAATACGGGCGTCTAAAGATAAACATGAAATGAAACAAAAAGCTAACTCGTGCTAATGAAACCTCCAGGCGTTGGCTAAAATTAGTAAATCAAAACAAATTAATAATAAAATTTATTTTCAACTGTGTTAAAATTTACCATCCGTTTTTTAAACACAAATGCGTGCTAAAACTTTGACAATCCACTTGTCATAAGTCATTGGATAGTTGCTTAGAAAGTTCGTGCTGGTTGCAAGCTTAAAAAAATACGCCATTTATTTGATTCCATGGCCCACTAAACAAGAATGTTCAGTTGGTATGTTAGTTATGGCTCCCATTGATTTAGAGATACGGCCATCGCCTATGCCGCCATATTAAAAGGAAAAGTCATGCTAGATTTATTTTGTTGTTTTCATCTCTCCTTGCGAAGGCCCTTGATAAACCAAGGACTTTTACAAAAAAAATTGTATGGAAATACGAAGGTAAGTATATCTTTTATTCAAAAATTAAAAATTAATACTACTACACGCGAAGAGAGTATTATATCCTTTAGTGTACCGCAGGGAAAAGTCTTAGGGCCTGTTCTTCTTCCATTTATATTACCGGTTCACTAACATTGAATTTCCAGGGTTCTATTATAGCTTTTGCGGATGACACAGCTATTCTCTATGACGAAGAAGCTTGAACATCTCTGAAATAAAAGGTTATACGTGACCTATAAATGATATTTGCTTGGTTTGGAACTAAGTTGCTAACAGTAAATTATGACATAACCAAATTTGAGCCATTTTCGGTATTTAACATGCACTTACCCGAATTAGCGATCTGTTTGCGATGGGATTTCCATACTGGCCATTTAGTCTAAAGAGTGCGAGGACTTTTTTATAGATTTAAGAGACTTAAGGAAATATTTGGCATTACGCAGTTCCGAATAATTTGTTACGGTCTGGCTGACTCACTGATAACCTACGGGATTTTGGCATGGGGAGGTTGTAATAAATCGTATATATAAAAAAGTTGAAACTACACAGAAGCGAATCACCAAGATAATTTATAATAGACCTACAAATTATTTTACAGGCGAGTCTCAGCTTTGTAGCCCAAGACCGCTGCACACAGGTCGATTTTCGATAAAAGCTGGCCATAAACAATATTTTCGTTCGGGGTATTTTTAATAAAATTTATAAGGAAATTATTTATAACACTCTAGTACTCTAGTTGGCCTAGAAAAAAACAATTGATATCCTTTTAGTTGTTTACAGCGCCCTGTCAAATCTAGTTCTGTGGATTTTTGGTAGCGTTTTTATTTTCAAGAAATTAATATTGTGATAAAGTTTGTATTCAATTGGCTGTTTCAAAAATCTGTTAACATAATTAGTTATGGATAACAACAATCAAGGTATGTAATAACTAACTAATATCTAAAAGATTTGGATTTTTCTGATTACTGCATAGCGTTGATGAATTAAAACGTAAAAGAATAATATATTTATCAAATCATAATTACAAATTCTTAATATAATAACATTTTTGTTAATGATTCCACCATATTTCCGACTACAAATATACTGCAAAATGTATATTACGATTCTGGCAAAAGAGATCCAGAAGCAAATCTTGCCCGAAATTCCTCTATTTTTTACATATAATTTTTGAAATTTTGGCGTTTTCGGTGCTATTTTAAGGTTAAACGGTTCGAACAATATTTTTACTGTATATTTATTAAAATACTTATTTTATAATTGCATAAATTCGCAAAAATTTCCGAAAAATTACCTAATTTACTGTAAAATGAATTTTTTCTTCTTTTAACAAAATAGTCCAGGAGCTTACTTTGATTTTTAATTATAATGATTAAAGAAAAGTAAATTAATAATTTATTTTTTGCAACAAGGTCAGTGGTTTGAAAATTAACATTTTTAGTTTTTTATAATTTATTGTAAAACAATAAAGAAAAATTACTATATTAAGTGTTTTATTAAATTTACTCTATTTCACGTAATTCTCGCGAAAAAATTTTGATTTTTTAAAAATTTTTGGAAAGAAGACCAAAAATTCATATTTTCTACAAGTCCCTCGTATCTTACTCAAAAGTGGTACATAGACAAAATAGACATGAACAACTTTTCTTATTGGCACTTTTCGTCATCTAACCTTATTTTTTACATATTCAAAGTGTAAATGTTAAATTTGACGTATGAAATGACAGTTGTCACATGACATGTCAAAATGATTTCTTCTGTTATTGGGCATGCTGAATCGATTCCACATGACACTTTTCAATATCTCATTAATAAAAAAATTTCCATTTGTTACAACTTTTTGCAGGTCCACTGTATATTATCTGATCTCTAGCCTTTTACTGTAGTTGTAGGTTTTTTTAATAAAATTTAACATTAACTATATATTTATATAATATCTACTAGCACTAGCGTCAAAAAAAGTTTAATTTATTTTTGGATTTAGATAAAAAAATAATTCCTTTAGAAGTATGTAGCTAAATTTAATTTTTTTCACACTGTATACATACAAATACATTAAGTAGTTTTCATTTAAATGTTTAATATATGTAAATATTTAGACATTTACATGAATTTTATTTTAATAATTTTATAAAACGGTTTAAGAATATACAAATGATCTTTATCATTAATAATAATTGTTACACCCTATATATAAATACAGATGATCCAAAAAGTCAACAATAAAGCTACTTTGACTAAAACACGATATTTTAAACGTGTAATACTAACTTTTATGTCTTATTTCTAGTAAACTCTATTATGGCCAGCTGTTCTAAAAATTCGACCAGTGTGCGCTGTATTCGAAAAAACTTATACCCTTTATTTATAGAAGCAAGCATACTCTGGATCTGGTTAATAATATAATTAATATATAATGACACAAGGGCAAAACCAAAATTTGTAAAATTTTAAAATAAACTTTATAATCGTCTTTCGAATGAACTTAGACTAACTAAATCAATAAAATCTTTGAACGTTAAACTTCGAAAATGGGTGTTAGAAAACAGGCAACTAATAAATAAAATTATTAATTAAGTGTGTGTGTAGGTGTGTATGTGTAAAGGCCAACTAGTGTCAAGTTTTTACACTTTTGTATGTGTGTAGTTTGGTTAAATGATTTCATCTAGCGATTATATTATTAATAAAAAATTAGGAATAAACACCTATACCTCTTTTCAATTTCAACTGATTGTTCAGTTGAGCATTCCTCAAGGTGGCGAACTTGGTCACGAACAGCTTACAAAGTTACATCGAGAGTGAAACGTAGTAGAGGTTATATTGTATTTTTAGAATTGCTTAAAACATATCTTGTAACTCGTAATATATTATTATTATTATTTAGAATTCAGAAATCGTATTATTAATTGGGGTTTACGTTGAAAATAAGAATGTTGGTGGTAATTCCAGTTAAACCGGAAGTGATTTCAAAGTTGGGGTTTCATCAAAAATAGGAAATTTTCAAAATATTACGTTAAAGTTTACAAAAAGAATTGAAGGGGGTGGGTAACAACATCCTCTGCCACCCGGTATTGCTAAGTGTGGAATTAGGGTCTATATGGAGGTCATGTTTATTATACGAGATACAAAAACGGTTAAATAGTTTAAGGCAAATTGGTTATAGAAGCTACGGACCACTTCAAGCTGGTTGGCGTCTTAAGATATTTAGAGAAATAAAATATTCCAGTTTTGAAACGTTTTTATTTCTCAAATATTTTCAAATTTGAAAAAATGTTATATATTATATTATAATATATGATGGCATTTTTGAGCAACATTTTACGGTGTAATCCGATTTTGAAACTGACGTTTCGTAAACGGGGGCCTATCATAATATAGGTAATTTATGTTTTTTTAATATGGCGCTGGATTTTTATCCATCCCTTCCTGACACATCGTCTCTTATGTAAATATCTTAAATGTGATGTCCAATTTAATACGTCACTAGTTTGGAGAAGTCGAATGCACCTGGATAAAAATTCAGGTCCGTATTAAAAAAGGAAGTTAATTATGGCTCACGATTACAAAATATCGAAATAGAAATCTGATTACACCGCAACACTGTACGTAAAAGTTGGAAATTTGTCTCTTCCATTTATTAAAGGAATGAAAGATAATATATTTTGCATATGTATATTTGAATAGGAATGTTTTTTAGGGCTGATTTCTTAAACACTTTATTTGGCACACATTCTGTTCGTTATATTGGATTCGTAAGAAAATTTTAGCAGTTTATTCTTACACAAGGCTTATTTTTTTCAGTCTAATATTTTAAACAGTTTATTAGGCCGACATTTTATTGCGTCGTGTCAGATTCGTAACAAAATTTTACCAGTTGACTCCTACAATACATTGATCCATGTTGGATTCAAACCAAAATATAATCATTTCATACTTTCATCATATTTAATTTTTATGCAGTTTGAGGTTAGTTGAATATGTGTTTTTACTGATTTTTTTTAACTGGGTGTTTACCAAAATATTACCGTTCCATCCCCAATTGATCCTTAACTTTTGATTAACATTTGATGTTAATTGGGTAAGTAGTTTTTTAGCCTTCAGCGAATAGACAGACAGGCAGACTGACGAAAATAGGAAAACATGTTTTCGGCATCTAGAGACCCTAAAAACCGGTAGGGCGATCTGTAGATGTGTAATAACCTAGAAAAGCGATTTTTTCACGATTATAACTAAAAAATCCCTACAACGAAAAAACGAAAGGTTTCCCGTTACGTTCCCGTGAGAAATGCGAATTATGCATTTCACATAATCTAAGCTTATGGGGGAACTGCACGCAAAAAGTGAAAAACCAGCGACAAGGTCTAGTCGAGTTGAAAGTAAGATGAAAAGGTACCTACGCATTAAAAACAACTTCCTGCACGTCCGACTTCAAAAAAATGTGTTATGTATAGGTAATTTAAATTATATTTCGGTTAAAAATGGGTTCAAAAGGGTTCACGCGCTGCAGAAATACAAAGACATGAGTACGATTTACCATTTCAAATTTTGCAGTTACTTAGACAAAGGATCAATGTAAGGCGGTAAAGAGCCATTTTGCGGAAAAAAAATTATATGCGAATGTATATGCGTCAAAAAGTGGTCAAAAAATGGCCGAAAATGGACAAATCTACTTTTATTTTATAACTCTAGATTTGATTTTTTTCCTAAAAATTCGCCTTTAGCGCCCAACTATACATATTACCCTATTAAAATCACATTGAAGCTAAAACATATCTCTTATAGTTTTAACATAATATTGCAGCTGCGGAAAGCTTGCAAATGATCTATATTACTGCGTGCAATTCCCCCTTATAATTCTAGACCTTTATCATTTCACTCCCTTGCCTCGAAAAACTTATAAATATAACTAAAATGCATTTTGTCGACAGTTCTCTCTGTACGCTCATGAAGTAAAGTATCTCGTTTTTCGAGTTGCTAACTGGCGCAGTCGAGTTGGCTTTTGCCAACAGTCGCGCATCATGTGTATTTCATTTGAGGCAATAACAAACAATCAGAGGCAATAACAAACAATCAGAAAATCATCAGAATCTACAAAGAATCTGAAAATTGACCAGGGATTTAGAACAAACATCGTCCAGCGTCCTATTGGTGCGAGTTTTGAGCATCGTCCAAAATTCATGATAGTGAGCCAGGAAAATGATTACATCGACTCTCTTATTGGACCCTAGTCTAATTGGAGATTTTAATATCAGGTTTTGGGAAATTTAAATAGTCAAGAAAATTCGACACCTTTGTCAAATTTACTGCAAATAACAGAAACAATGTCAACCAAACCTAATTTATTGTCTCTGCTAATTTACAGTTAATTAGCAGATAACATACTTTTATTTAATGGGAATCCCAAACAAATAAATAGATTCATTAACGCTCGTGGTATTTTTTATGATAATGAAAGAGTTAGAACACATGAAAACGCAGCTATAAATATATATTTACATGATATCATCTTAAGTAAGCTTGTAGGCAGGACAGCCGATATTATTTGGTCTCGAATAGAATTAAATACTTGGCCTTCAGTGGGAGCTGCGTTAATTTCGACTTTTTCAGACCATAGATCATTGATAATATAGTTCAGAATATAATTACTTCAAAACCCGGAAAAATTAACCACCGCAACAATTTGGTCTGCTTCTACAAGATGCTCGCAATTTATTAATTTCAAAAGTAAATTTGAGTAACGAATCGCAAGCTACAAAATTTCTAAAAATTACCGAATACGGGAAATTAGTATTAAAAATATTTATAAACGGTTTGAATTACAATATGCAACTCGTTAGATTAAAAAATCCAGTCACTCTCGAAGACGCAGTGAGGAGTGCCTTAGAAGAAGAAGATTTTATATATTATAGTAATAATATACTACCAAAAATCCAAATTTGGTACGCAAAAAAATAAATATGCCTTCTTATAGACCACCAACCCCGAATTTTCATAATGAATATAATCAGTTCATGGCTTTTGGAGTTAGAAGACATAATTTTAAATAACAACCGAATGTTACAAATCAAAATTTTATACAAATAAATACTGTTACCCCCATCTTTTAACCCTCAAAACCAACGCCTTACTTCTTCCGGGATACCAGGCCAACAAAAACATGAGCCAATGGATACTTCTGCAGGAAACACCATCCTTATTAGAAACCAATAATCACAACCTACGCAACGTAAATTCTATTATTTCTTCAATATTTGGATCGTCAGAGGTTGGATTTAATTGTTTTTTGTTCTTAGACTCTTACAAGTTTTCGGTATATGAAAAATACAGTAGTCGTGGCAATAAGTATATAAAGTAATATGGTCCAAAAGCTGGTCTTCTCAAGCCAGATTGTTGTAGTCATTCCTTCTTGGGTTTTCTTCTTTCTGGTCCTCTAATTTGGATTCAAATTATTTGGTGGTTTTCAGGTATATATATATATATATATATATATATAGTATTAAGCAATATTTGGAATTTATGATACTCAGTATAAGATATTTTAAAATGATTTGTCAAAACCTTTATGTAAAAGTGACAAAATTTTAATAAACATCATCTTCCATGTGAATTACAGTTAAGAGGATATCAGGGTGAACTTAAATTCTTAATTCTGATGCTGGACATAATTGACATGCCATCTGCACTACAACAGGGGTGGGTCACCGACAGAAACCTCATTATAATATTCTGCAAAATAAATTCCCAAACCAACGTCACAAAATGTCCCGAGTAAAGGTACGTTGTTTTTTTACAGTTTTGCAATAAACAAAAATGTAATTTTTTGAAGCAGAAATAAATAAAATATGAAAACATATAATGTACTTTTACTCGGAACCTTTTTTTCTTTTTGTATGAATAAGAAATTGAAAAGTCGGCGCGATATACTAGAAAGAGCTTTGAATCACTGTATATAAAATCTCAAAACTATATCAAATGTATGTAGTTATTATAACCGAGAGTTTACTATAATTATTGAACCTGCCATTAAAAGAGATTCATGGGAAACGGAAAATTAATGACGCTTTATTTATTACCATTGTATTTCTGTTTTGTAATATTACTGAATGGCTTGATAATAAATAACCTTCAAAACAATTTCCATTTATTATTTGCGTCAACATATTTTTTTCTTCGGAGTGCAATATAATAGAATTAACCACAAAAAATTGCAAAAAAAATACAATACAATTAATGCTGCCATTTGGCCCTATGTTCTTTGTGCGAACGGTTTCGTATGGACAGTTGGCAATGCAGATTTTTGGGAAATAAGAACATAATGACAGTACAAGGTGGCTCACGTAAGGTGGAAAACTATAGGAGTTACGGGAAAGTTTATGGTTGTAAAGGAAATTTTATTTTATAATATTTTTGTATATACAAAATAAGTCGTTTTTCTTGGGTCACTATGAGTTTCGTTATTTTAAAAGGGGCATCCTATATATTTTTACATTTTTAAATTAATCAGTGAATTCTAATTACATTTTATGTAACATATCCTAGACCCAAATTCATGTTTCCGTGATATTGACATTCGAAATTTGACATTTTGAGCAGTTAATCGGCGCCTTTGCTTGGAATTATTATAAATTTGATCTCTGGAACTGTTTACAATTTTCAGATTTTGTCTTTTGACAGAAAATGTCAGTGTGAGAAAATTAACTATAAATTCCAATCAATTTATCTCAGATACTATCGTAGTTATGAAAAATCTACATGATCTTGTTCTTCAGCATACTCACCCGCATTTTGTACATGTACATAATAATTGCTCTAGCTGTATTTAATTACTTCTCTCGTAAAAGCGAAGTATTGTAATCGTGAAAAGATCACCTTCTGAAATTTTTGTAGATTTTTGCGTTTTAGAGTCCTTAGATGCCGAAAAGTGTTCTCTAATTTCCGTCAGTCTATAAGTCTGACTGTGCGTGGCATAACTTAAAAACTACTTATCCGATTGACTTCAGATTTTGGTCAAAATTAAAAGGTCACCAGGGAAAAATTGTTACAATTTGGTAAAAATCCAATATGGCAGAATAAAATAGCCGCCTAGTGAAATGTTAAAAACATTATTTGTACAAAAATCAAGTTTTACGTAGGAACGAATTGGTAAAATTTTGGTACTAATCGAAGATAGCGAAACAAAATGCCGGCATACTTAATCTATATTTATACCACCGTACAATTGTACGGTGTCTATACTTTATACTAATATATAAAAACTTAGTTGACTGACTCACTCATCACGCTCCAGCTCAAACCGCTTGAGGTAAAGGGCTGAATTTTTGCTTAGAGGTTGATTTTAAGGTGTAGAGGTTCGATAAGAAGAGATTTTTCAAAACTCAAATTCCAAGATGGTGAAACCACCCCTAAAATATTTCCATTTTTTTTTTTGAAAAAAACGTACGGCGTGCTCAAAGGGGTGAAAGCACTACTCAAATAATACAATATTTTTTTATTTAAAAACCGGTTAGTTTTTCAAAAAAACGCTTGAACACGTGTTTTTTAATTTATTTTTTACATATTTTAGGATTTTTAGAAAGTTCATACAATGTGTCCAAAGAGGTAAAACCATCCCTTAAATATTATGATATATTTTATTTAAAAAAACGATAGTTATTCGGAAAACGCGTGAACATAATATGCTTTATATTTTTTTACATATTTTAATTTTTCTTAAAAACCCAGACAGGCTGTCTAAGGGGCTGAAACCACCTCTTTAATATTATATTTTTTATTTAGAAAATGGTTAGTTATTCGAAAAAACACTTGAACACGTGCTTTTTATTTTATTTTATTTTATTACTATTTTAAGATTTTTTATAAATTTATTCAGGGTTTTTGAAAAAATTGGGTCATTGATTAATTTTTGCAATCATTCTCAAACCTTTTGCCGTAGAAAGCTGAGCTTGTGCAAACAGCTTGATGTTAGAGTGCAGAGGTTCGATAAGAAGGGATTCTTCGAAACTCAGTTTCCAAGGAGGTGAATCTACCCCTTATATGTTTATAATGGACTCGAAAGTTGTCAAAATGAAAAAGCATTGGTTTAAAGAACGAGCTATATTAACTCCACAAAATAGCACAGCAGATGAAATAAATCTAGCTTTATTGAAAACTCTCTCTAAACCCTTCAGGAAGCCCTCCTCATGACTTAACTTTAAAAGTGGGGGCACCAGTGATGCTTATTCGAAATTTAAAACCACCAAATTTGTGTATTGGAAGTCGGCTACAGGTTAAAACATTACAAAATAATGTAATAGAGTCTTCTATTCTATCATTTCTGGCCCTGGTCTGGGAGAAACAGTTTTTATACCAGTAACCCTTTAATTCCGTCAGACTATCCTTTTCAGTTTAAACGTGTACAGTTTTCTTTAAAACTTTGTTTCGCCATGATAATTAACAAAGCTCAAGGACAATGCTTAAGTAGAGCTGGAGTAGACTTGCCCTACGATTGTTTTTCCAATGGTCAGCTCTATGTCGCATGCTCTAGAGTAAGTTCACGTAGTAGCTTGACTATTTACAGTTAGAAAATGCAACAACAAACGTGGTTTATAAAGAGGTGCTCAAATGAGGCGATTTAAGTACCTCTTTACATCGCTTTCATTATATTTATATACGCGAACGAAGTCGCGGGTACCCGCTAGATATATTCTAAGTAGAATATAATATGTAAAGACAAACTTATGCATGCAAAATTTTTTGACAAAATTCGTGTTTCAGTTAATGTTAAGGTATTAAATTGAGTTCCGGAGTTATCCAGCAGGAGGTATAGATGGGTAAAAGCTCTACACAAACAATTGTTATACAGAATGTAATTTTCTCAAAATGTTCTTAAATGACAACAAATTAGATATTTTCTTGGCCTTTTCCAGTCAAGATATTCTTCGCGTAAATACCATAAAATGATTTCCAGTGGTTTTTTAAATCTCTCGGTTCTTGATACGCATAATTTGTCATTCTAATATTGGTTTAATTTTAAGAGAATTGTTGAATATTAAAGTTGTAGGATTTATAATGCAACTTATAGAAAATTAGTATTTATGTATATAGGATGTCTTAAAAATGTATATACTAGTGATCACTTATTGTAATTGTAAGCATTTGTTTTTTTTTATAAAGGCGCCTTTTGAATACCTCTCGGCGTCTCTTGCTAACATATTTTTTACATGGGCCGCGTCTTTCTATTTATAACTGATTGAACCCATTGTCTTCAAAGCTGCCCAAAAAAAATTAGAAGATCCCTGCCATAAGAGGCAATATGTTGGAGAGAAACAGAGAACGTTCTTCGACATAGGTGTTAATGGAAATACATTGCTGCTTAAAGCAGGGCTTTCCTCGGATGTCTTTACAATTAATGGTATCAAACCTATTACGTATTAAACTCTACACCTTTTATGTTTAACATTTTTTTTATTTCTCTTCAAATGAGAGTAACGTTTTATGAAAAATTGTCCAGGACAAGCTAAAATGAAAAGGTCATTTGAGAGTTTCAATTTATAAATGAAATGAAAATTTAAAATGCCAAAAATGGTTTGAGCAAATACATTATTATAAATCAAAATTGTTTAAAAATTAACGAATGTTCAAATTTTGGCATTTGACGTAATAGTTACGCAAAACAGATTTTACAACAGACTAGAACGTTTGACTTTTGACAAGCTTCTATGTATACTTATGGTTACCATATTCATTGCTCTGAATTCCAGGTCAGCCCTGCCCCTTAAAAAAGCAATCAAGTACAAGTACATCGTCCCTTTTTTACAACAAGCAACTATAAATCATAAATGGATGTCAAGAAGAAGGTAAAATTAGGTAACTAATATGTGAAATAATGACGTATTTCTGGGACAATTTGCTAACTTCCCGGGACACGTTACATGCTGGCAAATTCCGGTACAATTCCGGAAATCCCGGGAATCTGAAACCCTATGTATTCTAGTCATGTTAAAACATTTAGAGGCATTATTCTTATCTTAATCGTACCTTTGGTAAGAAACAATTCTTTAATACGTTACAGAGGCTTAGAAAAACCCGTTCAGAAAAATTTTAATTGATTTGAATGAAAACACCCTGTATATCAGAAACCGAAAGAAATTTAAAAAATGCAATTTAGAGAAAATGAGAAGATCTTACATAATAATTTGTACGTATAGCAGATTTGTTTTTGAAATCTACATTAACGCCTTGTAGTCCATAAACCCTATACTTAGTGCTAGGCAATGCCCAAAACCGCCAAAAATATATTGAAACTTGAAAACATTTTGACCAAAAATATGCATGTTCGTCTGTCCAGCGTTTTGATTATCAGTATTTTATCGTAAAGCTTCAAAATATTTCTCGTCTAATCTCGAATATATGATAGCTTTATCAGATACAAGTTGAGGTTTATGCAGGCACGTAGCCAGAAATTTAGATCGGAGGAGGTCCGAACGTCTTAACACTATTTGACTAAGCGACTAAAAAAAAAGGTAAAGATAATCCAGTCATCGGCGAGTTACTCTTTAGGAAGCAGGTACAGCCATCAGAGAGCTAAAACTCTTCAGGAAGCAGGTAATTTTTTTATTGTAGCTCTTGGAGCCCTTTTGAATTTGAACTTTACATTTTATATCCTCTATAAATGCAAAAAATCTCTATATTTCTTTTACTCGGAAAAGAATAGTGATCTAATTTATTTCCGCGCATGCAGTAAAACATACTTTATTTTCATACTTTCTTATTGGGCGCCATTTTGCTCTACCATATTTAACTTATACCAATATTTTACCAGTTTCTACCTATGCCGCACTTGATTTTTGGGCATAATTTAAAATAAACAGTAGTTTAAAACTGATATTTTAAAGATTTGAGTACACCACCATTTTGTTCCGTCATGTTCAATTCCTATCAAAATTTTATCAATTTATCCCTATATTAAATCAATTGAACGAGAAGGTTTTTTTACGTTAATGTTTTAAACATTTTATTTAGCCGCCAAGGAAATCACTCTCGACCGACCAGTTAAACAACAAAACAATTCATTTTGTTGGGGTATCGGTCTTAATGAGGGCTGGGATTTAAATTGGTTTTTAGCTACGTGAAGCTTTCGGTAATCTTTGCTACCTTCTTTAGGGCTACAATATGAAAAGAAAAAATGTTTTTTAGCATTGCACAGTATTTGTAAAAGAAAAAGTTGTACTCACTGCTATGCAACTAAATTACGATAACTTCTAGTGAAAAACAAGAAAATGTGCTTATTTTCTATATACAGCGAGTACCAATTAAAATACTTGCTCACATTCTCTGAAACCCTCTCTGATGGATATGAGACCCTTATTTGCAATGCGGAAATGGATCCGGCATAATTTTATACCCAAGTGTACATATTTTCATTAAATTCAGATAAGCGATACCTGAGATATTTCGCCGTTTTTACTTTTGTTACAAGTTACAAGTTTTATATATATATATATATATATATATATATATATATATATATATATATATATATATATATATATATATATATATATATATATATATATATATATATATATATATATATATATATATATATATATATATATATATATATATATATATATATATATATATATATATATATATATATATATATATATATATATATATATATATATATATATATATATATATATATATATATATATATATATATATATATATATATATATATATATATATATATATATATATATATATATATATATATATATATATATATATAATACGTCATTATTTCGCATATTAGTTACCCAATTTTACCTTCTTCTTGACATCCATTTATGATTTATAGTTGCTTGTTGTAAAAAAGGGACGATGTACTTGTATTTGATTGCTTTTTTAAGGAGCAGGGCTGACCTGGAATTCAGAGTAATGAATATGGTAACCCTGTGTATACATAGAAGCTTGTCAAAAGTCAAACGTTCTAATCTGTTGTAAAATCTGTTTTGCGTAACTATTACGTCAAATGCCAAAATTTGAGGATTCATTAATTTTTACACAATTTTAATGTATAATAATTTATTTGCTCAAACTATTTTTGTCATTTTAAATTTTCATTTCATTTATAAATTTGACCTTTTCATTTTAGCTTGTCCGGGACAATTTTTCGTAAATCGTCACTCCCATTTCAAGAGATATAAAAAAAATGTTAAACATAAAAGGTGTAGAGTTTAATACGTAATAGGTTTGATACCATTATTTGTGAAAACATCCGAGGAAAGCCCTGCTTTAAGCAGCAATGTATTTCCATGAACACCTATGTCGAAGAACGTTCTCTGGTTCTCTCCAACATATTGCCTCTTATGGCAGGGATCTTCTAAATTTTTTTGGGCAGCTTTGAAGAGAATGGGTTTAATCAGTTATAAATAGAAATACGCGGCCCGTATAAAAAATATATTAGCAAGGTCGTGCAAGGCACGATGGCGTCAGCTCCTAAAGGCGCCGGAAAGGGTTAAAAAGGACGCCTTTCTAAAAACAAAATAAATGCTTACATTTACAGTAAGTGAGGACTTGCAGACGGCTCCAACTGGATCAGATATGCTACACATTTTTAAGACATCCTATATATATATATATATATATATATATATATATATATATATATATATATATATACATATATATATATATATATATATATATATATATATATATATATATATATATATATATATATATATATATATATATATATATATATATATATATTCAGGGTAATTACGAAGCTTGTAAACGAGCGTAAAACAATATTACTATTTATTAGTTGGGATATCTAAAATCGTTTTATATTTTCCACATAAAGCTACCCTGACCTGCATAAATTAGTACTTAATTGAAGAGAAACAACCTTAAGTTAAATACAGTGCCATAATAGAAACTATAATATAAGTTAATTATGTACCCGGACAAGTTAATTTAAATTCGATAAAGTGCTCCCATAAGGTCTGGTTTTACTGTCTGAGGGCTCTTTTGTCATTTCAAATAAAGTAGAGTAGCTTTATGCTTTATTTTGGAGGCCCTTATATGTGACGTAATTCGTGTATTAATTTATGAATAATGAATAAATAGGACTGAGCTTTGCGACGATTCAAGGACTCCAACGCAGTGAGAGACAAATGGAGTTGATTAGGGCGGAAATTCCATTAGTTCTGAGAGACATGGAGATAATAAAGGCAGAAATGTATCTCTCTTGCAATCAGTGGGATTTCCGCCTTTATTAGCTCCATCTCGCTCAAGCCTTATGTCAATGATATACTACCTTTTTGACAACTGATCAGTGGATATTAATCACACGGAAAGAATATTGCAAGTTGGTTTCGAGCAAGATTGAACACGTAAGGATTTTTTATTTTAATACAAATTTTAAAGTTAGCAACTTCAATAAAACACCAAGTGCTTCTTTTTGTGAGTGTTTGCCGCTCCTATTATTTTATTCCTCATCTGTTCCTACAGAGCTGTCAGTACTTCAAGTATAATACTTGGAAAATGTAATTGAAATACTTTTCGGTATTTGAAATACTGTACTTAAAATTAATTTTATTTAAGGGTAATTGTACTTGAAATTTAGTTACACTTTAAAGGTATTTGGTAATTTTACTTGAAATACAAAGTTATTGAAGTACTACCAAAAGTACTTCAAGTAACGAAAAAGTATTTCAAATACTCTGAATTTTTTAAATCAAGTACTTTGCGCATTTAAATTTGAGTTCAAAAAATAGAGGCGATCCGTTTGCATTTACCACTGCTGCTAGCTTATTGGCAGAAAACTATTACCCCTCATTGCCTCGTACGGATATTAGTCGTTCCAACGTGAACAGACATATTTAATAAGGTAGCCAATATTAACTTCTGGTTTGTGATTCGAGAACGGAATACATTAGATAAAAATGTTCAATATATTCAGTATATTCAATTAATTAATGACTAGTACAGTACAAGGTGTGTTCTTAGCTAGGTTTGTTTATTAAAAATCAAAATGACGTAGTACGCCATTATGTTTAATGTAAAAAAATAAATATTTTTATAATTCGTTGTGATAAGAACAAATTGAAAAGTTGACTGAGATGATTCCAAATATATGAACATATGCTAATATATTATACAAGGTGTCCCAAGTATAAGTAATTATTTTACGTTTACGTCTTGGTTTTAAGCCTTCTTACCTGCATATCGGTACTATCGGTACCAGCTAGATCAAAAACGATTGGAAGGTCATATCCCTATTTTTGCTACAAAACATTTTCTTCCTCCGTTTTCTTAGCTTAAACCGGGTAAAGTGGAGTTTGAAAAATAACAATGAGAAATGATTTCCTCGGTATACGTGGGATTCAGATGTAGTTTTATTTTTTACTTTATATGGGATACCGGGTTACCTATATAAAGTGTAGCTTATTTTAATATGTTTTATGTTTTTTTTCCTATTTTAATATACTAGCTCTATGCAGTTGTACAATTTTTTTATAGTGTAATTTGTAGATGTACACCGTGTGTCTTTAAAGATACGAGTAAGTTATCAGACCTAATATATTTATAATTAGCAAGAAGGGACTGAATATGGTAAGATTAAAAATGAAAAAGTTCTAGTGCCTGTAGGACCTGTTCCTCTGGCGGAATTAAACAGTTTTTCCGAAAAAATATTGCAGGCGTTATATTTTGATAAGAATATTTTCCGAGTAAAGGTTAATTAAGCACAAGAGTAGCAACAAAATAGCTATTTATATTTAAACAACAGTAATAATGCAGCAATAAATTAGTTTTTTTTTGTTTTTGGCTAACTTCAACATAAGTACAAAAATACCCAACAAGATTTAAGCCTGATTCGCTAAAAAGTTTACATACCGACGTAAGTAATATTTATACGTATTTTTTAGGTATTAGTATCGCTAATAAAAGTGGTACCTTATTAAACATTTTGTTTCCTGTTTGCATAATTACTTTTACAAAATCTGTAATTGTGTTAATTTTGTATGCACATGTTTTGTCAACACTATTAAAAATCTATTAAACTATGTACTTGATTTCAAGTTGCTAAAGTGTTTTTTCATTAATAAATAATTTTAAAATATTTATGTTGCTTTTATATATTCTTTTAACCCTTTATGATTTTTTTCTAATTTTACCCTAATATTTATTCTTGTAAAAGTATTTGAAATATAACGTATTTGAAATTACAAAAATCAAGTACAAATACCAGTTACTTGATACGTCAAATACTTTCCTAAATTCGTATGTCCTTATGAACGTAGGTGCTAAGTCTTGTACTTTTTTAGTTATGAAGTATTCATGAAGGAGACTATTTTAATTTTATTTAAAATTAGAGAGATAGAAGGTCCAGCATATAATTTGCCATAGTAAGGATTTTGATAAAAAAAATTAACATACTTCACTTTGTGCTAGTTTTACAAAACTTTAACTCTTATAACAATAAAATGTCTATATACTATAAAGATCTATGGCATATAATGTTATTGAACATTAATTAACTAGGAATTTCTAGTTTCTTTTGACGGGTCCTGTCCTACGGCGTTCTGGGAGGTCGATCCATCCGGGCTTTAAGTTTTCTTGGGGGATTTCTTAAGTGCGCCCTGCAAAACTTAAATATTGCTTCTGGGGTCTGCATTTCTTCTGGGCGTCTTCTTGCGGAAAGCAAGAGATAATTCTACTCAACTGGGAATACGCACAGACAAACCGCAGTTTCGTTGGTCAAACTTTCTGCGCGTTCCATTTCAAACGTACTATGATAAGATTTAAAATAAGGCTTCGTAGAGAGGCACATCAAAAAATGTTTTGAACTATAGTGGATGATCCAAGATACAATAAAAAATTTATATTTTATAAACGAAGCACCCTGTATTATTTTAAATTTTTAGATTCTCCTTAAGATTCCAGACACTTTTATATTATATTCACCATACATAAATTCTACTGTGTTCGAGAAAATGGCGTCGGAATATTAATATTTTTGACAACTTCAGACGGTTCAAGATTTTTCTACTGGCATTAACTTCCGGTTTAACCGAAAGTTTCAAAATCACTTCCGTTTAAACCGGAAATTAGTGTTAGATGAAAGATCTTGAAAAGCTGGGATACAAAAGTGCAATCCATTTATTTATTTATTTACGGGCTATGCCCAATTTAGTTAACATTTAAGTACAATATAATATGTTGCGTTAAATACAATCTTAAATGTTCATCTAATACATCATCCTTAAAGTTATTAATTAATTTGAAGAGTTTTGAGCTGCCTTTCAAAGTGAGACATACTACCAAAAAAATTTAGTTCCGGATACACATTTGCCAATCTCGGTACACGCGACAAAAATGTATTTGTTCCATAGTTAGTTCTACTCCGAGTTACTGAAAACGTCGCCGTCAATCTGGTATCTCTAGTGGGGGCACGAAGTCCCAGCCGAGACAGAAGATGACTGCAGTCCACACAATAATTAAGAATCTTATACAACATTTTAAGGTCCCTTTTGTCACGCCTGACAGACAGTGGCTCAAGATTGAAAACAGAGTACAAAGTATCATAATCAACAACGTAGTTCTCAGAAAGGGGAATGTTGGATTTATAGCAAAGATAGCGGACAAATTTACGTTGCACCTGTTCGAGAGCTTTTATGTGTACCGTATACTGGGGGCTCCAGACCGAGGAACAGTACTCCAAAAGTGGTCTAACCAAGGCACAGTACAACATTCTAATTGAGGCAACATTATTGAAATCCCTAGTGCACCGCTTAATGAAACCAAGCATTTTCAGAGACCTCGGGACTATCTGTGACAGGTGTGGTATAAATGTCAGAGAAGAATCAAAAGTGACACCCAGATCACCAAATTCAGTCAACGTCTCAAGGTATGTCTTGTCAATATGGTAA
The DNA here is from genome assembly GCA_030620095.1 of Kuschelorhynchus macadamiae. Classification (NCBI taxonomy): domain Eukaryota; kingdom Metazoa; phylum Arthropoda; class Insecta; order Coleoptera; family Curculionidae; genus Kuschelorhynchus; species Kuschelorhynchus macadamiae. The sequence goes on along the minus strand of JAUTXW010001143.1, from coordinate 1,464,807 downwards.
TTATACCCGATGGGGTTGTGAACTCTTGAGAAACAAACCACTTTACACTTAGAAGCATTAAGCTCCATGCCATTTAGCCTACACCACCCAATGAGCCTATCAAGATCTGCTTGTAAACCCTGGCACTGGTTTGTTGATGATACCTCAACAAAGAATTTCAAGTCATCGGCAAAACAAAGAAAGGTGCTGTTTGAAAAGCAATCTGAAATATCGTTTAGAAATAAATTGAAAAGCAGGGGTTCCAGATGCGACCCTTGGGGGACACCAGAAGGAATTTTGATTTGCATAGAGTGATTGTTATTTACCTTAATCACTTGGGAACGATTAGACAAATAGTCAGCAATCCACAGGAGAAGGGTGCCAGAAATTCCATAACTGTACAGCTTGTTCACTAAAACACGATGATTTACCCTGTCAAAGGCCTTGGAGAAGTCGGTGTAGATTGAATGAACCACACCACCTCTCTCCATCGTGCTAGAGAGATAATCGCTGTAAGTAAGCAAATTAAGCTCTGTCGAACGACCAGGATGGAAGCCAAACTGTTGATTCATTAGAACACTATTTAAATGAGCTGTCAAATGCTTGGTAACCAGGCATTCAAACAGTTTTGGTATACAACTCAGGTTACATATGGGTCTGTAATTGGTGACGTCGTCCTTTTTGCCCTTTTTATGAATGGGTATGACATAACTAACCTTCCAGAATTCTGGAAAAATTCCTGTCTGAAGGGAAGCCCCAAAGATGAAACACAATGGACGTGATAGTACAAAGCTATAATTTCGGAGAAGACGGGGAGGAATGCCATCCGGTCCAGGCCCTTTAAAGATGTTCAGACTATTCAATTCCGTGAAGATATCGGAAATTGGTATTTCGCAATTATGGATATTCAAGTTGCTCAGGGATGTTATTGGTGGAACATTACAGGTTTCATTAGAATAAACAGTCTGAAAGTACTCGGCAAATAAATTGGCCATCTCTACCCCTCCGTACGCTATTTTACCGTCATAAGACACTTGGGAAGGCAGCTCGTTTTCCGTGCGTTTAGTATTAACAAAGTTCCAAAATTTTTTGATATTATTATGGGTTAAAAGCGATGATTCAGACTCGTGAACAAAGTCCATGTAGGATTCACGTGATGCCCTTTTGCATTGAGCTCGCAGTTCAGAAAACTGGATATAATCCGTAGGTAAACCGCTTTTCTTCCATCTACAATGTGCCATCTTCTTCTGAAACACCAAGTTTTTTAAGTGTGCAGAAAACCATCTCGGGAACTTTCTGCTTGATATTTTCTTTTTTGGAACCAATGCGTCGATTGCAGTATACAGTATGTCATAGAAAACATTGATCATATTTTGTACAGGTAAGGAGTCAAGCAATCGATCCCAATCGACAAAACCAAGATATTCAGATAAGGCATTATAGTTAGCAGAATTGAAGTCGTAATAGTATAATTCAGGCTGGGATGAAGCGGAATGAAAATGACCTGATGAGCTTTTGATACGAATAGTCAATGGAGGGTGGAAAACATCTGGAGGGATGATGGAATCTTCAGTATGCAATACAACATGATTTGCACTGTGTGAGAAAACCAAATCCAATATTGAGCCCTGATGATTAATAATGGTGTTGATTTGGAATAAATTGTGAAAAGCGCACATATTGGAGATAGTTTGTACAGCTTCAGACTCGTGAGATTGTGCATCACGGCTCGGAATGGAGGTCGAGCTGATGTTATCGGACTCCCAAGAAGCATTTGGTAGGTTAAAGTCTCCAAGCAAAAACACATCATGGTCTTTATATTTTTCAGAAATTCTGTCCACGTTTTCAGAAAATTGTAGGTACTTTTCAACGGGCGATCTCGGTGGTAGGTAGACGGCACCAATGATTAGTTTCGTTGACCCTGAACCAACAGCCACAAATAATTGTTCGATATCCGTCGACGACTCACACAAAGTGGAATTGATACCTTGTTGAACCGCCACCAGAACTCCACCGCCCCTTTCAGCACTGCTTGTTAGGCGAGAACGGTCTCGTCGATAAACAGTGTAGTTGAATAGTCCAAGTTCCGAGTTAAGAATGTGATCCGATAGCCATGTCTCGGTGAACACGAGGATCTGAAATGAGCTTACAGCAACTGCACTGGCCAGAGAATCAAGCTTTGTACGCAATCCTCTCACATTTTGTTTTTTTTTTCGCTCCACATTTGGCCGTTCCGCCATTTCAGCGCTTAAAATAACAATAGAATTTGGGTATGGTGAATATAGTATAAAAAGTGTCTAGAATCTTCGGAAGAATCTAAAGATGTAAAACAATACGAGATGTTCCATTTTAAACATATACTTTTTTTATTGTATTTTGTACTTGTGCCACCTTCTATAGTTCAAAACAAATTTATGTTGTGCCACTCGGTATGTTCGCAAACTTTTGACTGATGATGATTCCTCTAATAATAATGGATTTGACCGCAATTTAGACCACCACTACAAAAAAATCTACTTTTAGACAATAATTAATTTGAATTAACATTATACCTTCTCTACTATAAGATCCAACGTCTATCGCAATAAATCTGTTGTTAGCATTATCTCAACAACAAAAACTAATAAAACAATTGAAAAATATTTCTTGTAATTAAAATTACCTTCGGAGATTTTTTCAGATCCTTACGTTTCCATAGTCCCTAGATGCCGAAAAACATGGGATGACATGGCGACATTTTGGTAAAAATCCAATATTGCAAAACAAAACGGTGGCCTAGTGAAATATTAAAAAAATTATTACTAAACAACTACTTACCCAATGTATGTTACGAATCCAAGATGGCGAAAGAAAATGGTGGCTTATTAAGTGCCATAACTACCTGTGGTATAGAGATGAACTAACTAAAACGGTGGTACTAATTCAAGATGGCGGAAAATATGACGGCCAAATAAAATATTTGTAATCAAATCAATACACATTTTCAAGTCTTAGCCCCTTAGATGCCAAAAAAATATGTCCGTTCGTCTGTAGGTTTGCCTGTCCGTCTGTCAGTTCGCGGCATAGCTTAAAAACATCTAATCAGATTGACTCAAAATTTTAGTCCAAAATGAAGGGTCATAAGGCCTAATAATGACCTGGTAATGTTTTGGTAAAAATACAATATATGCCGAAACAAGGTGGTGGCCTAGAGAAACTAATTATCCAATTTCCTCATATTTTGAACAAAAAAACAAGTGTTACATAGGAATGAACTGGAAACATAACGGGATAAATATAAGATAGCAAAACAAAATCGCGGCCCAATAAAATATTAAAAAATCGACCTGTAAAAACTACTCATTAGATTGATTTCAAATTATGTGCAAGCATTGGGTTTGATATAAAGATAACTGGTAAAGTTGTGGTATGAATTCAAGACAGCGGAACAAAATAGCGGCCAAATATATTTTTTTAAATCAACACAAAAAAATCTTATTCAGCTGAATGTGATGTATGAGGATAGACTGGTACAAATTCAACATAACGTAACAAAATGACGGAATGTCTCAATGAAAAAATAAGTATTGAATTTGTTTAAAATTATACCCAAAAATCAAGTATGACAAGTAGAAACTGATAAAATATTGGTAGGAATCCAATACGATGGAATAAAATGGCGCCCAATAAAAATATTTGAAATGTGTTATTAAATGACTATGTACTGAACTAGATTGGTTCAAACTTCGCTATTCCTAATAAAATGAAATACTCATAACGGAAGTTCCGGGTAAAGAAAATTTGCTGATTTTTTTAAATGTTTTATTTGTTGGCTGTGGTGTAACAAGGTGTATCATATTTTTTGTAATAGTCTTTAATACTTCAGAATATACAATCCATGTATTGCATATTCGGAACTGGAAGACTAAAGAATGAAATGATTCGCATGTAGCCAGATATATGCAAGCGAATACATAATTATCATTTTTCTGTTCCAGACGATGACTGCCTCCAAAAAATGTAATACTATTCGCGATTGTTACACAAGAATGCGTGGGAAACCTGCAGGAATTGGATCGCGTACAGAATTTGTTCGCAAAATGCAGCAATTGTTATTTTTGGAAGATACCTGTGTCGTGGAGAGAAAATACGGGTAATTTTTTCTTTTTAATTCCCCATTATAAATTTTCTAACGAACTCCATTTAATTGGTTTATAGTACAATAAGTAACTTTCTAACTTGATGATTCGGAAGAACATAACTGCTACCTAGAAGATAAGGCGAGAAAAAATGTCGGCACACAGGACACCACGCCCGGAAGAGAATTTACAAATGCAGATGAAATTTTTGTAGCAACCTAGGCGATACTACAATTCAAAAGGGCCGTAAAATAAAGGATTCATCAGCCGATACGACAATAATAGAAAATAGCGAGGAATGGATGAAGGTAATGGGAATACCAGCTGAGAGACAGGTAGACCAGATGCCGCAACAGGATGAAATGCAACTTTTCTATATCTGTATGTATAATATGGTATTTTTTTACCTTAATGCAATACATAGTTTCTTCTCTGGAAATATAGGGTCACTATCTTTATTGCAACTATCGGATGTTAAATAACTCTTCACAAGATTGAGCACCTAATTTAATAAATATGGAGACATGCGAAAGTATTCCTTGAATTTAGTGTGATTATCTATCAAATGTCGGCGATCTAATATACTGAAAGTACCTTTCTGTAGACGATTTCTATACATATTCTGATTTTTTGTTGTAAATTCTTTGTTTCATTAGTAATTGTTTCTCTTCTTCATTTTTGTCGATTATCAAATTTAACAATAGACAATCATTAAAATTTATAATGGCCATGTTGTAGCAAATACAATAAACTCAATATTAATAATCTGAAGTTGAAGAAAATACACATTCGGATGCGTTTGATTCATTCTTTAGACTGCACATGGTCCGTTTTGAAGGAACCTGTTTCAAAAACTGACCCTCGTTTCAAAAACTGATCTTAAACTGGATCCGTTTTGTGAAAGGATTCTTAAAATGCGTAGCTTAAGAATATATTCAACATTTTCTTTAAAAAATATCATTGTAAGACACGAAAGGAAGCAATCATAAATAAATATACTAGATAGAAATTAAAACTATTACAATTTAGTAGCATTTTTAAGAGCTTTTTTAATTTCACTTGACTGTATGTTAGTTAGTATGTTAGTGTGTTTGGATCAAATTTTACAAGTAACTTTTGAAGCAGTTTCCGATATCGGAATTGATTGAGATTTAGTATACATACATATGTCCGATGACAATACAATATGACGGTGACCAATCGTGAATGTCTTATACGGGGTGAGTAAAAAAATTTTAAAAATGTAAAAAACATAAAATAAATATAAAAAACAGTTCCCGTTAACGGAATTGATTGATTTGGTATAGGTACATAGACTCGATGACAATATATTATTATGGTGTCCAATCGTGAATGTCTTATACAGGGTGTGTAAAAAAGAATGCTAATAAGTACAAAACAGTTCCCGTTATCGGAATTGACTGAGATTTGGTATACGTATATAAACTTAATGAAAATACAATATTATGGTATCCACTGGTGATGTCTTGTATAGGGTGTGTAAAAAATAATGCTAAAAAGCACAAAACAATTCGTGTTATCAGAATTGACTGATATTTGGTATACATATATAAACTTTGTGACAAATAAAATACTATGGTGTCCAATCGTGAATATCTTATGCAGGGTGCGTAAAAGATAATGCTAAAAAAATAAAAAAAAAATTAAAAAAACTTATTTAAAACTTAATGAACTGAAAAGTAAAAAATAATTAAACTTACATGAAGACAGAACTTTTAAGAAAATATTCAAATTTTCACAACCTCTGTGCTTATATAAGTTTAATTATCTTTTGCTTCTCAGTTCAATGATTTATTAAGCTTCTTTTAAAAAATATTTTTTGAAGTTTATTCTTTTTTAAATAAGTTCTAAGTGTCTCTTTTTATAATCCCCATAAAATCATATTTGTAATTAAAATGTATGTATATAATTGTGGAAACATTCACAACGGACTTTTTTTTGTAGTTAATGTCATACGACGGAAGTTCGGATATAATGATATTTAAAAACAGTTAACGCCTAAAAAGATAAAAAAGCATTTTTCTACTACTGTTATGCAAGCATTTAAAACACAGTCCCAAGATATGAAAATCATTAATTCCGAACCTTCATTGGTCAACCCCTAGGTAAAAATACAGTCAATGCATGTTTTGCAATGTTATATATATGGTTTCCAGTTTGACACATACTGTAAAGTTTAGCCAATAATGGAGTTATGGTCGATTTAGCTTAAATGTAAAAATGTATATTTGTATTAAAACATTGTACTCTATCCACAAATCTATTCCTTCACGTGTCCGCGCGAATATTAGGTGTGTATAATTTTAATTTATGATCTATTTTTAAGTATTCGCAAATATATTGATTTGCATTTGTCAATTCATGAGTAGTCTCTCAGCTATGTTTTACCTTTCACACTAACTATGAAATTATATAAAAAATAGATGACCCAACAAAAAAGTTTTCGCTTTTACAGAGTTCAACGTTTAGAAGCAATGGAAAAACAGGCTTTTTCACAAATTAAGAATCTTCAGAAATATTTTGGACATTGTTACAAAATACGTACCAGATGACCTGATGTAAATCAAACTGATATTCCTGTACTACGTATAAAAGAGTCTACATTTGTGTCGTTTTTTAAATTAAATGTATGAGCTTTAAAATATATACATTACGAACAAATTTAATAAAAAAAAGGTAGACATATGCATGCAAGGCCATCTAAATATTACACAATTACAAAAATTGTTGATAAGAAAGACAATTATGGTACTATGTCACGCATACAATTTTGTTTTATCAGTCAGTATTAGCCGATAAATACTAAAAATAACTAAGTGCTTCAATCGTTCAGTAGGTACACATTTTTAAGATTTTTTAAAACTGGTAACCTACTTTTAACTTTTTGAAATCTAGTTAAAAAATGTATGGAGTGTTTATAAATATGGTGATATCAAATGCTAACGTGATTATTATTTATGCGATTAGATATCATTAATATCTTTATCTTCTTGGATATGAAAACACTAGTACCAAGATTTCTCTATGGTCCCCCTCTAATACTCAAAAATCGGTAAATTCGCATTTATCCAGAACTCCCCTCGTACATGATTCCACTATATGCAGACAACACAGTTTATATATGCATATAATAATTGTTGGATAATAATTTTATACAAATCCTGTAATTTGTAATTTATTTATTTTTTTTTATTAATTTTTATATTATTGTTTTTATACATTAGATAGTTTATAAAAAACAAATTATGTCATGTAAAAGAAAAACTATCTGTAAGGTTACTGAATGAACAATAAATGTTTATTGAATTTTGTAGTCATTTTATAAATATTTAATTTTTTTTGTTTAAGTCTAGAGTCTAGAACTCTGAATTTGCCGGTCTTTTGTTTACTTTTAGTAATACGTTAAATACAACGCTCTATTTTTGTGTTATTATTATCGAAATTGACAATCAATTTCTCAACAAATGTTGGGTTCCAAGCCCGTCCCGGATTCATGCATCAAAATGGGTGTGCTGGTTTCTATTAGTTCTATGTGTTGTCCTGAAGAATTTTCTCACTATGTGGCAAGTATTGAGCAGGACTGCCTTCTGGATGTCGATGAAGGTGTTAGTATACATGATCTATGATTTGCAAGTTCTGTTCTAGTGTTTTTGGAACTGGTTTACTTGATGATACCATATTCAGTAGCCACATATGCTGTATCTCGATGGCCAGCTCCGCATTTGGGTTTTTTTCTTGATATTTATCCAACACGTTGTTATTGTTGGGTACTGCGACATCTACCAAATAAGCTGTCTTTGTTTCCTTATTTAATAGTACCACGTCAGGACGATTATTCGTCACCCGTCTGTTGGTGATAATTGCCCGGTCGTAGTACAGTTTGAAGGCATTATTTTCAAGCACTGAACTTGGTTGGTATTTATAATAGTATACAAAGCTATTCAGGAGCCCATGTTTATTTAGCAAGTTTCTGGTGAATGATCTTACACACCTGGTTATATCTCTGGGGGTAGTCGGTATTTGCTAGGTAAGTGCAGCCAGATGTTATATGCTGTATAGTCTCCGAGCTCCCACTACATTTTCGATACTTATAGGATTCAACGGACCGGTCTTTAATGATGGATTTCGTGTAATTTCTTCTTCTTTCTCTTGCTAATAACTTGATCGTGTATTCTTCTGTCTCTGGAAATAGTTGTCTATCCTTCAGCCACCTGTTGGATGCTTCCTTATCTACGTGTGGGTGATTCAAGTTATTGTGATGTCGGCCTTGAAGTGCCATTTGAACCCACTGTTCTTGTTTTTCGGGGTCTGAAAGTGACTTTAGGATGCTATTGTCACTTGCGAGATTGAGTGGACAGTACGAGTTGTCACTTAAGGTCACTAGGCGGTGGAGGCTTGATTTTTGTGTCTTGTTGGTGAAGAAAATTCTCAATTTTTGCAGCTGTCGGGAGTGCGCATTGGTCAAGTCAAAAAGGGATCTTCCACCTTCTCTTCGAGGTAAGGTCATTCGAAGAGTAGTTCGTTGTAGTCCGTCTAGCTCCGTGTTAGTCCATTTCAAGACTCCAAAACTGTAGGTTAGCATTGGCACAGCATAGGTGCTAATTGCTGTAATGAGATTTCCGGCATTCAGTTCTGTATTCAAAAGAGTTCGCACTCTTTGAACGTACTAATCTTTCAGCTAGGTCTTTCCTTACTTATCATGGAGCAGTCTAGCTTGTTGGAATCCCAGGTATTTGTAGGTCTCTCCTTAGTTCATCTTTAGAACTATTTCTCCATTGGGTAGGGCTACATCACCATTAATTACTTGGCCTTTTTCGATGTTTTATTATATGGCAACATGGTCATGCGGTCGAAAAATTTCTGACTCACGTAACTTCAATCCATCCCAGAATACAATCTACTCTAGAGTTAGATGAAAACAACAAACTACCATTTTTAGATGTTCTGGTCACAAAACTGCATAACGGATATTTCGAATACACCGTGTACAGAAAACCAACACATACAGACAGATATTCAAATGCAAAATCACATCATCACCCAGCACTAATTCAAATTCAAAAGTGGCAAATACACTAATATCCAGATCCGTGCGATTAACTGAAATACAGACAAGACAAAACGAACTTAAGGTAATATCTAGTGCTTTAAAGAAAAATGGTACACAAATCGCACCATAGAAAAAGCTATTAATGCGCAGGGTTCCTGAACAACGAACAACAAAAAATATGAACCGGGAAAGCTACAAGTAGTCTCACCATATGTAAAAGGCACAACAGACAGAATCGGAAGAATTCTTAGGAAACACAACATACAAACAATACACAAGTCACAAACAACTATAGATAAACTACTTGGAAACCCAAAAGAAAGTCAAACTGGAAAACCACGTACGTACGTTGGGCAGACTAACAGGCGAATATCAGCAAGAGTGGAAGAGCATACACTCAGCATCAGAAACAAACAAACAACCTTAGCTTTATTCCTACATCATCAGGAAACCGGTCATAAAATAAATTTCGATGGGTGTAGGGAGATTACCAATATAGAACATTATAAGACCAGAATAATCCGAGAAGGTGTATGTAAATATGTGTGTGTAAAACTACCAACAGTATGGAACACAATAATCGACAAATCTAAAATCGCAAAAACTCGCGGAAAACGTAAATAACGACCAACGGCCGCGCAGATATAACCTTCGGCCCCGGGTGGGGGTATAAAAGGAAGCGTCGCAGTCACCAACACTTCAGTCTCTATTCGGACGCGAGAAAGAAAGCTTCAAAAATGCCAAATGTGATTTTGGCGAAACGTCAGCAAAACTGTTCTTTTCAGAACGACAGTAGTGAACGGATGTACACCCGGAATGAAAACACATTGTATTTTTCCATCCGATAAGGACTAAGAACCAACATATATATATATATATATATATATATATATATATATATATATATATATATATATATATATATATATATATATATATATATATATATATATATATATATATATATATATATATATATATATATATATAGGGTGTTTGGTACATCGATAGAAAGTTTTAAAGGGGTGAAAGAGGAGGTCATTTGGAGTCATTTGGACCAAATATGTCTATATACAAAGTCGTACCGATTTCGAGATATAGGCCTTTTTTGATATTTTTATTTATTAAGGTAATTTCGGCAAATAAAAAATATTTTTGACCCTGTCAATGATTTTATTTGTTGCAACAAATTTTTTTCATACGGCTTAATATGTATTTTTTAAAAAAAAAATATGAACACGTTTTTTGAAGTCCCCAAAAAAACAGCACAGTCCAATGAAAATGATTTTATGCAATGCACTGGAATTAAGTATCATCTTTGAATGCCATTTTCTCGCAAACTGCTCAATAAAAAAAATTTCAAATATGCCTATAAATTACGCAATTTTATACCCTCTTCGGAGATACTATCAGGTTATGATCAATAATTATAATTATCACTACAAATTTAACGGTTACACTTAATTTAAGTAGAATAATTTACAGATTTATTATCCGATTTTATAATTATGTATTTTCTTAAATATTGAAGACACAACTTGGAAAGTTTAATTATTTTTGATTTTGCAATTATGTAATGAAGTACTAGAATGATAAAATAATGTACTTAGAGAAATCATTTAATTTTCATCATTAAAAATGGTTGACCATAAACGTATCGTTTTTATTTTAATACCTTCGAATTAATTTAAATTTAATTTTTTAAATTTTTAATTTAAACATTAAAAAATATCATGTCAACAAAATATCCGTCGCTTGGCCTAAATAATAATTCAATAAATACCTAAATCCACTATCGCTATTTTGATGGTTTTTATCAATTCCTTAGAAGATACAATAATTATTACTTTAACAATGCACTATCGGATTTCAGTTTTTATTCGAATGGGTCCTGGCATATTTTTAGGCCAGTAGTGCGTTTAGCATTGGGCTTGCAATATTTGCCTTGAATACCTTGTGGTCTAATAGTTCGCTTTGATTTCATAGTTTTTCAAGTTACAATAATTACAATTTCTAAAGATGGCTGCTTTTTCTAATAGCGAATATGCAGACATTTTGTTTATGTATGGAAGAGCCGATGGCAATGCAGCGGCTGCTCAACGATTATATCGTGATCGATTCCCCGCTAGACGTGTTCCTAATGTGCAAGTTTTTATTAATACCTATCGACGAATTAGTGAAACCGGTAACATTCATCACATAGTAGAACGTGGGCATGTTGAAAGATATCATCCTGAAGTGGAAGAACAAATACTTCAAGCTTTTGAAGCAGATCCTACAACCAGCATCAGAAAAGTAGCTGATGAATTGAATTTGTCTCTATGGAAAGTGTGGTCTGTTCTCAAGACTGAAGGAAAACATCCGTTCCACTATACCCCCGTTCAGGGCCTTGAAGAAGGCGATCCTGTACGACGAATGGCTTTTAGTCGATTTTTATTGAACGCTGATATAGAGGATGGGCTTTTCTTGAAAAGTATTCTGTGGTCAGACGAATCAAAATTTACTCGTGAAGGTATTACAAACTTTCATAACCTTCACTACTGGACTGATGCGGACGAGAACCCGCATATGAAAAAACAAGTTTCTTTCCAACACAAATTTAGTGTAAATGTATGGGCAGCTGTCATTGGTCGAACTTTTATTGGTCCTTATTATCTTCCAGATAATCTAAATGGAGACAACTATTTGGAATTTTTACGCATCGAGTTGCCCAATATCTTGGATGATGTGCCTCTGAATGTACGGGACAGGATAATATTCCAAAACGACGGATGTCCAGCTCATTTTCGATTAACAGTAAGGCAGTTTCTCGATCAAACGTTTCCTAATCGGTGGATAGGAAGAAATGGATCAATTCTGTGGCCTGCAAGGTCCCCAGACTTAACACCTCTGGACTTTCATGTGTGGGGACGCATGAAAGAACTTGTTTACGAGGTCGAAATAATCAACCGCGAACAGCTTATTCAACGAATAAATGAATCAGCTGAAAGATTAAGGGTAGAGTTGCGATACGCTGTCACTACCACCGAAATAAGAAAGAGAGCTAGAAAGTGTATTCGGAATCAGGGTTGGCATTTTGAAAATGAATAATAATAACAACATATTCGAAGTTTCTCTTTATGATTTAATTTTAGATGTGAAATTAGATAGTAAATCTGACAATTGTTTTACCTAAATAATTGTAATTGTTTCCATTTTTTTCAACAAATTATTCCAAATAGTGATAATCGATCATAACCTGATATATCCCTGAGAAGGGTATAACATAAGGTAGTTTTTAAGCATATTTGAGATTTTTTTTATTGGGTGATTTCCGATAAAATGGCGTTTTAAGTTGAGCCTTAGTTCCACTGTATAGCATAAAATCATTTTCATTGGCGTGCGGTGTTTTTTTTGTGGTTTTTAAAGAAGTTGTTGTTATTTTTTTTAGCTGATATACATATTAAATATTATAAAAAAAAATAGTTGCAAAAAATAAAATCAGTGACAGGGACAAAAATATTTTTTATTTGTCGAAATTACCTTAATAAATGGAAATACTAGAAAAGGCCTATATCTCGAAATCGGTACGACTTTGTATATAGACATATTTGGTCCAAATGACTCCAAATGACCTCCTCTTTCACCCCTTTAAAACTTTCTATCGATGTACCAAACACCCGGTATATATATATATATGTATATATATAGGGCGAATTTTATAAATTCCTAGTACGTATATGAGCCAGGAATGTGGTACACTGTCAAACGATTTTTTATAGTCTTTAAAAGCGGTGTATTTGTTGCGTTGTTTTTTTCTGTGCTTGCTTAAGTACCACAGAGTCGATAAGTTGTTCTTTGCATCCTTGATGGTTTAGAATGCATCCCTTCTGTTCCTCGGCAAATAGGTTATGACTGGCAATATGGTGATAGATACGATTTACACTGCATCCTGTTAGGATCTTGTACATGTAGTGCCTAACATTAGAAATGCGAGGGTTGTCTCCGTATGATGCATTATTTTGGTAAAATGACGGGCCAAGCTAGGGCCTTCATGGAGGACCTCAAATTTTTTATACCAGAAGTTGTGAATATGGTTAACTCTTGGCGACTAACTTCCTCCTCGGTGATAAGAGTCAAATTTTATTAGTGGTTTTTGAAGTTGATCACGTTGAGATTGTATCCATGTAGCATTTCGGTTATCCTCTTTTGGTTTTTCCCAGATGTTCGACCAATACTCGGACAAATGCTCTTTGCTCGGCAGCATCTTCTCAGTATTGGTCTGATCTTTGGTGTTATTGATATCTCGATAGAACTGTCCATGATTGATGTTGAAAAGCTAGTTATGTCATTTTTTCTTTGAGCATTTGTTGTATCTCTGCAGACGTTTCGCTTTAGCTTTTAGTTCTTACTTTAGTGTATCTTGATACTTATCTAATTTTTGTTGATGGTTGAAATCGGTAGATTTTGTACCTATCCTCTTAAATATCTTCTTAATGCTCGTCTTAAGTCTGCTGGAGGGGTGTTCAATTGTTTTCTAAAGTCTTTTCTGCCATATGGGTTTTTGATGTGACGCTTTGCATGTTTCCTTCTGAAAATGCACTTGTTGTTTATGACGTCTAAGGACGGCAACGGCATAGCAGTAGATGGGTCTGTGGAGCTTCTCAAGAGTGTCACACTCCAAACTAAACTCTACTAGTATGGAATTAAACATCTTGAGGATACTATGAGTTTCCCGACTAGTTCTAAGTTTCAGAGCTTAGGTCTTTGAGTTGGATCTAGGCTACAACTTTTGGAGTTTGCTGTATACTGAGATGTTTTCATTGTCTTGGGTGTTGTTGGCTGTGTCAATGATGTCTTGTCTTGTAGATTCCTCTTCGACTATGTTTTCTTCATTTCGTACTTCCTCCTCGGGTTCCTTTGTTGTATGCGGAGCTATGGGCTCAAAGCGTTCGTTCTCAAGTTCAAGCTGCATCTGTTATGTAAGCTGTTCCAGGATTGGTTCAGCCAAACGTTTATTCCGAACAATTACTCGACGTTGGTCAGCAATGCGTTGCTCGGTGATGTTCTGAAGATACGGGTATTTCTAAAGGAAAGAACTATAAAACAATTCATTGCTGTTGTCCATTTCATACGCTTGGATTGGTGACATGCGTCACCTCAGAAACAGCGAGTGCTAAGCGTGTGGCCTTGGTGGTTGGTACCACAGGGGGTGATGGGGTTGTTGTAGTAGCCATACTCGACATCACGCGGCTTCCGTCGCTAGTCGAGGAAGGCTGTAACTTAACACACAGGATCCTTTACCTAAATCCGACAAGAGGTTATGGTGGTACAATGTCGATTCACCCGTTTATTACGTAAATTGTACATTTTCATAAAAGGCTTGTATTTTACCTACTGCCAGGGATTTTTATACTCTACGAACGAGATTTGTTCTTCGGGTAGTGATAGGAAATTTCAGGGAAGATAGAAGATGGATTTTTGGGGACGATGACTAAGGAAAAAGCTGGCTAGGGTACCTCGGGAGCGCGTTTATATGCGTTATTATTATTATTATTTAACAGAATATTTAAACATTTTTTTAGGTCTCCATTTTGTTTTGCTGTATACGATTGAGACTAAAATTTTACCAATTTGTCCCTGTATCACACTTGATTTTTGAGCATATTCGATATTGATTTTTTTTACGATTTCGTGAGGCTCCCCTTTTGGTCCGCCAAACTGTATTTTTATCAATGACCCTTAATTTTTGTTCAAAATTTGAAGTCAATCGGATAAGTAATTTTTGAGCTAGGCCGCGCACAAACCGACAGATCGACAGAAGTCGGAGAAGAAATGTTTTTCGTGATCTAAAACGAAAAGATCTCCAAATATCTCAAAGGGTGATTTTTCCCGATTACGACACCTTTAGTTTGAGTCGCATAAACGTATTCCACGGCTTAAAGAAAATAACGATAAAAAATCGGTAAATTTCCTTTACCCGCAACTTCCCTCATTATGATTCTTTCCATTTATTATTATTTTTATTTATTTAATAGTGAAGTCTGATCCTATTTAGTTCAGTGCATAGTCACAGTATATATTTGTTACATATACTGTGTTTTCAAAAAAAGTTATTAGGCGCCATTTTGTTCCATCACACTGAATTCCTACCAATATTTTACCAGTTTCTATCTACTTATGCCACACTTGACTTGTGGGACTAATTTAAAATACATTCAATAAGTACTTTTTACATTGACACTTGAATTAGTACCAGTTTATCCCATTTTCACATTTAATTTTTCATAATGAGTTAGTTTGTTGAAAAAGATATTTTTACGTTGATTAATTAAAAATTTTATTTGGCTGCCATCTTAAATTCGTACCACAAATTTACCAATTTATCTCTATATCACACTTAATTCATGCACAAAATTTGAAATTAATTTAATAAGCAATATTTTCAGCCAGATCTCATTTTTCTTTATTGGGCAGCGATTTTCTTTTGCTATCTTTAATTCATACCAACATTATTACTAAGTCATCCCCATATGATCCTTATTTTTTGACTAAAATTTGAAGTTTTTAAGCTATGCCGCGAACTGATAGACACCGACAGAAGGACCGACTGAATTGATAAAACGGAATGATTTTTTTGTCGATTGCAGACGTTTTATATGGTCACCATTTTATTCCGCCAGCTTAAATTAGTAACACTAGTTGATCCCTATGCCACAATTAGTTATGGCACACTATTTGAAATCGATTCATTAAGTATTTTTAAATATTTTATTAAGCCACCATTTGGTTCTGCCATCTTAAATTTGTACCAAAATTCTACGAGTTGTTTCCAACCTAATATCTGATTGTGCAAACTTCGAGATAAATTGGAGAAGTAGTTTTTAATAACAATTTTTTTAACATTTCACTAGCCCGCCATTTTGTTTCGCTGTATTGGATTTTTATCAAAATATTACCAGGTCATGCCCATATAATTCTTAATTTTTGATTAAAATTTGAAGTCAATCGTATAAGTAGTTTCTAAGCTATGCTGCGAACTGACAGACGGAATTGATAAAATATACTTTTTGACATCTAGGGACGTTAAAATGTGAAGATATGTAAAACTTGAGAGGATGATTCTTATTCACGATTACAAACATTTTATTTGGCTGCCATTTTGTTCAGTCATCTTGAATTAGTACCAACATTTTTCTAGTAAATCCCTATACCACAATTAGTTATGGCACACAATTTGAAGAAGTTTTTTCAGGCGGAATTTTTAATTATTTTATTATTATTGTTATTATTATTATCTTGGATTCGTACCACAATGTTACTAGTAGAATCCAACATAATATTTGATGTTTGTGCAAACTTTGAGAAAAATTGGATAAGTAGTTTTTAATAATATATTTTTTTAATTTTTCATTAGGCCGTAATTTTGTTTCGCCATATTGGATTTTACCAAAATGTTACGTGACCCTCAATTTTTGACTATAATTTGAAGTCCATTAGGTAAATAGTTTTTTAGCTGTGCCGCGAACAGACAGATATACAAGAATTCAGAAAACATGTTTTTCGGCATCAAGGGACCCTGAAACGTAAAGATCTGAAACAATCTCGGAGGGTGATTTTTTCTCACTATTACAAATACTTTTTACGAGAGAAGTAAACATTATTATAATTATTATCTTTTATATCCTTGTTCAATGAACTCATTTTCAAGCCGATCCTGTTCTTCCTATTCCTATTCTTTTTCTTTTATTTTCGTTTTGGATCCTTAACTTCTTACTGTTTTTCTTTTTGCATTTCTCAATAAATGTTAACGATCTATTGAGTATTAGATAATTCATACATTATCTTATGACATTAACAAAAACACGATTTTGTTTTGATAACATACCTGCTGTGTTATTATATATATATATATATATATATATATATATATATATATATATATATATATATATATATATATATACATATAAGTGCAAAGTCGAAAATGGTGTTTCGGAATAAATATAAATGATTGAAATATTTGGTCATAAAAAGGCTAATCAAAAAAGGTGTCTGGATTTATTTATTAAAATATCGGTAAATTGGTAATGAATTCTGGCGTTGATCGCCAAGGAAAGTAATCATCATGTGCAATCAGAAGGGAACAGCGGAAGAGAAGAGAGTATATGAATTCGAATCGCCAAAATATAGTCCTTCAAAAATGCGATGACATATATACGTGTAATACTAGTACAGTCTAAGGATTGTTAACCTTTTTTGGGCTAAATACAAAATTGAAGACCTAGCTAAAGGGTTGTAAGGCATAGCCAACTCGGTGGCGTATATAGATATTACTGCTGGGAAGGGGGGCACATGAAATTATTAGATTTGCGTTATAGTAGGAGAGCTGTTAAATTATTTTTGGTAGGTATTTGAAGACCGTGAAAATTTGTGTATCAGTTTAGAAAAACCTAATACTTTTGGTATAATATGTTTTATCCCTAATATAAATAGTTTTGGAAATAAAGACGTTTTAGGGTATTAAGACATCAATATACAATTAAGCACCTAAGTTTTGAATTATGATCCAGATCGAAACATCATCGCTAATAAAGTCACAAAAAGTGTCAATGCAAAAATGTCCTCAACCGAAAGGAAAAGAATTACTATTCTTATGATGAAAGGGTATGGCGATCTGGTGATATCTTACGAAGAAGTTAAAAATGTATTTATTGAGCCATTTCTAAACCGAAATCTGAGAAAGAGACTGGAAATTGTAGACAACATTTTGTTGAAACCCCTTCTTCCTCCTTAAGAAAAACTTCTCAAATCCATGCATAAAGTTTTAAGAAAACATAAATATCATCCTTTCAAAATTAATTTAGTGCGAGAGTTATTGGAAGGATTTTGAGCGGAGATTGGAACTGTCGAGGTGGGAGCACAATAACCAATTTTTCAACTTTATAGTATTTTCGGATGAGGCAACATTTGTGTTAAATGGTAAAGTCAATAGAGACAACTGCAGATTTTGGACACAAGAAAATCCCCACTGGATGAGAGAATTTGATACGCAACATCCTGAAAAACTGAATTTATGGGCTGGGCTCGTTAGTACCCTCAAGACGGGCCATTTTTTTATTAAAGGAAACTTGACCTTATAGCTTTACCTTCAGTAACGTAATGCCGAATTATGTAATTACATAACTCCAGGACGGAGCTCCATCGCATTTTGGAGTAAACGTGAGCCAATTTTTAAATAATACATTTCCGGACAGGTGGACTAGAAGACGAGGCCCTATCGAGTGGCCGCCTAGTTGCCCTGATTTGACGCCAAGCGGCTACTTTTGATGGGGACCCTTAAAGAATAATGTTTATGCAACCAAACCTCAAGGTCTGGTTAAATTACAGCGTCGAATACGGTTTTATTTCCAGTTAGCTCAGTGTCAAGCAGTTCAGGGAAAACAGTTTGAACATTTGTTATAATTTGTTATTATTTAATGCTTTTGAAAAATGTGTTTATTTCAAAAACTATTGATATTAGTGATAAAATATATTATACCCAAAGTATTAGAAATTTACTGTAAAATGTAAAAATAAAAAAATATACAGGGTATTCCATTTAAAACATTAAATCATTAGATTTTCTGTAAAACTAGAAATGTGGTAGCAACGTTGAAACCATCATTGGAGATATTTTAAGCCGTTTCGAGACTTTTTACACACCCAGTATATGTCAAATAATTGATCTTATTAAAAAAATATAAGTTTATTAAAGCAAAAAGGTAATTGTGTTTAAAGTAATTACCTTTTGTAATAAACATGTAGGTCGTCAAGTGTCAAACTATAATGAATAATCCTCAGGCAACCAGAAATCATTCTGGAATAGAAAGGAATTCTGAATTCAAAGTTTGGTTGATCTCAAAATATTTATTATTTTTTCAAAATTATAAAATTAGGATTTTTAGTACATTTTCATAATTTTAGTAAAATTACAAAATTAGGATTTTTAGTTATTTTCATCTCAAAATAATTATCCAACGAGAACGAAAAAACGGTTTCCTCGATTTTTTTAATTAAAAGCTTCGGAATTTTGGAAAACGTTTCATACTAATTTAGAACTTTATACCAGAAACCAACAGTTTTCGTCAATTTTTTAATTAGAAGCAGAATTTAATGTTCTTAAAGAAAGATACAATGAGGAGCTAAAGTAAGTGTCAAAATAAAGAATGTTTCAAATTTCTCTTATAAAACGTGTATGACAATAAAGTTTTACAATTCTGATCTAATCTGTGTCACTTCATTTTTGCAGTTAAACAGGCAAATCAGACGAACATTGAGCTTTTAAATTTAAGATACCACTGCGTATTTTTTCATTTTTGAAGTATCTGTGGCATTCTAAACATTAATTTTCCGAAGTTATAATAGGTTATAACATTACTTATTAGACAATTAACAGGTTTTCCTGATTTTCTATCTATTGAAGCCGTGGAAGTATTAATTTGGATATGCCAAGGTACCAGAGACAATGTCACAGGAATAATATAATTGTGAACTTTTTTTTTCACTAAAATTACCTCTCGAGAGGCTGTTTAGGAATGTGCAGAGGGTCCACATGTAGGTCGCCTGTTTAACAAAAAAAAATGTAAAAAAGCCAATAGGTAGGACAGATTATCACCTATAAAAAGGTATTCATGTTTTTTTCTACAGTTCTCATAGTTCCAAACGCATTTTGATTTATAAATAAAAAATAATGTTTACTCGAGTTATTGCAAAATTTGTTTGGGCTCTTGCTAAAAAATTCAAGAATTTTTGACTTGGTCCGAAAAGCGGAGAGAGAAAAATCAATTACCAATATTATCAAAAACTATTACATTTTCGAAAAAAAAAATCAGTAAAACATTTTTTTTGTAGGTGCCCTACATTTTAAAATAAAACAATTTTGATCTATCTGCTATATTTTGGAATATATTGGACAAAAACAGTTTTTTTTTCTTTTTGGAGCCATTTTTTTTGAAAATAAGACCATTCTGCACGTCCCAACCCCCTGCTTACTGGACTAATATGAAAATAAGTAGCAATTGACAAAAATCAAAAAATACATGATATCTTAACTTTAATACAGATCGAGTGATCCCTCCTCCTCAGATTATACACTTCACTACATCTCTTAGAAAGACATACGATTTAAAAATGTAAGTTTTATTTCCAATTTAAAATTTTAGTGTTGTGTTGACGCCGTGTACAAGCAAATTTTAAAAACTATACATTTTATCAAAAAAACAAGTTGCAAACTAAATCGAGCGCCTCAATATATCTCGAAATCGATATAATACCTAAAATAATTCTCAGGTAATTAAATATTGATCCGTCATTTTTAAATATCTCAAAATAGTTCTTCAGAAAATTAGTAAAAACTGAACGATATTTTTATGGTGAATTTTAATCTTCCTTTAGTCTAGCACGGTGAAAGATGCGGTTTCAAATTTATATTTTAATTTAATATATATATATATATATATATATATATATATATATATATATATATATATATATATATATATATATATATATATATATATATATATATATATATATATATATATATATATATATATATATATATATATATATATATATATATATATATATATATATATATATATATGTATATATATATATATATATATATATATATATATATATATATATATATATATATATATATATATATATATATATATATATATATGGTAGGTACTTTCATGAGGCACATAGGCTTGCACCCTTGTTCGTACTATGTAATATTGTGACTTATCCACGGAAGTAAATTTTAAATAATTTTGTCATATGGGGGGGTTATTTCCCCCATTACCCCCCTTCCTTATATAAGCGCTTATACTGCCGTTGAATATTTTCCATCGTCTCTACCATATGGCTGCATTGGCCTGATGAGCCCCAAAAGGGCGAAACGTCGTCAGTTGCGCAGAATCGCCGTTAAACTTCCTACTAATTTATCTACGACGGTTATTTACTTTCTTGTTCTTATATATATATATATATATATATATATATATATATATATATATATATATATATATATATATATATATATATATATATATATATATATATATATATATATATATATATATATATATATGCCTCCAGTTAAGTCGGCACCATTGCTAACTTCCTTATTATTGGAGATATGAGGTCGGTTAAATTAGCAAACTAGTAGCATTTTTTCTGCTGATTAAGATAGTGAAATCAGAAAAACAATTGAACATCGCGTCTTCGAGTTATTCCAAAAAATGTATATTTTTTCAATGGAACACCCTGTATATTTTTCGACATAACGTTAGCAAATCGTCCTAAGAATAAAAAAGTTCATATGCACTATCTGCCTAAACCTAATAATAACAAAGTTATAACGATATTTTACTAACAGTCAAGTTGGCCATGAAATTAAAAATAAAAACAATTGATTGGGTGGCTTGGCGATATAAATGACAGTTTGTAGATGAGGGGCGTTTTGTTGTAGCAGAAAAATAATATATTTACAGTTTTAGTTGCTAAAGCTTGTTTTAAAATGTTGTTCACGCATATTGAAAAATGTGATATGTTAGAAACATACCTTATGTATAGGAAAAATAGTACTATGGCAATACAAGAATACCGCCGAAGATTCCCTACTCGTAATTTACCGGACAGGAGGTATTTTTTAGTTCTCTATAGAAAATTTAGAAGTAACGAGGAGGTTTTTAAAAAGACAAGGAAGAGAAAACCTTTTATAATAAGCGAAGACGTTGAAATTACCATATTAGCCTATTTTGAAGCACACAAAGAATACACAACAAGGGATTTAGCAAGAGATTACGGTGTTAGTTTAGTGACAATATGGCGGATCTTAAAGAAGCACAAGTTTATTCCGTATAAGTACCGGCCAATTCAAACATTGTTGCCTGGTGATAATGAAAGAAGACTTGCGTTTTGCCATTGGTTGCATCATGTTTATGAAAGAAATAATGACATTTTGAAGAACATTATTTGGAGCGATGAATCCAATTTTTCCAACAAAGGTATGTTCAATCGCAAAAACGTCCATTATTGGTCGCAAGAAAATTTATTTCTCACTGATCCCAGAAATCCTCAGCATCAATTTAGTGTCAATGTTTGGTGTGGTATGAGAGGAAGCGAAATACTTGGACCTGTATTTTATGAGGGTACTTTGACAGGAAGGAGATATGTTGACCTGATAATTTCTGGGGCGCTAGAAGAATATTTGGACGGCGTCAATTTGGCTACACGACAACTAATTTACTTCCAGCAAGATGGGGCCCCACCTCATCAGTTTGGTGATGTAAGAATGATGTTGCAGAGATTATTTGGAGACAAATGGATTGCCACAAATGGTCCAGTTCGCTGGCCACCTAGATCCCCAGACATAACTCCTCTTGATTTCTATTTTTGGGGTTACGTGAAAAATGAAGTTTATAAGAAGAAATATGCAAATTTGGAAGAACTGAAAATTGAAATAAGGAGAATAATGGCGTCTATTGATGGAAGGACAATTTTAAAGGCGACGAGGCATGTGCTAAAATGTGTCCGAAAATGCATAGAACAAGATGGTGATGTGTTTGCTCATTTACTGTGACAGTTAAATCTAACCAATTAAGTAATATTGTTTTTATTTGGAATTTCATGGCCAACTTGACTGTGAGTAAAAATATCGTTATAACTTTGTTGTTATTAGGTTTAGGCGATTAGTGCATATGAACTTTTTTATTCTTAGGACGATTTGCTAACGTTATGTCGAAAAATATACAGGGTGTTCCATTGAAAAAATATACATTTTTTGGAATAACTCGAAGACGCGATGTTCAATTGTTTTTCTGATTTCACTATCATAATCAGCAGAAAAAATGCTACTAGTTTGCTAATTTAACCGACCTCATATCTCCAATAATAAGGAAGTTAGCAATGGTGCCGACTTAATCGGAGGCACCCTGTATATATATATATATATATATATATATATATATATATATATATATAAATAAATATAAAAAAAATTGGGGACATTTATTCAGTTTACACCTTTGTTATTAAGGCATGCTGGATGTATATTTCTAAACTCCTTTGTAACATAATAAATACTTGCATGCTTGAGAGGTGTTTCCCAAACGCATTGGCTAGGGTGATCCCCATATACAAAAAATGGGAAATCAGTGATGAAAAACTATAGACAAATATCGATTCTACACATTTTTTTTTGATTTTCGGTCATTATTAGTAAGAGTATATAAAAATTTCTCAAACGATCAATATGGCTTCTGCGGATGGTCTTGATAGTAAATGCTTGCTGACAGACCTCACCTCCACCTTCGACCATAGCATTCTCCTCAGTAAAATGGAACACTTGGTGTTAGAGGAAAAACTCTTGACCTATTTAGGTCATATCTTTATTTTACTATTCTATTTACCTTTGCTCTTTGCAGGTGACGCTAACTTTATTGCTAAGAAAATGTGTAAAAAATGAGGCTTATTCATAAAAAAAAGTTAACTGTCAAAAAAATTAGGGTAATTAAAGTTAATAATAGCGACCTCTAGCCGCTACATAAAAATTAATGCCAAATTATGATTTCTTATCTTAAAAAACCCCAATTACCACATTTTCCGCAAAAATTTTATTTTTTGAGAAAGTTAAGTAAAAAATCGAAATAACTCCAACTCCGAAATGAAACATTTGCGGACACTTTTATATAAACTTTCAGTTATAGAATAAGCCCAAGAATTGCCCCCTTCGATATCTACGTGACATTCATTAACAACCTGTATATTTAGATGGGAAATTTGGTTTAATTTTTGGCAGAGAGTGGTTAAATAAAAGTAACATTAACTCTTTTAATTTTCTGTCCAGCAAGCTAGACTCTACCGCTTATAAAGAAGTCTAGAATGCTTTTCAGCAATATGAAGAGACGTTTTTATTGAATTGATAGGAAACATTGTTAACTAATAAGTGTATTTTAAAACTACGAGATGAAAATTGCCCACAATTTTTTTAAAGCATGACCTGTTCCTTATGCGCTGAAGAAAAAAATTGAACTGGACACACAGTGTCTTTTTCGGATCTCTAAAATTGATTGCCTTCTTATAAGATTTTTTGGCGACTATTTTATCTACAGTATCTGCTCTGTATCCGTTGTTAACTGCTCTCTGTTTAATTAAATTTAGCTCTTATTATAATTTTCATGTGTTAAAGTACGATTAGAAGTCTGTGAATAAAGGAGTTTTTAAAAACTGACATTTTTTGTAAATAAGGATGACTTGAACTATAATGAATATAACCCCTTTGGCGATCTCAAACATTGTCCAATTTTCTTGTGTGTGTTGAAGATTGTACATATGTTGGACCGGCGAAGTAACCTTGCAATCTTGTGTTGTCTGTGGTTCCGTGTATAAACGGAAGAGAACTACATTTCCTATGGGTAATTCCTTATTAGTATCATTTCGTGGAATAGGATTATTATATTTTCTAATTGATCGTCTAATATCATCAGTGCAATATCCATTCCCTCTTAAAGCTTGAGTCAGTTTTTCTGTTTCCGATTGTAAAGAATCACAAATCGCGAGAGCTCTGTAAACCAATGATTTAATGACTGAGTGCTTTTGTGATGGATGGTGATGGGAATTTGCATTTAAGTACCTGTTCGTATGCGTTGGTTTTCTATATATAGAGTGTCCTAAGGAACCATCCCCTTTCCTTTGTATAAGAACATCTAGAAAGGGAATCGTGCCTTCTGATTCAATTTCCATTGTAAATTTTATGTTAGCATGTTGTTGATTTAGATGATCAAGAAACCCAGGGAGGTTTTCTGGACCATGTGGCCATATTACAAAAGTGTTGTCTACATATCTGAGCCATGATTTTGGTTTTAGTGGAGACGACTCTAAGGCTTCCTCCTCAAAAGCTTCCATGAAGATATTGGCTACCACCGGTGACAGTGGAGATCCCATGGCTGTTCCTGAGGTTTGCTCATAGAAAGTTCCTTGACAGACAAAATACGTTGTTGTAAGACATGCCTCAGTTAGATCTAAAAGTATGTTGTCAATACTATTATGGTGAAATAAGTCTGATATTATGGAAATTGAATCATTTATAGGCACATTCGTATACAGTGATTCCACATCAAAACTGACTAAAGACATCTTTGGGATCTAATTGGATTGATTTGAGTTTTTTTACAAAATGCGTAGAGTTTCTAATATATGAATGTGAAGAAAGAAATTTACCAATTTTATAAGTAGGAGGTCCTATTGCACTGACGATAGGTCGAAGTGGCACATTAACCTTATGTATTTTAGGTAGTCCGTAGAACCGCGGGATCCTTGAGCTGCTTGGCCTTAACGTCTTCTTCTCCTCTGTTGGTAGGTTGGATGCATTTATAAGGTTGGTTATTCGTCTTTCAATTTTGTTGGTCTGTGTCTGCTTGGATCACTCTGTAGATGTTGTCGTCCAAAAGTAGTTGTATTTTCTTCACGTAATCTGTTTTGTCCATGACGACAGTGGCATTTCTCTTGTCCGCTGGAAGGACCAAAATGTCTGTATTGTTGTTTAATATTTTTATTGCCGTTCTTTCCGCAGCTGATAGATTCGACTTAGGCGGGTTAGAATTTTTGACGATCTTCGCTGTTTCGTACCTTATTGCGTCAGCTTCTTCTGCTGGAAGTCTTCTAACTGTCGCTTCAACTGATGACACTATATCTTCTACGGGTATGTCTTTTGGTGTAATGGCGAAGTTTTGACCTTTAGATAGGACGGTTTGTTCTGCTTCAGTAAGGATTTTGGAAGATACATTTATAACGGTGTTCTGTGGCGGTTTTAGTGGTTTTCGGCTGTCTAGCAAATAGCTGTCTATTGAAATTTATAAGCATCCTAACAATTTTAATAGAGATACGGGCTTCAGTCTACATCATACGTGGAAACCGATCGTTACACCGAGTCACGCTTCGGTAAACACAGGTCGACTATAAATAGCCGGCCTGGGTCTCTCCCAGCTCATTCAGGTTCCGATCTCGTGAAGTGAAGATCCCTGAAGATGCCTCGTTGGATCAAAATTATTTTGAATATAATGGTGAATTTTATCTGTCAAATGAGTGTTTAATAATGGGTATTACTTTAAATCCGTTGTTGGCTTCCAATTTCTTCACAATCTGAGCCTTGAGGGTCCAAGTTTCTACCCCGTATAGTAATTGTGATTGCACGCAACACTCCGCAAACCTCAGTCTTAGTTTAAGGCACATATTTGTGTTGGTAAATAGGGTTTTAAATTTAAAGAGCGGTTGTCTCGCAATTTCAATTCTAATCTTAATTTCTTGGTCTTGATCCAGATCCGAAGTTATGTAGCTTCGTAGATATTTGTATTTTTCGACGCGTTCCACAGTTTTTCCATCTATTAATAGTTTGCACTGATTAACTGGGTTTTTAGAAACTACCATGAATTTTGTTTTCTGGGTGTATATTGTAAGTCTCATTCTTACACTTTTTTCGTTAACTCTAATTACCAGTGATTGAACATCTTCTAATGACTCGGTCATGATAGCTGTGTCGTCCGCAACGAATTATGTTTATTACCTCACCGCTTATTTTAACGCCTTCTTCTCTTTACGAGAGTAGGTGAGAGTACGCACCTCTGTTTGACTCCTCTCTGTATAGGGACTCCTTCTGTTTCCAGATCATTCACTTTAACGGTGGCAGTTTGGTTCCAGTAGATTTTAGTAATGATCTCAATGTCATTGTCCTCACGTCGTAGGTTCTTTAGTACTTCTATAAGTTTCATATGCCGGACCCCATCAAAAGCTTTTTGATAGTCTATGAAGCAGATATGGTTTTATTGTATTCGCGACTCTTGCAAGAGAACCATCATTGCAAATAAAGCTTCTCTGGTTCCCATCCCTCCTATGAACCCAAACTGCGAGTTATCTAACTGTTCTTCATATCTCCTGTATATTCCCTTCTGGATGACTTTTAGTAAGACTTTCAAGGGGCATAAGGCTTATAAGTATAATCGTTCCCTGACAACGGATTATTCTTTTTAGGAAGGGGTATGAATGTTAACCTTAGCCACTCATTTGGAATGTTTCTTGTCACATATATGTTGTTAAGTAAGGTATGGTGAGTTTTAAAATGTTTTCGTCATATAGTGATTTTAAAAGCTGTATTGGTATTCCGGCTCGACCTGGACCTATTTTTACAGTTTTTTAGGGCGTGTCTTACTTCGGATACTAATATTTGCAAGCATTCTGTTCATTCGACTGCATTTACTGCCTATATATTATTGTTTCTATTGTTCTGAATTAACTGTTACTGTTAAATATACTCTTTCCAATATTTCTTAATGTCGTTCTCGTCAGTAAGAATCCTGTTTTGTTCGTCTCTCATTAAACAAGGTATTTTCTTCTTGGTGTTTCCAGTTAGTTCTTTAAGTTTTCTATGCAAATTGGATGAATCGTGATTATTCTGAAGTTGTTCAATTTCTATACATTGTGCTTTCATCCAGTCTTTCTTGGCTTTATTATTTCTTGCTTTATTGTGTTATTGATAGCGTTATATTGTATTTTGTCTTTGCCCTTGTATTTCCTTCTTTCTTCAATGAGGCCAAGGTTGCCGTGGGTCATCCAGTCTTTCTTTTGTTTTGGTGGAGGTTTTCCGAGTACTTCTCCTGATCGCAGCAAATCATTTTTTCCCAGTTATTTGCTCCTGTCAGTCTATGATATAGAGCCTCATTGTTGGTATTGTTCATCTTATAGTTTCCTCACGCAAATTTGTGGGGGCTGTGTATGTTTTGTCTGATTTTTAAGCCGTAGTTTCACATTCACCAACAATAGATTATGATCAGTATGAAGTCAATTTGGTTTCTATTGCACCTTGCTTTGTTGTCTCCCGGTGCAACCCAAGCATATAATCCTCCTAGTACGTAAAATGTGTTTGTAACTACTAGATCTTTCTTTGACAATATTCTACCAGTTTGTCTCCTCGTTCATTCCTCGTACCCACTCCAAAATTTCCGACTTTGTTTCCCATCTTTCCTTTTCCAATTTTTGCATTTAAGTCGCACATGATCAAATTTATTTCATGCTTCTTTAAATTTGCTGTTAGTTGGTTCCAAGTATGATTAAAATTTTTCTCCTCACTGCTTTCACATGTGGGTGCGTAGATCTGTATGAAGTTAATGTTTATTGGATTTGCCTTCAACTGCAGCATCATCATTCGGTCGTTATAAGGAATAAAGTTAATGACTGATGTTCAGAGACTTTTATCTATGATTATCCCTACGCGGTTAGAGTGGTGTCCATCTTCTCTACCAGAATAATAAAGAATTGTGTTGTCCCGACAGTACGTACCTGAGCCAGGCCAGCGGACTTCCGCCAGACCCAAGATTCCTATTTTTAATCTTCGCATTTCTCGTATTGTTGTTGTTAATTTTTCTGTCTGATATGTTTTTTTATTCCACGTTGCAACTCGTTTTAGAATAGTGTTTGTTTTCAACCCAGGGATTCTTCGCACCCCTGTCCCATCTAATTGACGCCGGGGACTCGGGGCCGTTTCTTCAGTGTTTCTACTCATAGTAGTGCATCGCAGCTTAATATCCGGTTCTGTTAACTCCTTTACAGTCGCATATTAATATCTAGTCATAAACCGTGCTACGATGCTTCCTTTCCGCTTTATAATTCTTTATAATAGCTGGGTTGCCACATACGCCAAATCCGGCGTACCGAAATTCCTCTTCTCCGCCTTCATTGCCGGTGTGGTCTTCACCCGTATCACTGCGTACGAGTAAAGCGTTATACCCCGCAAGACTGGGTCCTCTTCAAAATTGGCCTGCTGACAGTTACCTAGGTGGGTTAAGAGAAGGAGACTCTGGGCCCCCCTAGGCCGGGTTAATGCTCATGTTTGGCACCACGAACAAAGGTATAGGCTTTATAATTCTTTATGCATGTATTTTTTTTGCAATACCTACAAAAATATTCTAAAATTTTGAGTTATAAAAATTGTTGTAAAGCAGGTTGCTTACAAAATTGCGTTCCGACCTTCGAATAATACAAAAATTACTCCGTTATTGTCCAAAGAAAACCTTGTATATCTCGTTTATTCAAAGCATTATAGAAAAACCGTAGATCGATTCACTGATTCACCTTTTTGCACGCCTTTTGGAAACACGTTTTATACGGGCCATTTTGTATATTCAAACAAATAAATTTACATTAAAATAAATTAAACATGCCAAAAGGCTTTTTCCTTTCTTGAAGAACTGAAAAACTGAATATTTTTTTTGTTAGATTAAAGGGCCAATTTCCTTCCCCTCCAGCATATTATTTAAAATAAGGTCGCCATATTAAATTCTAAGAAAAGATCGCGAAACTGCTTAGTATCAGTCCTCTACCTAATTTAGTTTTATACTAGAATGGGATGCAGTTTCGTTCAAGAATTGTCTGTTTTACCGCCAATAAACTCTATTTCTACTGAAACCAACTTTCTATTATTTGTTCACTAATAAATTATTACCACATTTAGTTTTTTAATAGATTATATTAAGATGTATATAATTACAATATACCAACAATATAATGAAAATGAAAATTATACAACAAATGATTGCGAAATTATTCCTCAATGATTTCGTGGAAAATTGAATGAATGTTATAATGAACAACCAAGAGAAAAAATTAACTAATCACCTGCTATGGGTAGTCAGTACATTCACTAGTGCTTGAAGATTTTTAAAAGAACGTCCATGTAAAGAGGTGACGTTAGTTCACTTATCCTTCATATGTATGACCCCAAAACTTTAGTCATGCACAATATGCATGTTAGAAGTATCAGATCAGAAAAAATAAGATTTCATAAGTAAAGCTATAAGATTATAATTAATAATATAATAAAATATAAAAGTAGGTAAAAAAATAAAACAATATATGGGACTCATGTTTTTCTTTTGTATAGCGGGTGTTTCTGTAGGGTGGTTCACTCCGTAAGTTTTATGTTATTTGAAATTTGGAGATAAAATTTCGCTAATATATCGAAGTTTTTTTTATTATATCCGGATCTATCGAAAATGATATCATGATCATAAATATTATTTCATAGTTGGATTAAGTTTCATTTCGAATCTAAAACACCTCTAGA
The DNA here is from genome assembly GCA_030620095.1 of Kuschelorhynchus macadamiae. Lineage (NCBI taxonomy): Eukaryota > Metazoa > Arthropoda > Insecta > Coleoptera > Curculionidae > Kuschelorhynchus > Kuschelorhynchus macadamiae. The sequence goes on along the minus strand of JAUTXW010001143.1, from coordinate 1,434,491 downwards.
GGTAATTGACTCAGCAATATCAAATTTATCTTATACTTAGAGGACTATAAATGACGTGAATAGGTAGTAAAGTTAATAACGTTCTAAAAATTACTTTTTTTATTTTGGATTGTGTTTGATGTTTTGGTAATAAGACATTGTGTCTTATTAGATATTTTTCTACAAAGATGATACAATTAATTCGAGTTTTTAATCAGAAATACCGACGAATTCCTGGGCAAATTAGCCTGTCAATATATCAACTTTTATCTTACCATTTTTCGCAAATGATCTGTCATAAAAAATGTTATATATTTTTATGTTTTATTGGTAACAAATTTGAACTAAGCATTTCAAAAGCTATAATTTGTTGATATTGTCTATGAATAATATATATTTTTCAATTTGGGGAAAATTATAGGCCAATGATAATTTGGACTCGAAATAATCTCCAGAATCCAAATATGTCCAAATATTAAAGGTGTTCAATTTAAAAGTTCGAAAATGATATAATCTCGGGTTAAACAGGAAATGCCTTGACATGGAAAAAAATGCATAATTAGGTTTAACACCTAATGATCAAAATGTCACCTTCAAATATCAAAAACTTTTGTTTACAAGTGGCAATAGTCCTACAGAAACACCCGACGAATATATGAACTTTTAAAAAGTGAATACTAATATTTTTTTTTAAATTTTAGATTGTATTCTAAATGTACAGGATGATTCTGGAGCAATCCTATAACCTTATACCGTAAGTAGAGTCTTACGAATTATAATCAATAACTAATAAAAATCATCAACACTTCATTCTTACTTTTACCTATACAAGGTGATTTATGGAACAGTGTCCAACTTTTTATAGGGTCTAGTTTCTAAACGAATTGAGCGAGTTCATTCAAATTCGAGTAGTAAAAGGCTTAATTTTAATTAACTCCAAAATATACTAAAAACTGTTAAAATTTCAGAACCACATAAAATTGGAAATTTTCCTAATCTAAAAACAAACACCTTATATATGGGTTTTTGATACTTTGTCATGCAGTGTTTAAATATCATATTTAAGCAAAATTGGCGTTAGCAACAATTTTGTTGAACTTTGTTTATTTATGTTAAATAAATTATTTATTTTCGACAAAACCTGTATTGTCGTAAAGCTAACGTTACAAAAATAAAACCATATCCAAGCAATATTGTCATTTTATATATTAATGTGAGTTTTTTTACAGTTGTCACGTTTTGAGATTACCCGTGCGTTATCATTTACCGAAAACAGCATACACATGCTTTATTTAGTTCATCTCTGTCTATTACAAGTATTAAACACCTGGGATTCTGTAAGCGAATGTCTACCGCAATAAAAGCATTTGCTTGACTAGTGCGACTGTCAATATTGATATTTGTCAGTGGATTGAATTTGTATTTTTTACTATCGATTTTTTTTTTGAGTTTTTTTATGCCCTATAGTTTTATAATTAAACCAGTTTTTTTAGAGTTACTCTTTTGAAATTTCGAAACATTGGTAAGTATTCTTTTTATTATTATCGGTTTTTATTTAACTAATCTATTTTTAACCTGCAAGCAATTTCATATAATGACACCTTATCATATCCAGTATTTTCATTCACTTTATTAAGATAATTTTGTAGAAAATCTCTGGAAAAATTCTGCATAGACAAGCCCAGCAATTGTTGTTTCACCTCTGTGAATATTTTGAGTTCGAGAAAAGGAATGGGGGACCTTTAAAACCTGTAACATCTGTTCAAGAGGTAAATAACTTTCTTTAAGATACAAAAGACGAACTATTTTTCTTCAATAAGTTATTGAATTTTAAAGGGTCGTAGCTGCTTTAAAAAATTCTCGAAAGACTGTTTGATTTTTATTTTAACGATATTGGTAACACATTCTTTTCTTTTTAGGAAAACATGTAACTATTAAGGGCCTAAATGAAGAGCTAAAAATTAAATAAATTGTACACATTGGTAACACCTCTCTGCGTATTCTGCTGAATGAATTGGGTTTAAATTTAGAAAGGATGATAACAGAAGGGCATTAATTGAAAAAAAAAAACATATTTCTTCTCTAAGAGCTGTTTTTTTACGTCAATATATGAATAATATTTCTAGTGTATATCAGCGGCAATTGATTTTTCTATGAAACATGGATTTATGTCAAAGGAAATAAAACAATGTCATAGCAAGATCAAAACATAAAAAGTGTACGAAAGCTACCTTATTGTTCTGTTCAAAATCAATGACACCATTGTGAAATGAATAATTGTACATTTACTAAATGGGTGTCGACTCAGTTACTTCCAAATTTAGAAGAGCCATTTTTAATAGTAATGGACAATGCGCCATAGCATAGTGTTCTAATAGAGGAACAACCATCATCTGCCACTACAAAAGTAGACATAATAAATTGGTTAAAAAAGTACATCTCATTTGATACGAATCTTTTGAAACCCGAGTTGTTACAATTAGCAAAAATGAATAGAACGAATTACTAAGACAACATGGTCCCCCATACCGTTGTGAGTTTAATGTCATTCAACTAATCTGGACACAGCCTAACTCGTATTACAATAAACATATTGGTAGAGATGGTTATGGCGATGAAAAAGTTCTTGGTATGTGGGACGAGGCATTGGGACAATGTACTGCAGAAGTATGGGAAAACTGTATGAGGCACACTGAAAAACTAATTAAGAACTGGTATGAAAGAGAACAGTTTATAATTGATATTGAAGTTAAACCACTTATACTAAATACTAGTGAAGCTACAGATTCAGAATCTAATGATGTTTAGATTCAGTATAATTCGTGTATATTTTGTATTTTACTAATTTGTTTTGACTTAATAGATTTTTGTTTAGTCAAATTTTTTTCTTGTAGTGAACTTATTTTGAAGTAGTAATACGAAACATGGGGACGATTTTTTAATATACAGAAACAAAAGGACCGAAATACAATTGATTTGGTACAATTTTTAGCTTAGTATTATGTTATTTAAAAAGATAGACTTGGCGTTGGTAAAATATTCAATATAATGTAAAAATTAATTGTGTTAAGCTTTTTCTATTGAGGCGAAATTCCATGCAGAACTTATTTTCGAAATCGCCCGTTAGATCATATAAACACAGAACCTTTTTCGACTTTTTCACCCACAACATTTTCATTTCATTCATATATATTTGATGACGTAGTTTATGTGACGCACAGGTAATCTCAAAACGCTACAACTGCATCTAAATTGCGACACATTAAAGAAAGAAATATTCAAAACATTTAAAATTTCAGGACCGTAAAAGTAATTGAATGTATCTATGGTTATCAACAAATAATTCACCCTGTATACGATTGAATCGAAATTTGAATAAAATAAAATTCAACATAAGTCCAGCTAAATCTACAAAGAATTTTTTGGATGCAGTAATCTGCAAATTTGTCCCCTTATTTCTTTCTATCACCACACAAAAAAACTTACGATTTTCTGTCTACTATTGCATATATTGAAACATTATGTAGACATAATAGTATAGATGAAAAATCATAATGTTATTTTTTAAATTGAACAGCTTGTATATATATATATATATATATATATATATATATATATAATTATTGTTTCGTTAAATAGGCTTTTAGCTGATTTTAAGTATACCGATAACTTTATTTTAGAAGATAAAAGAAAATTTTTTCCTATTAAATGCGCAATTCAATTTATTAGAAATAACGCATTCCTTTTTATGACAATTTTCTCGATTGATAAAGATATCAGGCCAGCCAGACTCCTTTGTTCCTTTTTGTTCTACATTGTATTCTATTCTATTTACATAGTTTTTCAATGTCTGTGCAAAACTAAACGATCGAAAAATACTGGGAAACAGTATTTTGAAATTTTTTTGTAGTGATAAGAATAAATAAGTTAAGGGTGATGAATATTATGTGTGATCATCTTATACATAATTTCAGATTACCGTATCCAAAATATGCTTTGCAGACTTAGCTAAACTTATGTTGAATTTTTTATTGATACACATTAGTACATTAATTTGTTATGTCCAAATTTAAATAAAAATCTCAACAGATAATTGCTTGGGTATAGGTTAATTTTTTAGTTTAGTAATATCAGCGTTATGGCAATTCGGATAATTTTTTCAAAATAATTGTAAAGTCCAACAAATTATTTGCTAACACCATTTTGCTTGTTTATTTATATTCTTTAAGAACTATATCAAGTGTCACAAAAACCATATACTGGCTATTGGTTTTTGGGGTGAAAACATGTGGTCCTGGAATTTTAACAATTTTTTATATTAGGACCTGTTAGAAGTTAGCTAGGGTTAAGCCTCTCACGACCTGAGCTTGGTTGAATCGCTTAAAAACCAGAACATAAAAATTTGGTACTGTTCGATAAATCACCCTGTATATCTGTTTGTAACCTGTAAGGTATAGGAACTATATTTGCCAAGGGCTGAGCATTAGATGTTCTAGGCAAACTACGTAATAATGAAAATCAAAATGAAAAAATAATCGATCGTTTAACATTTTTCTAATTAGCCGCCATTTTTGCAATTATTCTTAAGGTGGGTACTCACTTAGCGAATACGAACGAACGAACAGCATCGCAGGCACATGCGGATGACAATGTCCACATTTGTTTCAATTTTTCTTTTTTGCGTCGACATTTAGCGTGAGGCTTGCATACATCTGTACACAATTAAAGCGTGGAAATAATGTTTCTCTTTGACGTCTCGACAATCTTTCTCTTTGACGTCTCGACGGATATACGTTATTCACGGTGTGGCCGTATTCGTTCGCAAAGGGAGTACTCGGCTTAATATTACAAAACAAAAACATGACATCCCAACTATGTAAAATATACATTTAAAATTATAAGCTTACAATGTATTAGCTAACATTACAATACTTTGGCATACACTGTCTATTCTCGTTAATACCACGTAAGGCGATCAAGGTACACGATATTGCTTTGAGAACAACTGCCTTTTATAGTTCAAATTCCAGCACATTTTATGTATAAATGGAAAAATTTATAAATAATAGAAATTAGTGCGCTTTTAATTTTTATCTTATGTATAAAGAAGCGAAATATGACTGAAAAATACTGTTGAAATAAATAAAGACCTAATAAATAAAGCTGTATTCACAAGAAAATTAGAATTGATGTAAAATATAAACTATTGTGTAGTAATTCCAACTTCAATTTAAATCGTTAAACTTGTAAACAAAACTGTTTTTTACTTAATGGGTTATTAATAAAAATAAATTTTTCAAATTTTAAAAATCTGATTTATTTTCTGAAAATTTAATTTTTAGAATATTACATTTTTCCAAAATTTCCCGCTCTATATTAATCACTCGTAAAAAAAAATAATTTTTTAATTATATTAGCTTTCCTAAGAATCGCTTCAAAAAAATTGATTAACACTTTTTTTTCCACATGTAAATTTTTACTTCAGAGGTGTATTAATAAACTTTTCCAGATTACGCTTTTTGTAATTTCCTAAATTTAAATATATTTGTTGAATTCTGTAAACGGTATTTTTATTATTATTTTTTCCAAAGAGTGGTTCCAAAGTTCCAGAAAGTTTTCAATTTCGGCCAAATATTAACCAAAGGCGGAGTAAGTTTGTTTATTTTGGACTATTTTGTGAGCGTAGAGATTATGTACAAAATTACTTATTTTGATTAATACAAACTGCCTTATTGCTAACGAAAATCACCCACTGACTAGCTTGTGCACATACCATCATTTATATTACCGTTAATAACTATAAACTACAAGACTACCATCTACAGATAGGAGACAACTTTGCCTCCCGCCGCTTAAAATTCGAGTAATACGACTTTTAGAATCCACGGGCAGCTAGAAATGCCATACCATGTAAAGATGGTATGTTTGATTATTGGTATTCTATAAAATATGCTTATTACATTCTGGCAAATAAATATATCAAATTCTGTTAGGTAAATGATATATACATAGGTGCATCTGGATGTAGTTCTCATAAATGTAAACATGAAGAAAAACGAACTCTATTGGATTTTGTTTAATGGTAAATATTTATTTATATAAAGATTTTCTACAGTTTATACGGACTACCACACAATTTCCAATTAAAATTCATATTTTTAAGATTCATTTTATACATATACATATTTCCTTATCCGTTGGAGATTGAAAGAATATATAAATATTATATTTTTACGAATTTCTTATTTGTTTGGAATTGCTATAATATCAGATATGTTTTACAACTGAATAGGTACATTTTTGATCGCCTCTCACAATGAATAAACTTCTAAATTCAAATTATATATACCCCACTACCTTTTTTTGCGCGATCTCATTGGCTATGCTTATTTGCAATTATGTCTAGAAATTCTTACTTTAAGGAAAAATACATATTTATTAGGTTTAAAATAAAATATCTAAGTATAATAAATTACTAACTCTACATCGAAGTTTAATTTTACTTTCAAAATACATTTAACCTAATGTGAAAAATGCGAAATAATGTATTGCACGATATTTAGGGCACTTTGAAAAGTGACGGGAGGCGTACACTTCTAACTTATATGACGCACCCCGTAACTCGTTCTGTTGTCATGGAAACGAGGAATACAAACAATAACACACCTGCCACTATTCTGACGTTTATGAATTTGAGTTATTCAAACTTTAGGAATTGATTTAAGAATACGTTTTATACTTTTTTACGTTTTATACTTGTCTTTTTCTTTTAAATTGTTGGTGATCGATCAATATTAAAATAGGGTATTCCAGATTGGTGCTTCTAGCGTATTTGTAAGTAGTATGTTTACTACTGCAAAACTAAGTAGGTGAATTTATTTAAGAAAGTTTATGCCAAAATAAAAATCTGATAAAACTCGAAAACCTAGCGTATTTATAATTAAAAAGCCATTCATACTCCAATTATAATTTTAGTTTTGCTTTAGAGAAATTAAAATAAATACCAGTTTCTTAATAAAATTTCACTCATGTATCCCACACTTTATTTTAAAAAATAAATTACCCTACGTAGTAAAACCAAATACCTACACATTTAAGAGGAGAATAGCTTAGAAAAATGATGACTAACATACTCGCACTAATTTAATAGCATCATAAATTGACAAAAAATTGTGAAGCTCATGCAAGCTTTCCATTTTCTCAAATATTAGGGCTTACAAGTCAAACAGTTTGTTGTAGTTGTATGTACTTTCCTAAATAAATATTTTTTGTTCCAAGGTTGCACACAGATTTTATAACATTGCAACTTATCGACCTGCTAAGTCTTAGAAAAAATCAAGAAATTCTTTGTATAATGGGTGCATATATTCTACTAGCATCAATTTAGAATCTGTATTATTTAAAAAAAACTGAAGACTACAAACGCTAAAGGGATCCCAAATACGGGATCGATTTTTTATATTAAGTTGCCTATCTAAAGCTGCATCCTCTCTCCATACGCTAGTAATTCCAAGATTTTCAGTGCAATTGACATGATATTATGATTATATATCAGTATTACGTGGGTGAACAGCGGTAGGTTATGCTTGCCTTAAGGGGGAAATATTAGGGATATAATGTGAGAAATTATTTGCAAAACAGGAAAGTAAGTTTACAAAATGTAAACTGGAGGTTTGCCACATTATTATTTAAAACAAAAGTTGGTTTAATGTGCTCTGTTTTCTTTCACTTTATGTAGAAATGTATATATGGTAACGAAATAAAGTTTGATTCTTCTAAAAAAAAACGACTTTCACTTATGAATATCTCGAAAGCAGTTGATCTTAAATAAGTATAAGACCAGCAACGTACATATTTTCTAGAATTCTGAAAGAAATTTAAAAAAATGACAAATTAAAATTTTTCGACTACTCTATATATAAACTTTACTACAACATAAACATACATAATTAAGTATAATTCTACTCAAGAAGTACCTGTTGGCAAAACCCAGTTTAAATAAATAAAACATACTTATTCCGCCTATCCTATGGTTAATATTTACTTTACATAATTCAATAGACTAACTCTAATTTATGAAAAAAAAGATCTGAAAAAGTTTTTTAGCACGCCTCTGAAGTAAAATTATAAGCATTAGGAAAATCAAAATGTTAATAAGTTTTTTAATTGGTTCTTAGGGAATCCATTCCAATTAAAGTTTTTTTAAAGGTGATTAAAAATCATATTTGTTGAAAGAAATTAAATTCTCAAAAAATTCGAAGATTGTATGTATATTAAATTAAACTATAAAAGACATTAGTTTATATTATTTTTAAAGGCACCTATTCAAATAATCCATCAGACTAATTTTAACATTGAAATTGGGATAAAATAGAAAGTCCTCTCAGATTTGTAAATTGACAAAGCAATCACAATTCTCAATACAGAAGGTTAATTTTAGTAATAATATTTCGATTAATTTTAAATTAAGGTTTAATTTGAAATCACCGGTCAAATTGACCTTGTTATTGTTGGTTTCAATACTCAAAACTGATCGAAATAGACCTACTCACTTTAATGGTTAATTAATAACCGTCATTTCAGATGGTTCTATTATTCATACTTTATTAATACTGATGTCATGCCCCGTAAAAGCGTGGCGCTATATTCCTATGAATCGATTTTCATTATACATTTACGATAGCAATTATACTTAGTAGTCTCCTCTCAGATTATAAACACCCTGTAGTTGCAGCGCGACTAACCTATCTACGACGCCACGACGTTCAAAGAAAAATAACAATTTTACTGACTAAGCATACCGGGCCACATCGGGCCTCTCTGCTGCAAGCCTGTTCATTGTATCGTGTCGTATCCTATCGTAAAGTGCGTTCAAAATGCCTAAACGTAAAAGTGATGAGTTTTTGAAGAAAACTCAACGAAAGATGAGAAAGTTTAATAAGAAGCTTAAGGTGTACAAACGTAAGTAACAATACTAATTCTTACCTTTGTTTTAGCTTTTATATTAGGTGATTATCTAATCACTATTGTTGTGTAGATACGTATGCTTAAAGATTTTAAATTCACACCTGTGTGTTTAGAATCAAGACTTATTTGATTGAAATATATTTGATAGCGATATATTTTATACAATAATATTATGTCTTCCCGAATTTCAATATTGGATTTTTCGATGTGACTCTGAGAATAAAGCTGAATCATTTCATGCTCTTATCTCACACAGGCAAGAATTATATGGCCACTTCCGATGAATCATTTAGAATTAAGCATCATATTTCTGATTACTCATTCATTCTTGCTATTTCAGCATTATTTTTATATAAATACAGAAGAATTAGTAATCATCTTTAGTCATTAAGTAGCGTTAGATCGGTCAACATCCATTGTAATTTCGTGTTTTAAAAAAATAAAGTTTTTTAAAAATACAAGTTACAAGTTTGAATGTAAAATTGGCGCAGTCGGTAGGATCCTTTTCGGAGTGCGAAAAAAAAGGATATCCTGAAATCGGAGTGTAACAACGTTTCATCTCCATAAGGATTATCAGTGTTGCATCTTTCTGTTTCAACAGTTAAGAAAAGGATCAGGAACATCTACAACCGAACTAGGCACTTGTAACTCCTGGTACATCGATTATTGGTACGCCATTCGAGAAGCCAGTAAGGACGATTTGGCCTGTACTAGCGTCCAAGACAAGCGGTAGCCAACCTGAGCAGTTCATCTTTTCAGCAAAGCATCGTTTGATACAGGACCAAGACTTGGGACACATTGTGAGTTATTTACTTACTTCCCTTATAGTTGAGATCCCTGTTAATTAAGTTCTGAAATTTTTGAAGAAAGAAAAAGTGAATAATTGAATTGAAGCAATTTTATTGAACAATTATTTGAATAACTTTCACTAACTATTTTAGTTGTAAAGAAAACAAATGTTAACGCAGTTAACAGTAGTTAAGTACATATTTAATAAGGAAATTTAAGGAATGTGGTAAAGACATTACTTATCCTAAAACAATTCGAAGAAGTAGTTTAGAAAATCCTTCTACAAGTAGATTATTACAAAGTAGTTTTGAAAATCAATCTGCAAGTGAATTAACAGAACTTTATTCAGACATCAATTTAGAAAATATTTTTAACCCTAGTATAAACGTAGATACTAACGAAGTAAACATTAAAAAGATGGCAGACGCTTTGAGAAGTACTGTTTCACTCTTAAAAACTTTCGATGGTACCCCATCACGTCTTGAATCTTTTATTAATCAAATAGATACTTTTTATACAAGATATTTTAATACTGATACTTCCCAACAAGAATTTGTAATTTTGGCAATTAAATCAAAAATTATAGGATCAGCCGAAGATTTTCTTTTAACTAGACCAGATCTTAATACTTGGCCAGAAATAAAAATCTCATTAAAACAAAAATTTAGTGATCCAATAACAAGAGCTAATTTACAACAACAATTAATATTCTTTTCAAGAAAAGGTGAATCAATCTTAGATTACATACAAAAACTCAAAGCCTTAGTCACCAAAATAAATACGAAAACTTGTACAGAAATAAGTAATATTGAAGCTAGAAACATAATTATAGCACAAAACGAATTAACAGCAACTCAAAATCTTCTTGCAAACATTTCAAGCGAATTAAGAACTTTACTAATCGTTCAAAATCCCCAAAATCTAGACCATGCAATCGATATTGTAACCAATTATGAAATCTTAACTAGTCAACATAATTTTAAAAAAAATTATTTGCAAAATAGTAGATCAAATAATTTACTTAGCAATCAGAAAACGCCACCAATAAATAATATTAATAAATTTCTGGTAAATAGATCGAATAATTTTTCAAATTAATCTTTTAAACCGAAACCACCAAATCAATTTTTCAATCGAGTACAAAATCAAACATTTAATCAAAAAGGCAATCAATATCCTAAACAACAATACCCACAACCAATGTCAGGTGTGAGTGTACAAAAAACAATGCCACCATTAAGACAACAACAACAAACTTTTGCCAGACAACAACCTCAACAACAAGCTTTCTATAGACAGCAACCACAACAACAACAAACTTTCTATAGACAGCAACCCCAACAACAACATCACCCGAAATTTACATTCCAAGAATTAACGCATTTAGAAAATAATGAACCCAATAAAAAATTTTGATGAAACATGTGAATTAGATAATGAGAATTTAGTCGAGCAAATAGAAAATTTTCATCTATCAGCCTCGGACGAAAACCTTGCTTAACTTTAAACAGTTTTCAAGTAAATCAATTACCCTATGTAGAAATACCGAATTATAATATTCGACTACTAATTGATACAGGTTCTCATGCATCCCTACTTAGACCCTCTTTAGCGGAAACACATTTCCCCGAATGTATTAAACCTTACGTAAGCACACTTCAAACTTGTGCAGGTTCAAAGAAAGCGAAAAGTAAAGCTACTATTCCTTTATTTTTAAGCTTTGGTATAACCGAACCAATAGAATTTATTTTATATTCATTTCATGAATATTTTGATGGAATAATCGGAATTAAAGATGTAAATTAAATTTAAATATTGATTTAAAAAATAAAAAATTGAAAAACCAATATTTAGAAATACCCTTTCAATATAGGCAAAATTTTGATGAATATACAATTGAAATACCACCTAAAACGATTCAAAAAGTAATTTTGAAAACTTCGCGACCAAATGACACTACTTGGTTAATGCCCTATTATTTAGACGAAAATATAGAAATTCAACCTACCCTAATAGAAGTAAAAGAAAACACGTACGCTATTGATATTTTTAATCATACAGAAAAATATTTTACTCTAATAGCAACCACTAATGATAATTTACCCTTAAGACCAATCGAGCTTAATAATTTTGAAATAATAAATTTCGAACCAAATCAGAATCAAATTAATGAAAAAAACATAATCGAAGATATCGATTTAAAATCACTAATTAGGCACGAACACTTAAACTTTGAAGAACGTAAAGAACTTTTTAAACTTATTAAAAGCTTTCAAAATATTTTACATAAACCCGGAGATAAATTAACATTTTTCAATCAAGTCAAACATACTATTAAGACTACGGATGAAATACCCGTACATGCGAAAAGTTACAGATACCCATTCATACATAAACAAGAAGTAGACAGGCAAATAGACCAAATGCTACAAGATGGTATCATTCAACCTTCAAATTCTCCCTGGAGTTCCCCTGTGTGGATAGTCCCGAAGAAAGTTGACGCATCAGGACAAAGAAAATGGCGTCTAGTGATAGATTACAGAAAAATCAACGAAAAGACTATAGAAGATAGATATCCTATTCCAAATATCGCAGATATACTTGATAAACTTGGTAGAATTCAATATTTTACAACACTTGACTTAGCCAGCGGTTTTCATCAAATAGAAATGGACCCAAAAAGTATACCAAAAACAGCATTCAATGTAGAACATGGACATTACGAATATACCAGAATGCCCTTCGGACTAAAAAATGCACCTTCCACTTTTCAGCGTGCAATGGATAACGTTTTACGCGGAATACAAGGAAAAATATGTCTTGTATATATGGACGATATAATTATCTTTTCAACCAGTCTTCAAGAACATTTAGACTCTTTAAAACAAGTATTTAACAGATTAAGTTCTTTTAACATGAAAATCCAATTAGATAAATCCGAATTCTTGCATAAGACAATTGAATTTTTAGGTCATGTTATTACCCCTGACGGTATCAAACCAAATCCAAAAAAAATCGAAGCAATAAAAAATTTTAAAATCCCTAAAACACCAAAAGAAATAAAATCATTTCTCGGTTTAGTCGGTTACTACCGAAAATTTATAAAGAATTTTGCAAAAATAACGAAACCTTTGACCCATTGTTTAAAGAAAAACGTTAAAATAAATCATGATAAAGCATTTATTACCGCATTTAATCTATGTAAAAATGTCCTAACTAATGATCCTATATTACAACACCCAGATTTTAGTAAACCTTTTATTTTGACCACTGACGCTTCAAATTACGCTATTGGAGCAATACTTTCACAAGGAAAAATAGGAAACGACCTACCTATAGCATTTGCTAGCAGAACTCTGAATCAATCAGAATGCAACTACTCAACAATAGAAAAAGAACTTCTTGCTATTGTTTGGGCAACAAAATATTTCAGACCTTACTTATTTGGCAGAAAATTCACAATTGTAACAGACCATAAACCATTACAATGGCTGTTCTCAATAAAAAAACCGAATTCAAAATTAGTAAGATGGCGACTAAAACTGCAAGAATATGAATATGATATTCAATATAAAAAAGGAACCCTAAATTCCAACGCCGATGCACGATTCAAGACCACCTCAAGAATTGTACCCAACCGAAATAATAAAATCACCATTGACGCATATGTCAGCAGTATGTGAAAAAGAAGAAAATTCTGACGACCAATATATTTGGCATGAAAAAATAAAACATTTCTTTGACACCCAAGAAAACCTATTCGAAAAACCAAAAAAGGTAAATAAAGAAAAGAAGAAACCAAAAATTAATATAATTTCCGATATTCAAATTAAACCCCCAAATAAACCAATAAAAAAACCATCGCCATTGCCATCAACAAGTAAAATCAATGACGAAGAAAAAATCAATCAAAACAACTCAGAAACGGATTCAGCCAGTACAAATGACATTCCAAAGGAGCCTAAAGATGATTTACTTTCAAAATCAGACACAGAAACTATACATACGTCAAGAGAAGACCCCATATTAGGAGCCCCGTATGTTAGTAAAGCCCTGAAAACTTTTAAAAACCAAATCATATTTAAATGGACTGAAAAGGAACAACCTTATGTTGTCACTAAAAAATTATTTGAAACCAAAAAGCGATTAATAATTTTTATAAATCAAAACCCAATAACCGAAATAATCCAAAGACTCTTAAGAGATTATTTACCCCCAGATACTTATTGTTTACACTTTCCCAATAAAGAATTAGAACCAATAATAATTCGAATTTTCCAAGAAACCTTTCAAAATAACGCCTACAACCTTGTTATTTCTAATACACTATTAGAGGACGTCGTAGACGTAAATGAACAAAAAGAAATAATTAAAAGATATCATACCACTAAAACATCCCATAGAGGAATGACTGAAAATATAAAAAATATAAAGCAAATTATTGGCAAAGCCTTGAAAAAGACGTAATTAATTTTGTTAATACATGTCAAAAAACCAAATATGATAGACATCCCTATAAAGTAATTTTTAAACCAACACCAACAGGCTGTAAACCCATGGAACATATTTATATGGATATATATTCCATTTCAGGTCAAAAATATTTGACAATAATAGATAACTTCTCTAAATTTGCTATAGCATACCCTGTAAATGAAACATCAATCGAGATTTGTCAAAATCTAATTAAATTCTTTTCACATCATGGTACACCCTGTAAAATTACAACTGATAATGCACAAAGCTTTAAAAGTAATTTAGTACAAGACCTTTGCAAGACTTATCAGATTGAATTACATTTTACTACACCTTATAACCCAAATTCGAACTCACCAATCGAAAGACTCCATTCAACTTTGAAAGAAAGTCTTATTGTCCTTAGAAACGAACATCGAAACAAAACAATACAAGAATTAATGGATATCGCAATCCTTAATTATAATAACAGTATACATTCAACACATGAATATACACCATTTCAAATATTAAAAGGAAATTTAAATTATCAACTGAATTTTGAGAAAAATATAAATCAAATACAAACTGATTACATACATGAACTCGCCCAAATATTTAGTGAACTTAATGAAAAAATAAATCTAAAATTAAGTGCGAAAAAGGCTAATGTCCTAGCTAAATTAAATGAAAAACGCGAGATTGACCCAGAAATAGCTGAAGCTACAAAACAACTATTACATACACCTCGAAAACTACCATTAAAGTTAGAACCAAAATACAAACTAACTACTTTTAAAAACCAAAGACACCCAAAAGATATTAAAAGACGTTCGTAATTTTCAGGAACTTACTGACAAAATGAAGAAGATCCTGATACTACTTCCACTACTTGTCAACGCACAATATAAAATGGAAGAATTAAAAAACCCTTTGTTACCAGTTTACCAATCAACAGGTTACATAATAACAGGTTATCATCATGTCTATTATCATGTAAATCTAACTAATATAAAAGATTGTGTAGAAAACTCGAAATCGACACTTACACAAATTAATAATACCCTAAGTAATCTATACGCACCTATATACCAACTTTTATCTATAAGAACACGTAACCTTTTCGATCAAATAGAATCAATCGAATTATTTGTTAAACATTATACTACCCCACAAAAGCGAACTAAACGCGGACTTTTCAATTTCCTAGGAAAAGCACAAAAATATCTCTATGGTACATTAGATGCCGATGATGGAGAAAGATACGACAATTATATTAAAATATTACAAGAAAATCAAGAAATCTTACATAAAGATTTGTCTGCAACCCAGACTATTGTAAAACAATTAACAAAAGATCTTGACGCACAGCTGACTAATATTAAAACTAATCAGCAAAAGTTATTAACCCGGATGGAAGACCTCACTAATATGACTCATACTACAACCACTTCGTCTTACTATATTGTTACGCTAGACAATATTGAGACTAATCTACGTGTCATTCATGACATAAAAAGTAATTTGCAAACTGCAATAAACTTTGCGGAAATAAACATTATGCATCACAGTATTATTAAGTATAAAGAACTTCGCAGAATAATTACAAAGATAAGGCCCGAGAGTCGTATTCATTTCGACAATATAATTAAATATTACGAAGTAGCACACGCGGATGTTACAATTAAGAATGATCTAATTATATTTTATATTGCAATACCTTTAATTTCAGAGAAACCTTATATACTTTATCGAATATATCTAATACCAATAAACAATCAAATAACGATTTTAAATAATCTGTATTTATTAAGATCTACAGATGACTTTTACAACTCAAAAGAAAATTGTTATAAAATAGAAAATATATCTTTATGTTCTAGAGACACACTGAATAAAAACGAACCCTGTATACCTCAAACAATTAATTTGACAAACCATTGTCCACTAATACCAATTAAATATAATAAAACTTCTATAACACAACTTGAGGACAATTCCCTTATAATTATACCTGCTTCTAAAGAAAGCATATACTTTCAATGTCCAAATCAACATAGCGTTGAAACCATTGACAAAGTATCCTTAATATTGCCTTCAGATTGCAAAGTAAAAATCCAAAATAATATTTACGATTCTCAAAAACTAGAAACAATTAGTTTAAGACTAAAACTCCCATCAATAAATATTGATGAAAAATTAATCCAAGATACTGAACCCTTGGAACTAAAAGAAATAAATCTTGATAAAATCAATGAAGATTTAGAGAATGCTAAAAGATTAATAATTCATCCCCTAAAACAAATGGACTTTGTAAGTTCTGGAGTTTCAATTACTCTAATAATAATTATTATTATAATATTTACAATCATCATAAGTTTCTTGTATTATTATTGCAGAAAGGAAAAATCTAAAGAAAATGTAAAAGTGGACATAAAATTAAAATCTCTCGAAAATCAACCCCGATTTTCTCAAACTTAAGGAGGGAGGAATTATATGGCCACTTCCGATGAATCATTTAGAATTAAGCATCATATTTCTGATTACTCATTCATTTTTGCTATTTCAGCATTATTTTTATATAAATACAGAAGAATTAGTAATCATCTTTAGTCATTAAGTAGCCTTAGATCGGTCAACATCCATTGTAATTTCGTGTTTTAAAAAAATAAAGTTTTTTAAAAATACAAGTTACAAGTTTGAATGTAAAATTCAAGGGTCAGAAGAGCTGTAAATATTTATGGCAAAATATAAACAACCGCTTATCGCAGTCTTTAGTGATGAATGATTTAAAGTATACAGTTTCTTTAGCTCGATTCATAGGCGGGCAACATTGTTATTGTCCTATGAGTAAAGCCTTTTTGAAATAAATTGTTAGAATGGATATTTATTAATTATTATATTAATAACGTAGCAAACGTAGATGTAGCTGTATCACTTCTAAAAGCAGGCCAGGAGACAGTTATTCCTGTTGAGATACTCGGAAATAACCCACTAACAGTGACTGCTGTCGGTCCAGAAGTACATGCAGTAGCCAGTAGGTGGACGAGATTCTGTAGGAACGGTGTGGATAAGAATGACAGGAAATCCCTTATCGAAAAATATCTTAGACCTGGTAATGTAGAGGGCTCTCACCACCCAAGCTTAACTAAATAAGTGCTTGTGTCACGGAGAACTTGCTTAAGCAGGATAATTTGTTGTCACTAATTCAGGAACAGATTGCAGGCGCAGTGTCGGCTATTGCTGCTCAAATGAATTTGTATTTTTCAAATCCTTCAGAAGAAACAAACAACCACTTGCATGACCTAGCGAATGGATTAAAATTATTATCAGATGTAATACATTCTCTGTCTAAGTATAGAAGATATGGACTATCAAATGCCATTAATACCAATATTAGAAAGGTTGTCATGGAAAGATCCATTGAGGGCCTTCTCTTTGGGGATGAATTATCAAATCATATTAAATCTGCTCAAGAATTGAAAAAGGTCAGCGCGGAGATCAAAACCAAATCTTATCCACGCACAATTTTAAATTCAGGGCCATCAAAGAAGCCGTCTTTCGTTAACTATCCGACCTTGGATTTTTTAGCCAAGCGATTCAAATTCAGTCACCGAAAAAAGACGGAGGGGAGCAGAAGGAATCAGAAGCTGAAGAGGAACTGTAAGAGATCGGATTACAGGAAGTAGTCGAGGTAAATAATATTGGTTGTCTAAGGAACTTTTATAGTAATTGGCAAAATATTACAAAAAATCCTCTAATCTTAGAACGGGTTAAAGGTTATAGACTTCCTATACGTGAAAAACCTGTACAAAGTAAATTGCGTCGAAATCCTGTTACTCAATTTTCACATCAAGAAATTCAGCAGACTATTGCTGACCTTCTTGATATTGGTGCTATATCTAAGTCTCATCTTGAGACAGATCAATTTATTTCCCGTTTTTTTATAGTCAAAATGGGTCTTTACGGTTTATATTAAATCTTATAGTTTTTACGTACTTAAGAAATTTAGTTATCGTTTGTGTGGGATATCTTGATGATATTTTATCAATTTAATGTCGTTACCTTTCGAGAAAAAAGAAAAGATTTTATTAACCTCTGCTCAATTTCTTAATCGAAAGTCCTGTTCTAGTCGTGATTTGGCAACTTATATTGGTGTTCTAGTGGCAGTATGTCCAGCAACATAATATGGTTGGGCAGACGTAAAACTGTCAGAAAGGGCAACATATTTAGCCCGTAGTAGGCTGAAAAACAATTATAATAAAAAGATTGGGGTTCCTTCCTGTATTAAGAAGGATATTTTGTGGTTGCTCAAGATACATCAAAATTCAGGGGTTAATATCAATGAAACGAAATATATACTACTACTACTATACGTACGAGACGATATTGGAATACTAATGAGAAAACTTGCTATATAAATATTTTAGAATTAAAGGCAGTATTTAATACCCTTAAGTCTTTTACAAAACATGTAGAGCCACAGTCTAGATTGCCATATTCTTTAAACATCTAGAGGATGTTTATAATCTGAGACGAGATTGCGAAGTATAATTAGAAGATCAATCGACTTACCTGTAAGGAAGAGTGATCCTAATTATACTTGAAAGATTATAAACTTCCCATCCCTTATTACCATCACATGTTGAGATGACCCCTATCCTTGGCAATCTAGACCTTTCTTACAATGAATAGGCTTGCAGCAGCGAGGCCCGATATGCTTAGCCAGCAAGGCAACTACAGGGTGTTTATAAGCTTTCGACAAGACTGCTCGTATAATACATATACGATATTATTTCTATTCAATATTTAGGATGTATAAAATCATTAAGTATTGAATATAATTTTGCACAATAATTTCAGAAGTATTTAATTACACGACATTTATAAATTCACATACACTGCGACTCTTAATGCAAAACATATACAAAATATAGGAGTATTTAGCGTGATATTAAAAGTCTTTTCTCAAATTTTAATATTTTATTTTGACTGTTTCAAAAAACAAAAGAGGAGGTGGCATTAAAGAACCGTACTATATATTCTGTTTACTCGTAAATTCTAAAAATAAATAAATAAGTCATGCCAATAGTGCACCGAAATTAATATTGTTACAAATGCGGATAAGTATGCAGTATAAGGGAAGTTATTCAACAATTAGAGTGAGAAAATACCATGAAACCGATTTTTGTTACTAAATGCCTACTTTAACGAACCACGCTCCTTATACCTGTGACTGGTTAGCTTTTAATAGTCAAAGGCAAAATACTTCCCTTGACAACCACGCTCACTGAAGCCCCTGACCTAAGCTTCAAGATGCTGATGTCTTATTGACTTCAAAACAAGCATATCAACTCACGAGCTACACTAAATCATACATCATTACAACGATTTTTGGACCTTTGAATTTTTAAGAAATGCATTAATTTCTATAAGCTCCAAGTACTCATAAGAGTAGTATTTCAGAAAACTGTAATATTCATACCTTTGATTCGTCGAGCTTTAACACTCGACTCCAAAGGATTTTTCTCAACTCTAATATTAACTATTATTTGTTACTTTAATTCGTTAAGCATTACTATTAAACTGCAAAAGGTTTCCCTCTACTAGAATAGCAAAGATAGCAACAGGCATAATCTTTACGGACATGTCCATTTCCTATATAAGATCCAAAACAGATATATCAGTTCCCAAAAGGTTTTTTTTGACTACATGGTTATTAATAAGACAAATCCAGTCGTATTAACTCATAGTACGTTTCACGAATCATCACTGGCATTTTGTTCAATTATTCATAGCATAGAAATTATTGGAGATATATTTACAAAATTTGGAGAGCGCTAAAAAGGCAAAACGACATTTCCGCTTTATTTCTATCGTAATTTGTAAGAAATTCTATCACTACTCTATGTCAGTCGATTTACACAGTGCATTTGAATTTACTCGCTTAATAATGCACATTTCTGCATAACGCGCAATAATTATTTACAAGAAGTACTGGATCTATATACAATTCGGAATATGTTTTGAATTGTTAGAGGAAAAGAATCCTTATCCTTTACCAAATTCTGATTGACTGCTATATTTTATAGCTACTCCTATACTATCTACTAAGGTTGACTAAAGGGTACCATTCAGTAATCTCGGTTGATAGGTCTAGAGAAGCCAACTCCAACTCAATACCACCCATAAATTCGTTTTCTTGCAATGGATCGTAGTTCCAGATAGTCGCTTTTAACATCCGCGATTTGACTATATCTAGTGTCATTCTGTATTCAAGCTGCAATGAAAAATAAACATATAGTATACAAATAATTTTGATATTTGAAGAAAAACTCAGAAGTTTGATGACTCACCATTTCCATGAAACTAGGATGACAATTTTTTTTCACAACTTTAGTTTTTCTTTTAGTACTTTTTTGGACATCTGGTTGTAGGTAAACTTTGACGTAAGTTGATGGTTCCTGCCCATTTAGTCTAGGCAAACCACGAGCGTGATGCACCATTACGGAAAATACACCTTTTGTATACAAAAGTGAAAGCTTAAGTTGTCCCTTAAGTCTACCGAGTTCCTCTGCATTTGTCTTTTTATCTAAGAAAATATGTTTTCTATTAAACTAATATATAACGTGATAAAAATAAAAAACTCAAAATTAATTCTTAAAAAACAATTGTATAGTGTTACACCTCAAAGAACGAAAAACTTTTCAGGCTTTTAAATAAAATTATATTTCAAACTATATAAACTTATATAGGTTGCAACACAATTTCTGTTAGCAAACAAAATTTAGATAGTGTTTTGATAAATAATAAAAAAAAACTGTCAACATAATAAATCGGGTGTACACAAAGTTAAATGTAAGGGCTGTGAAGCTGTCTATATTGAGCAAACGAGTAGAAATATCAAAACAAGAGTAAAAGAACACCGTAACTCTATTTTACATAATATTAAAAACAAAGGTTTATCTGCTTATTGTACCATTTTATTGACACTGATAATATAATATTATTACACCAAGAAAATAAAGGTACACGTTTGGATTTTTTAGAACAACTTGAAATAAAAAAATTTTTTCAACAAATCCGCTCACAACAAATTACATGACATATAAATGTAAAAAACCCCATTTTAGATAGATAGGCAAAACATTTATTTGCATGCAAACCCTTAGATATAGCACATTTTTAGTTTAATATTCACTTAAGAACGGCTTGAAAAGCCCAAACATATGTAGAATAACTGTAATAAAAAATTTGAAACAGTAAAAAGAAAAAGTTTTTTCTCACTGAAACCACTTTTTTTATTGTTTAATCATCACTTTGATGAAAACTGCAGGGAAGCCCCAAAATTTGTAGTTACGCCACTGAAAAAGGTACATTTCAAATAAAATGTATTTAGCTTTAAACCGCGGGTATTCAATTCGATAGCAAACTTTTCCTAAAAGTACTAAATTGTTACGGAGATCTCTATTTTGATTCCTCGTTGCGGATAGTTTGATATTTAATATTGAAATACGAAATTTTGTAATTAACAGACAAAGTTTTAGTTTAATTTCAGACAACTAAATAATCGTTCTTGAAACTTTTGTTCGGACAGAGGAGCAACTGCCACTCACAAGCATATTTTAGGAAACAAACACGACGCCGACGTCTGTAAAAATATATAATTATAAGTTGCTTGCGATGATATGATGAAGAGGTATACTAATATGACCTAACTTATATTAACAAGGTCACCATATTTCGCGAGAATTTGCCAGAAGTAAGTTTTTTATTTTTGACAAGCACGAGCACTACGAACACTATTGATAACGGTATTTTTACTTAAATTTCTGTGTTATTGAAGTAGCCCGATAAACCTATCTTAGATACGTATTATTTAAAATGTCTACCAAACGTTGTTTTATATTATAATTTTATTACCAAAAGGTTGGTGTTTGAAATAGTATTAATTTGTATTAAACAGCTCTAAATGTCTGATAGAATTTACATTTAATATAATTTGACCTTTGCCTCCCCACACAATTTTTCCAGCTACGCCAATGAAAAAATGTAGTTATTCGAAGCAGCCGTCGCCAACCCGCGTTGTATTTAAGAACTTAATATAAAGAACTATAATAATTTCATTTAAATATGCATCACATTTCAATAAGCATTATAAGAATTCAAACATTTTTATTAAACAGTTTACACTTTTGGGCAATTTGCAGGTAGTACTCAGTACTTTGATGAAGATGTGTGCGCAAGATAATGGAAAGCTTTGTGTAAATATAGTTTGTAGAATTCCAAAGCGTTACAAAAGTGGTAAAAGCAAATCCACCACAACCAAATTACAACAATTCGAGTGGCTGCTTTTTAATAAAGCACTATATGATTACTGGATGGATACAATACTTAGTCCAGGAAGCAGAGTCATTTGTTAGACTTGATCTCAGGAAAATTAGGAAGTAGGTTATTTTTTTTTAAATTGCAGCTCTCTGAGCTGTTTTGAAACCCAAGTATACGCGTTTCAAAAATTGCAAAAAAGTTGCACTAATTGCTTTCTTGTCAATATCTACCAAAATATTGTAGATATATAATCATTGGCTACAATCGGTTGCGTGCAGTGCCTTTTCAAGCATGGTAGACAATAATAAAACACCATGCAATAAAAATTACTTACCCTTGTCTTAATAGTGTTTATATCAATATGTGCATAAAAGTTTGTTTAAACCTAAGAAATGTTCCTAAGTAATTCAGACACTAAAACTTTGTTATACTATAAAAAAACACTGCACTAAATAAGATTAATGTGGCGGTATTTTTTTAAAAACTTATATAACACATCATCATAGAAATTAGTTATTCACTTTATATCCTGTAAAAGATCACTTTTGTTTTACTGGAAAATGACACTGTGGTTGTCTTTTCTATAGAGTTCAAGTTTGCACTCACTGCCCGTCCATTCATTTTAAGTTTTTGCAATAATCACCAAAAGGCAGTTCTATTAAGGATAAAGGTCTACGCCCAAATTAATTCACCAATATTCCGAAAAATATATATGTTCATATCGGCCTTCAAAATACTTATTCAGATCATTTGTTTCTATGAATACCTATATTGATATCTCGATGTTTATATAAGCAATCACCATTAAGATTTAATTGATGCTTTCCTTTTGCGATTTTAACCAACATTTTAGTTCGGCCGTGGCAGCCACATAATATTCACACTTATTTTATATATGGTGGAAGCGAATTGCCCATTCCAGGCAATTTGCTACGACCTGCAGACTCGTGCTGTCTTTTCTATTGTATGTGTACTATTTTTTAACATCTTTGTCGTACTCATACAAAAGCACTTCTTTAGGTTTCAATAAGATGTTTTTGTGGTGGAATGTTTTTAGGTGGCTGGGCACTGGGATTCAATTTTATATAGTTAAATCATGAACTTTATAACAGAATGTATATAAAAAAGATAAAATTAATAAAATCTTTTAATTTTAATTTAAAATTTCTTATAAACGAAAATTTTAATTTTCTAACAGTTGTTTAGGGTAGGCAATGCTTTTTTGCCTATATTATATGCACGCCACTGGCTACAATGTGAGAATTATTTGTTACGTGCAAACCGAGTAATCACGCATAATTCGGCTTTTGCTAGAGCGTTCTCCGCGTGATTAATTTTCATTTAATGTAAAAAATTATTTCTTTTTTCCACTACACAAAGGCGATGCTTAATATGATGAATGAAAATATTGTGAATTTCCCATATATAAAACAACCCGAAAAAATAACATTTTTGGATGAAAGAAATGATTTAAAGAAAAAAGTTCGATTATGACAGACTTGTGAGTTATTTTCAAATTCTCAAAAACTGGAACATTTTTGAGGAAAAAATACCAAAAACTCATTAAAAAATAGACATTTTCAGTATTTGAATCATACAAAATGTGACGCGAGGTTTTTATTATCGGTTGATATTGATATTTTCGAAAAAGTACTAAAAAAGAGGATAATTAACGTAATGATTGTTTACAACAAAAACAAAGCGAGGTTTTAAATGCAATATAATTATTCCAGATCCTCTAAGAAAGATAAAACCATAGAATTATTTATAAAAAAAGCAATTAAATCTCTAAAACCGTAAAAATATTCCACAAAAGAAATTCAAATATTTCAGAGAACAACTGCACACTGCTTATTAAATATTGTAGCCACGGATTTCTCGTTTCAAATTAATTTTTTTAACATCAAACAATAATAATTTGTGGTGGACTAATTCTAAATTTAGACCCCCGACGCGATCACAATTTTCAGATTTTTCTCTCGACAGGAGATTTCAATGTTGGGAAATTAACTATTTTTGACAGATACTAGCAAAAAAAAATTACAAACTTTTTTTGCAATCCTCTTTTAGCTTGCGAGAAGTCTAGCAATGTAAACTTTATTTAGTGAAAAAAGCCCTCTGAGAACGAGATTTAAAAAAAATTGGTCTGCTTCCTATTTTACCTGATACTGTACTACAGTCACACATTCACGTAGAACAATTCCGTGTATTTCTTTTCAAAATTGTTTAAGCAGCTCACTGTCTATCAGAACTCCGCTAAAATGGCTCAACAGAACGAAAGTTTGACGATTCCTATTTTAGAGAATAAGACAACATCTAAAGAAAAAGAAACAATCAGAACAAACTAAAGAATATATTAGTTCTGCCTTGAATGTAAAGAAAAACTTGCTAAAAAAATTAAATCTAGACAATTTTTCTATATAATCGAATAATGTAATTTCTAAAACTTCGAACAAAATAACAAATGATAACCTAAAGTTTAGTTAATTAGCACCACTTTCCAATTTGTTTCTTTTCATTTCTTTCATTTGTTTATTTTTTTAGCAGACCCTGGTAGTTCAGACAAAACATAAAACTTTTATATATAATATTTTTTGATATTTCAAAAAGTTGGGCTTGCAGAGTCCGTTTTAAATATAACCATACACTCAGTACATGTTTTCAATGCTTCATGTGTTTAGCAGTTTTTTGTTTTCGTGATTGTTGATTATTCTATCAACCTGGTCTCTTGTGAGGCAGGCTCAACAATTTCTTATACTCATAAATAAAAAAATTGCCTTAAATAATATTTCCAAATCCCGATGTGGAAAGTGGAATTCATAATACACTCTTCAAGATTACAAAGTTTACCTGCTATTTGTCTAGGAATCTCGTCTTCTTTCTGATCTCTTAACAAGGGATGGAAAAATGTGTAGACCAAATCTGAATGAGCAATTTCCTGAGCACATAGGAACAATGAGGTGATAAACATACTAATTTCGTGATATCTTTTTTGAGCCACTTGTTTGATATTCTGCCTGCCCATATGTAGTCCTGTTGACAAGCTACAAGCAGAAAAACAAGTATTTAATTATAATTACTTACGAGATATGTTATTATTGTCCTTGAGATTACTTTGTTAATAAAAGTTTAAAGATATTTTACCATTATCTACCTATAAAGGACCATTTTGACTTTTTCGCAATGTAACAAATATATAGTGCCAGTCTGTAACTTGGAATAAATTAGGTCAAATACCTTTCTTTTTCGGAAAAAACGCCCCGGCACTTATTTTCAGTTGCGGTCTTTTTTCATAGAAAAAAATATACAGGGTGTGCATAATCAGATATATATTAGATATGACGTTATCGACAATTTTGCAACCATGTTCTTTTGATGAATGTTTTTAAAGGGCTTAATAAGTTACACATAACTACCAAATTTAAAAAAATATTTTTTTATTTGAAAAATTTAGAAAATCTATTTAATTTATATTTTGTTTTTTGTAAATGCTCAAAATATTCTGTATTCACTATTTAGCAATACCCTAACCGCAATTGAAATTCGTTTTGAACATTTCTTATTTTTATTATTTCGAAAAAAAATTCAGAATGTAAACATCTGGTTATTTGCTATAGTATTTCGCCTCTGTTTAAACAGAAATATCAACCAGTACACTGAAACACTTCTTAGCGACGCGATGCAGCTACTTTTATTTTGTCATCTTGTCAAGTCAGATCTTTTAAAAAGTCATCCAAAGTAATGCCTTACCTAACTGAAAAGCACAAAACTGAAATGTTAATGATAATTGGATACGGAAATAGAGCAAGAATACAGAATAAAGTTACTAATTTATTCAGAGACTGCTATCCTGATATCGCAAAACACTATAAGCAAGATTGAAAAACAGTTTCGAGAAAATGGACATGTAATAAAAACAAATATTCATCGTCAAACTGCGCCCAATGAAGAGGTGAGAGTAAATGTAATATTATCTGAAGAACTGAAGAAGAGTGAAGATGATCCAGATCGAATACTTGAATTTTTTGACCAATTTATGGACCTTCTACACACACACACACACACACACACACACACACACACACACACACACACACACACACACACACACACACACACACACACACACACACACACACACACACACACACACACACACACACACACACACACACACACACACACACACACACACACACACACACACACACACACACACACACACACACACACACACACACACACACACACACACACACACACACACACACACACACACACACACACACACACACACACACACACACACACACACACACACACACACACACACACACACACACACACACACACACACACACACACACACACACACACACACACACACACACACACACACACACACACACACACACACACACACACACACACACACACACACACACACACACACACACACACACACACACACACACACACACACACACACACACACACACACACACACACACACACACACACACACACACACACACACACACACACACACACACACACACACACACACACACACACACACACACACACACACACACACACACACACACACACACACACACACACACACACACACACACACACACACACACACACACACACACACACACACACACACACACACACACACACACACACACACACACACACACACACACACACACACACACACACACACACACACACACACACACACACACACACACACACACACACACACACACACACACACACACACACACACACACACACACACACACACACACACACACACACACACACACACACACACACACACACACACACACACACACACACACACACACACACACACACACACACACACACACACACACACACACACACACACACACACACACACACACACACACACACACACACACACACACACACACACACACACACACACACACACACACACACACACACACACACACACACACACACACACACACACACACACACACACACACACACACACACACACACACACACACACACACACACACACACACACACACACACACACACACACACACACACATACACATACTAATAATCTGAACACAGAATACATTCTCTTTTCTGATGCAAGGTTTTCAAGACCAAGCCGGCAAGCATTGAGGAATTGAAAGCCTGAATAAACGAGTGTGACTAATTTCCTCAGCAATAATAAGAAGTGTTCACAACAAGTTTCAATTGCGATTAGGGTATTGCCAAATAGTGAATGGACAACATTTTGCGCATTTGTTAAAAACATAATATTAATTAAATAAATAGATTTTTAAAATGTTTCAAATAAAACAAAAATATTTTTTTAATTATCATATCATATTATATTATATATAATAGCATAGGTAGTTTAGTCTATGGATCGAGATCCACAATTCTTTAAACTAATTTTTATTTCCTGTAAATTTATAAATTTCACGTCTTCCCAAAAAAATCCTTTTTCCACTATATAATAGTTCTAACCGCGTTAATTTTTTCCTACTTTCGATTTAATTACTCTTGGGTTCTGAGTTTCGCCACAGGTGGCTATATGCTGCTCCGTGGTAATAAAGTATCAAGTCCGGCGAAGATTTCGGATGTTCTCTGAGTAACCACAAATGTCGCTTTGCTTCTGTTGGTGACTCTGGTGTGGTTTTGTGTATTAATTTTGGCGCTAGTTGTACTAGTCTCTCAGCTAGATGACTGTACTGATAAAGATCTTAAGTCAAAAACACGTGTCTATAATTGGCCAAATTTTATTGTTTTTTTAGCGATAATCCCAAAAAATCCTTTTCCTACTATATAATAGTTCTAAACGCGTTAATTTTTTCTTACTTTCGATATATATATATATATATATATATATATATATATATATATATATATATATATATATATATATATATATATATATATATATATATATATATATATATATATATATATATATATATATATATATATATATATATATATATATATATATATATATATATAGATCGAGCAAATAACTGTCTGATCCTGAATTCAGAGAAAAGGCCATTAGAAAAGCTAAAACCGCATTGCAAAATAACGAATACCCCTCATATTTAATTAATAAATTATTCAAAAACAGAATTCACAAATATTACAATTCTGAAAACTCCAATATATTAAATCAAATTGTTCAAAATCAAAATAAATTTCTTTGCCTTTCATAAATGGTTTATCCCAACAATGTCAAAAACTTTTTATAAAATATAACATCGTGACAAGCCACAAAGGATATAACTTGCTGGCTAAAAATTTCAGTAATTTAAAAACAAAAACGCTAATTATTAAAAAAGCAATATGGTTTCAGATTCCTTGCAACAATTGCAACGGTGATTATATTGGACAAACAAGCCAATATTTGGAAAAGAGACTAAAAAGTCACAAATTCGACAAATAAACCACGAAATAACCAAAAATCATACATTCAACTATGAACAAGCTAATATATTAAACGCCGAACCTCCGTTAAAAGAAAATGGAATTTTTTGAAATGGCTGAAATTCATAAAAACAAGGATGCCATAAACGTCAAAAAAGATATGAACAACCTAAATAAAAAAAAAAAATATATATATATATATATATATATATATATATATATATATATATATATATATATATATATATATATATATATATATATATATATATATATATATATATATATATATATATATATATATATATATATATATATATATATATATATATATATATATATATATATATATATATATATATATATATATATATATATATATATATATATATATATATATATATATATATATATATATATATATATATATATATATATATATATATATATATATATATATATATATATATATATATATATATATATATATATATATATATATATATATATATATATATATATATATATATATATATATATATATATATATATATATATATATATATATATATATATATATATATATATATATATATATATATATATATATATATATATATATATATATATATATATATATATATATATCCCAAAAAATCTTTTTTCTAATAATAACACAGGGTAACAAAATGAAAACAAAAATTTGGTGCCGGAAATCTAACATCTGATTTTAGATGTTTTTAAAGTGCTGATTCCAAAAATGCCACCAGATTTTTTCTATCAGCTCTAGTTTTTGAGATACAGGTTACAGGTTAATTGATATTTTTTTCTGATAAAGCACAACAAATAAAGAGATAAATATGTACTTAATCGTCAAAATAGAAATTTCCCAGAATTTAATTAACCAAATGGATACCTGGAATTGTCTAGGAACTACTGAATATACTGCCCTTAATTACTTTGGCTTGGCTGAACTCGATTTAGTATATTACTGACTTTTCCCAAGTAAAGTTGTGCTATCATTTTGTGTAAATTTTGGTCGTTTTGTAGTATCAAGACACTAAACTGAAACAATGGCATCCACAAGCAGACGTACCTGTGTAAATCATCGCGATGTTTTTTGTGGTGTGTGGTGAATACACTTTGAAAGAGAGCAGAAAAACGATTTCTGACTTTGTGAAAAGAGCTTATCTTGCCTATTTTGGCGTTCATTTAGGAGATCAAGATAAATCTTGGGCCCCACATTTCATACGTAAAACGTGTGTTAAACATTTGCGACAGTGGACAACTGGAAAGAGGAAGTGCCTAAAGTTTGGTGTACCAATGGCAATAGGCAAAGGCATAAATAGAAACAATAGACACAAATGGACATATCCTGATCTAGATTCTGCAAGAAGGCATGTAGCGCATTCGGAAGAAATACCCGTTCCATCATTTACCAGTCTGACTGACAGAAGATGATACAGAAACATCAACGTCTGACGAAGTTCAAAGAATTCAATCAGAAAACGACAGCGAATTTGAAGCAGATTTAGCAACTCCGCAGTGTTTCAATCAAGAAGAACTAAACGATCTTATAAGAGACCTGAATCTCTCAAAGGAATCCGCTAAATTACTTGCATCCAGATTAAAAGAAAAAAATCTACTTTGTCCAGGTACTAATATTACATTTTATCGTAAAAGAGATAAGGATCTGCTGCCTTTTTTCGCTCAGAAAAATGACTTGGTATTCTGTAACAATATAAAAGGGCTCTTTGAAAAAACGGGTTTGCCTTAATACAGTCCAGATGATTGGCGCCTTTTTATTGACAGTTCAAAACGTAGTTTACAATGTGTTCTTTTACATAACGGTAACAAATATGGCTCAATTCCTATTGGTCATTCTACTACCATGAAGGAATAATATGAAACATTTGCATTAGTTTTGAGAAAAATTAAATACGAAGAACATCAGTGGGTAATTTGTGTTGATTTAAAAATGGTTAACTTCCTCCTTGGACAGCAGAGTGGTTATACAAAATATCCTTGTTTTTTGTGCCTTTAGGACAGCAGAGCTAAAAATTAGCACTGGGTTAACAAAAATTGGCCTTCAAGAGATGTCATGATTCAAGGAAAATAAAACGTGATCAACGAACCTTTGGTTTCAAGAGAAAAAATCTTACTTTCGCCCTTGCATATCAAGCTAGGCCTAATGAAGCAATTTGTGAAGGCTGGTATATTTGATGGTCCTCAACAAGGCAACTTGTTAAAGATCCACAATTCACCACATTAATGAACGAGACTGAATCTAACACTTGGTGCTCATTTTTTATGATGATTTTATCACTCTGAAATTTTGAGATTTTAAAGAAAAAGCGGTATTCTGTCACAAAAGTAAGCGATTTACTTCACATCCTCTCAAAGTCAGCTTAAAATGATAACAAACTATCACCTATCCGATAAATTAAATGAAGTGCTTCATCTTTATTTTACAGTATAGAAAGTAAAAAAAAATCTGGTAGCATAATCCCATATTTGTAATCGATGCAAAATAATGTGTTTGGCTATAATGCTACACTTGTAGTGTAGCTTTAGATAGTCAATGAGATTTTATGACTTTAAACAAAACGAATCTTATCGTACCAATCGACAAAAAACAATTAAAAGATAATATGATAAGCACATGTATGTATGTATTTTATCAGGTGAAAGATAATTTCTTCTTACGATGTTCGAATACAATTTTGCCGTATAGAATTTTGTGCCAAATTATGGGTTTATTTGGAGGATTTAAGGCGAAGTTTACAAAAGATACAACAGCTAAGAGTGCGAAAAAAACTTTAAAGAAAAATGAAGTGGTTTGTGTGGGATATAGAGTTTATTCAGAGTTTCAAGATCCCCCGCAGTGTAAGTACTCCAATTTTTAAATAGACATGAAGTCAAAAGCTCCTTGAAATTTAAAGAACAAGTGATAAGCATATATTTTTAATAAATTGGATTTCATTATTCATCATATATAAGGGAACAGTCGCCATTTAATAACACGGATTAACAGGAAATTATGAACGATATTTATAAAAAATGGAAAGTGTACTGCTAGCTACAAATTTTTCTACTATAATTTTATAATTCTTTTGAATGAAGACAGATTCAATGTATCGGAGGATCGTATTCATTGCATAATTTCTAAATTCGTGCCTTTGTCCTGGAAAACAAGTAATATGATCTCATTCACACTTCAAAACAAAACGTTCTAGTTGATGATATACGTTGACAAATGAAAATACCATTTTGAACAAGAAATTTACATGGTATTTCGTCAGTCTCCTCTCACAAAAATGTGTTTTCACCGAGTATAGGGTATACGGACAAAATATATATATATATATATATATATATATATATATATATATATATATATATATATATATATATATATATATATATATATAATCACGAAAAATGAACTGATAAAAAACTACCGAATACGTTATTTGAAAATGCACTGAACTGATATGCTAAAGCCTTTGAAGGAACTTTTGTTACCCCCATATGAAAAAAAAAGCTTGTTCAGTTATTTGCTATCTGGCTACGAGAGATCTACTCTTGCTAGACTCATTGAAATTAGAGTACCTCCTAAAAGATCTATTTTAGCCAAATTATTTTGTTATTAAGTTTAGTTCCTATTTTTATTTCCCTCATAAAAGGGAACTATTGTAATCGTGAAAAAATCACTCTCCGAGATTTTTTCAGATCTTTACGTTTCAGGGTCCCTAGATGACGAAAAACATGTTTTCTCGATTGCGTTGGTCTGTTCGCGGCATAGCTAAAAAACTACTTACCCGATTGACTTCAAATTTTGGTAAAAAATTAACGATCATAGGGGGATGACGTGGTAATATTTTGGTAAAAATCCAATCTGCCAAAACAAAATGGCGGCCTAGTGAAATGTTAAAAAAATATTACTAACAAAGGGTTTATCCAATTTATTTCAAATTTTGCACACAAATAAAGTATTATGTAGGAATCAACTGGTAAAACTTGGTACGGTGGAAAATGGCGGCTTAATAAAATATTTAAAAATTCAGACTGAAAAAACTACATAATGAATGGTTTTTTGTAATCTGAAAAATCTGGTATTAAATATATTCGCGTAAATATGTTTTATCAAGTCCGTCAAACCGCCTGTGGGTTTGTCTGTCTGTCTGTCAGTTCGTGGCATAGCTTAAAAACTACTCATTCGACTGACTTCAAATTTTGGACAAAAATTAAGTCTCATATGAGGATATCTGGTAATATTTTGGTAAAAATCCAATATGTCGGAACAAGATGGCGTCCTAGTGAAACGTTAAAAAATTATTACCAAAAAAAAATTATCCAATTTACCACAAATTTTGCAAAGAAATCAAGAGTTACATACGAATGAATAGTAACATTTTGGTATGAATCTAACAAAGCAAAACAAAATGGCGGCTTAATAACATATTTAAAAAATCAGTCGGAAAAAAAATACTTATTAGATTAATTTCAAATTTTATGCAAGCATTAAATGTGATAAAGTTGTGTTACGAATTCAATTGACTGTAAATTTTGGAGAAAAATTAAATATGATATAAGGATAAACTGGTGTAATTCAAATGTCAAAACTACTTATTGAATGCATTTTAAATTATGCCCAAAATCAAGTGCGGCATAGGTAGAAACTGCCAAAAAATTTGGTAGGTGTCCAGTATATTGGAACAAAATGGAGTCCAATAAAAATGTTTGAAAATACAGTATACAGGGTGCCTCCGGTTAAGTCGGCACCATTGCTAACTTCCTTATTATTGGAGATAAGGAAATTAGCAAACTAGTAGCATTTTCTCTGCTGATTAAGATAGAAATCAGAAAAACAATTGAACATCGCGTCTTCGAGTTATTCCAAAAAATGTATATTTTTTCAATTTATATTTTTCGACATAACGTTAGCAAATTTTTAAAAAAGTTCATATGCACTATCTGCCTAAACCTAATAATAACAAACTTATAACGATATTTTACTAACAGTCAAGTTGGCCATGAAATTAAAAATAAAAACAATTGATTGGGTGGCTTGGCGATATAAATGACAGTTTGTAGATGAGGGGCGTTTTGTTGTAGCAGAAAAATAATATATTTACAGTTTTAGTTGCTAAAGCTTGTTTTAAAATGTTGTTTACGCATATTGAAAAATGTGATATGTTAGAAACATACCTTATGATATGGCAATACAAGAATACCGCCGAAGATTCCCTATAATTTACCGGACAGGAGGTATTTTTTAGTTCTCTATAGAAAATTTAGAAGTAACGAGGAGGTTTTTAAAAAGACAAGGAAGAGAAAACCTTTTATAATAAGCGAAGACGTTGAAATTACCATATTAGCCTATTTTGAAGAACACAAAGAATACTCAACAAGGGATTTAGCAAGAGATTACGGCCAATTCAAACATTGTTGCCTGGTGATAATGAAAGAAGACTTGCGTTTTGCCATTGGTTGCATCATGTTTATGAAAGAAATAATGACATTTTGAAGAACATTATTTGGAGCGATGAATCCAATTTTTCCAACAAAGGTATGTTCAATCGCAAAAACGTCCATTATTGGTCGCAAGAAAATTTATTTCTCACTGGTCATTCAGCATCAATTTAGTGTCAATGTTTGGTGTGGTATGAGAGGATACTTGGACCTGTATTTTATGAGGGTACAGGAAGGAGATATGTTGACCTGATAATTTCTGGGGCGTTAGAAGAATATTTGGACGGCGTCAATTTGGCTACACGACAACTAATTTACTTCCAGCAAGATGGGGCCCCAAAGTTTGGTGATGTAAGAATGATGTTGCAGAGATTATTTGGAGACAAATGGATTGCCACAAATGGTCCAGTTCGCTGGCCACCTTCCCCAGACATAACAATTTCTATTTTTGGGGTTACGTGAAAAATGTTTATAAGAAGAAATATGCAAATTTGGAAGAACTGAAAATTGAAATAAGGAGAATAATGGCGTCTATTGATAAACAATTTTAAAGGCGACGAGGCATGTGCTAAAATGTGACCGAAAATGCATAGAACAAGATGGTGATGTGTTTGCTCATTTACTGTGACAGTTAAATCTAACCAATTAAGTAATATTGTTTTTATTTGGAATTTCATGGCCAACTTGACTGTGAGTAAAAATATCCTTTGTTGTTATTAGGTTTAGGCGATTAGTGCATATGAACTTTTTTATTCTTAGTTTAACGTTAAAAAAATATACAATTCCATTTAAAAATTTTTTGGAATAACTCGAAGACGCGATGTTCAATTGTTTTTCTGATTTCACTATCTTAATCAGCAAAAAAATGCTACTAAATTTAACGTGAAATAATAAGGAAGTTCTGGTACTTAAATTATGTATTCTTAAAAGGAAATATTCATAATGAGATCATTTTTAAATTAGATATGGTTTCAAAGTAGACATTATATATATATTAGATCATAGATTTTTTTCTATGATCATATATAACAGAAGGTACTTTCTAGTCAAGTAAATAATAATAACGTAAGGTTATAATAATTTCTATTGTCAAAAAACGTTACATTAAATATTACTGAATTAATGTATTTTGTAGGTAAATATTAATCAAATGTAACAAAAATAAATGTATGGAACAGAAAATCACTTAACAACGTTGTTTATAATAATACAATCGTATTACTGATAAAAATATCTTATTTGAATTATCAGTTTTACTTTGTATTGTTTTAGCATCCTTTTAAGCCTAAGTTTAATAAAAAGAATTATAAAAAATAGAACCGACTTAAAAAAAACACTAAAACGTGAATTCTGTATTAAACTAATTCTTAATTAGTTAATCACAAAGAGACATTTATATATTGAGTGTCTACATATATACAATAAATAATAATATAATAATAATAATAATACTTTTATTTCACGAATAAAACAGATGTACATAAAAACTATACCACTGGTAATTGGAGAAAACATCCAGATTAAGCTTAATGTACCTATTTATGAACTTGATTAAGTACTTTAAAAAAGAAAAAAAACTAATCAAAAATTCTTGAACAGAATTAAAATTACCCTCTACAATTTTTTTTAGTTTGCCTTTAATAGATCCGAGGTTATCAGCATTTTTAATGTAATTAACAAATGTATTAAAAAATCTACATGCATTATACATTACGTTTTTTTGAAAAAAAGTATAGGTTTATGTGCATTAGAGAGCAGTAATATTTTATTTCTAGTATTGAAGCTATATAAGGCGTGAGTGCCTTGAAATTTTTTATTATTTTGATAGGTAAAAATACAAAGTTTAAATATGTAAATTCTCGCCAAGGGCAATGTTTTGAACTGTTTGAAATAGTTTCTGCATGACCCTGTACATGAATTGAAACAAAAGTACTTTTGTCACATTCAAGCTTAAACCCCAATTTATAATGGCTTACGATAAGTAAGAGTTTATATTAAAATAATATAGTGACAGCATAGCATGTTGACTACATTTTTTTTAACTTTCTGTCTAGATTTTCTATATGATTTCCCTGAAAATTTCGTGAAGTAAAGAGTTGTCATTATTTTGTTTTTTATTTGAAAATACAATCAAATTTGTTTTACTTTGATTTATAATCAAACAAATCTTTTTAGATAATAACATTATAAACTAAATCTGGTATTATTTTAAGAGATACTACACTTTTTTCCACCACTACACTGTTTGTATCATCTGCATATGATATGACTGAAATACCGGTCGAGATATTGTTGAAGTAGAGAATAATGTCATTAGAATAAACAAGATATAGCAACGGTCCAAGAGCTGAATGCTGCGGAGCACCCCAATCTACTGTCAATGAGTCGCTCCTCAT
The DNA here is from genome assembly GCA_030620095.1 of Kuschelorhynchus macadamiae. Lineage (NCBI taxonomy): Eukaryota > Metazoa > Arthropoda > Insecta > Coleoptera > Curculionidae > Kuschelorhynchus > Kuschelorhynchus macadamiae. Next base: position 1,397,622 of record JAUTXW010001143.1, on the reverse strand, counting down.
CCCATTTACCAAAACACTGTAGTCGCCCACTCAAATAATACTCCATGAGCTTCCCTGCCTATCCTCTAATACCATAACGATACAACTTTCTCAACAGTAGCTTATGGCTGAACATATCAAATGCATCGACAAGCAAGCGTCGTCTAGAATTCACAAATGCCACTTTTGTTACTGAGGGATTTTGTAAACTCATGTTGAGACACACTAATAATATTATATTTATTAAAAAAGTGAAATAATTAATGTTTCAAATTTCATTAATTTTTTTTTGAAATAATTGTAAGTAATAATTGTTAACAAACTTATGTCTCTATAATTTGAATAATCATTAGATTTTTTATATATTGGAATGACAGTTGCCCATTTTAATTGTTTAGAAAATATCGCATATTGAGCGAAGAGATTAATATAATATGTTAAAACTTCACACAAAGCAAATTCACAAATTTTCAATAAATTATTTGATATGCCACCATTTCCTATGGAATCTTGAGTTCTTTAGGTCTTTAATAAAGGTTAAAACATCTTGTTTACATATGGGTGACAGAAAAAATGTATAGATAGCACAAAGTTATAAAGGAATGCCTTGTCAATATTATTACTATGGGGTACATGAGCAAAATGATGATTAAAATTACTTGAAGCTACTTCTCCATCTTCAAACATTTTTAATTCCTTATAAGAATGGTAATTGATTTAAAAAATATCATTTTGTTTGAAAAAAAAGTTTGTTTTTCTATAAATACTGTCAACTTTAAATAATCTAAAGTAATCTTATCTTTTAGGCGACTTAGCTCCGGCGATAAAGCTATGTTTATTTTTATTGCTGATACTTATTTTAACTAATGGAATAGACAATTCATAATAATAATTGTTTGGCGACGACTTCAAAAGCACTGTTGGGACACACGAGATAAAATAGCCACGTCTTTGTTACTTTGACACCGTCATCTTAAATTAAATTCAACGTGAAATAAAATATTATTTTTTAGTTTCAAGTGTTTCTTTTTGAAGTCGGTTCTATTTTTTTATAATTTTTTTTATTTCATTCTTTTTGTTCTTTTTATGCAAAGCTTATTGATAACCTCCTCCTTTTGTAAAATCGATTAAAAAAAAGGACGACGTAAAAGAGCATTTTCCCGAGAAGCTTTATGCCGCTCAGCGAGCGACAAAATTAGCAAAACGCTCGCCCAGCCCTAACGACCATAAAGCAAACATCTGATTTATTTAACATTAACATATATTTATTTTGAAAGTAAGCTTGCTTCGTAAATTATGTATTGTCAAATAAATATATCTAGTTTTATGGATTAATTTTATTTCAAGATCGTTTTTCTTCAGATTTCGCTAGGAAAAAGTTTTTTTGTCAATAAAACATGCTAAGAGCATTTTAAGAAAAAATCACGTGTATAATTTGAGCGCAAACTCTTAATTCAATATATAGTCTTTTATGTGTCTGTATAGTCTTGGGGTCCATGGTCAAGACTTTGTGTTCATCGCGGCGCCTCTCATAAACTGAAATATGATTAACTAAAACATTCTGATATAGATTTTTACACCCACTTGTCCACTCGGATAATATAGTGGTGGAGGAAGGTACTTGCAAGCCAGGATATCAGACTTAAGAATCTTTAGTAATTTATTGATGTAAATTATTTTATTGATAATTTTTTAATTTTAATTAACTTTTTAAAAATTGACAGGATAGAAAAAATAATTTCAATCAGATTAATGACATAAGTCAAGTTTATGACTTGTCTTTTAAAAACGAATGTAAGTCAAAATAAAATTCTGCGCATAATGAAAGAATCACGACCGCCAGTTCAGAGGCCTACTCTGTCTAGCGAATATGGCAGTGTGAAGCGGCGCCAACGATGTTTATTTTATCTTTCGAGTTCTTTCTGGCGTGAATAAATGTGTCACCTATCGATTTGTTAGTTATTTGTTAAATATTAGATTGTGCATTTTGCTCTATATATCTATGATAATAATACTATTAGAAAACAATATTAATATGTTAAATAATACATTATTTTTGACTTAAGAAAAACTGCAAGAAAGGAAGTGTATGTAGACTTATCGTTGCGCGTCTGATATTCTAGATTTAGGAAATATGAGTTACATAAAGTTACATCCACATATGTGACGCTAAGTCTAGTTGCTGCGTGAATAATTTTTTTTTAGCCGAAAAATGATGCAAAAAGTGAGTCGTCGTCGCTGCGGGTCTGATATTCAAGATGTCGGTCCACAGCGATGAGTTTACATAGTTTACATATACGCTCCATTTCTTGTAACATCTCCCCTCAAGTACTATAATACCGACAGACCTAAGGCGTACAAATCTAGAAGCAATATCACAGCTTCATAATTAACCATGTGTCAGTTTAACATATAATTTATTTTCAGATTTACCACAAGAACCTGTAATCAGAAAACGACCATCCGGAATAAAAACTGTATTATCTCGACCAGAATCCAGTAAAAATAGCAATGAAATCAGCCTTGCTGGCACATCACATAATGAGACTCAGATAATCACAAATCCGAATATCAAAAAGTCTTCGAAGAAAAAGGCACCAGATATTTTAAACAATACTTCTACTACTCAGGAGAGCAATAGTTGTACACAAAAAACGCCTAATTTAGAATTTACAAATACGCCTCAGAATTTAGTACACACTAGCACGGCAGAAATAAGAATTGGGAATGGAAGAGGGGAGACCAGATCAGCGCCAAATTCAGTTTACATAGTAGGGAAAACTAGCAGCTTTAATCCCGCCTTAGATGCTACTAAAGAACCAAATAAACAACCATCTAAATCTATTTTAAAGTCAAAATCGTTGAGTACAATAAATAACTCGAGCAATGATGTTTCTAACACCAACAGCAATTACATAGTTACAACTTATAGCAGTGATTCCAGTGATTCAGAGGAAGGATACCATGACAGAACAATTTTACAGTATTCTAATAAATCGAAGAACATAAATGGGTATAAAACAGAATCAGTCAATTATTTGCCAACTACACAATCGCTGTCTAGGAATTATTCTACCGAAGTTTCAACATCCGTTCATACGGCGATAAAAGCTAGTAGTAGCAGGAACGTTAATGTCTCTGAAAACAAATCTGCGTATTCGTATCAAAGCAGCAGCTATAGCTCCAATGAAAATACACGGAGTATAGGTAATACAAGTAGTTATGCCTCAAACATATTTTTTGGAGGTGATGAAGAACCAACTGTTCAACGGCCACGAAGGATGAATCTTGATACTGTTAAAAATGAAGATGAAAGTAGAAGCAGTGCCGAGTGTTAGTTTTAGCTAAAGTTTAATAATAAAATATGTAATACTATATTTTGCAGTAGTTTTAGACGTTACTTTTTTATATACCAAATGTAAAATTATCGAACAATAATGAAAATGATAAATAACTGCATCATGAATATATATTTTTCTGGGAATAGAAACAGAAATATTTTCTAATTTTATATAATCTATATATATATAATTATATATAAAATTCTTATTATAAATTTGTATTACTAGTTATTTAAAAGCGTTTTTAAGTTTAAACTAACTTTATTAAATATTTTATAATAATTTATTTTTTGCTAAAATTATTTATTTTGTTTTCCATTTTTTTAATTCGCTTAATTTAAGGTAGTGGAAGCAGGTAATTAATGTTTAAATTTTAATATATTTGAACAAGACAATATTTTTTTAAAAAAACTTGCCTGCCGTGCAGAATTTTAATAAACATTTTAGAAAAAAACCTATTATTTGTTCTAGTTATTGTGATCCACCAAACAGTTTTTAAGGATTGGGTTTTTAAAGCTGTTTTAAAATTAAAAAAAAAACTACAATAATATATTAAGAAACTGACTAATGAAAATAGCGCCAATTTTATAGACATTAAAATATTTTTCTAAAAATGTGTCGATTTTGTAACGTTTTATTTGCCGACGAACAAAAAAAATGTCCTCAGTAAAAGTATGATAGGATTATCGAAGTCAGTATTTTTCTATATATTTTCTCTGTCGCAAAAAAGTTTACGTTTTTATTTATTAAAAAACTGTAGACCTTTTTTTTTTCTTAACGAAAAAAAAAACAACATACTTTTACCCGAAACTTTACGACGTTTCGCTTGCGATTGCAAGATGCATCTTCAGGGATCTTCACTGCACAAAATCATAACAAAGAATGTTTTCAGTGTATGACTTTGGCCTAGGCTATTAATTCATTTCCAAAATATGGTATCAATAAATATGAACGTTTAAAAATTGTGGCCATTTAAATATATGGCAGAATTTAAATTAGTGGAGGGTAAACATTCTTAAAAGCTTGCAAAACCCAAACCTGGGATTCCTTATGTGTTTCATAATTAAACTATCCCCTATAAGTTTAAGGGCTAAGTATCACAATTTTCTAGCTATAAGGTGTTTTGATTTTAAATAAACTTTTCTTTTTTTAATTTACAAAAACCCTGTAAATATATAAGACTATTTCAATTTAGGATCGCCTGAAGAATAAAATTGTCGAGTATTGTAAATCTTTAAAAATTTTTACTGTTTAGTGATCTCCATGTATATTGTTTATAGCTACATTTATTATTTTTCGAAATTGCTAAAAATCTAGTCTAGAACTGAAATTAAGCATATAATGTGTTTTCATATTCCTTTTTATAAAGTCCTCCACAAAATAATGAATTAAAAAATAAAATCATGTCAATATATTATATTAAAACAACAAAATAAAATACATAATTATTTCAAATATGAAATATTTGGGATCCACGTGATAGATAAATATATTAATAGAATATTGTTTTTTTTACATTAAACTTAATAAGCATTCATCATTTTCGAATCAATTTAGATCAGTATCTATACACAACATCTTTCCTGGCTAAAATAGAGATTAAAAATTGATTGCGCTTAATGCTGATAAAAGCTATTATTTGATCTATAAAGTACATTTTCAACAAAAACCAGTTTCTTGAAATATAATATCTCTTTAATAAATAATGTTCGTTTTGAATTTGCCATATTAAAAATAATTATTGTTTCTTAAACTATGGCAAAATTATTATTATATATTTTCAGTTTCAGCATCCGAATCAAACCGGCATTTATAGTTACCAAGAAAGCATTAAGGACAATTTTGCTCCTGTTGGTGGATCTGGTGTGGTTTTGTTTGTTAAGTTTGACGTTAGTTGTACTCCTTTCTCCACTAGTCGACTGTACTGATGATACCCTTAAGTCAGAAATACGTATCTACGGTTGGTCAAATTTTATTGCTCTTTAGTGAGCATCCCAAAAAAATTCTTTTTCTACTACATTAGTTTCTTCCGCGTTAATATTTTTCCACTTATAATGGACCACGGACTAATGAACGTCCATTATTTCTTTGTTTCTTAAAATACGAATTCGAAGTTTTGTTATATTGTATGGGACACATCTGTCAACTTTTAACCCAAGTTTCTTCATTTCCGTCATCTATAAATCTCTAAATGAAAGCCCAGATTTTTATTTACATTCCAATAAAGATTAAAATTATATATATATATATATATATATATATATATATATATATATATATATAATATAATATAATATAACGTATTCAGAGTGCCGGAACCTGGTATTTACTTTTAGACACAGTGCATTGAAACAAGTATATGGGTATCACTCCTAGATTTTTCATCTCCTTTCTATTTCACCAAAGATAAAAATATTTAATTTATAGTGTCGAAAAATGAATAAAAATTTGTTTAAACACAGTATGTTAAAAAATTCACAATTTCTTATATGTTATTTTTTTATTATTTATTTAAATTATGTTAAAATAAATTTGGCTCAGACCACATATATCTTTTTTATCATTAACTGCTGAAACCTCTTTTTTTATTTCTATCATTTCTTTGAATTTTAATCTATGATAATATTTGTCTTGTGCTAAAATCTTGGCTTAAATTCATGTTTTGTTGTATGTTCATGTTTATGTAAGGCTGTAGAAGCATTTTTAGTGTATTTATGGCCTTTTATTCTGTTTTCCAAATATTGTGTTGTCATTCCGATATATTTTTTAGGACAATTTAAGCATGGAATTGAATATACCAAGTTTGATTTCTTGTTATTTGGTACTTTGCTTTTTAATGGAGTGTAAAAATAATTTAATAAATTTTGAGCTTTGTGACAAACAGTAATATTGTGCTTTGAGAGAATTGACTTTAGTTTTTCTGATAGGTTATTTGTGTACGGTAGGGCTAAGTATTTTGTAGTTTCGTCTTTTTTTGGTTTTTGTTTTTTATTATAATAAAGGTATGTTCTTTGTTTAAACAATCTTAGAATATTTTTTTCTGGATAGTGATTTTCTATTAATATTTCTTTTACTTTTTTTAGAGTTTCTGATCGGTATTCAGGAGAGATTAGAGCGATTGCGCGGTTGGTTAATCCTATTATTACGCGGTTTTTTTGGTGGTTAGAATGGTTTGAGTTAAAATTTAGATATCTGCCCGACCAGGTCTTTTTGGTGTATCATTTTGTTTTTAAGTTGTTTTGAGTTAAGTTTCTAATTAGTGTTAAATCTAAGAAGTTTATTTCATTATTTTCTTCTGTTTCCATTGTGAATTGTAATTTAGGGTGAAAATTGTTAAAATCATTAAGCAGTTGGTTTACATTATCTTTTGGAATGGCGGTTAAACAATCATCAACAAATCTTTTGAAAAAAAATCACATCAAAATCCAATTTTTCCAACACACTTTCTTCCAGATACTTTATTACAAGTTGTGCTATTGTAGAAGAAATTGGAGAACCCATTGCACAACCGTTTACTTGTTAATAGAAACTTTCTTCATATTGAAAGTAAATGTTGTTTAATGTTATATTTACAGCCTCTACAAAATCATTTAAATCAAGTGTTGTGTGGTGTGTTGTTTTATTGTATCCCATTTTTTTGTAATTATTTTAGGAACTAATTCATTTGGAATATTGATGTATAAGGAAACTACATCAAGCGACACAAGTCTGTAATTTTCTGGAATGTTAACATTGCTAATAAATTGTTTAAAAGTTAACGAATCTTTTATGAAATAATTGTTTTTTCCAGTAATATTTGATAAAAATAAAATTCAAAGAAATGATAGAAATAAAAAACAAAGTTTCAGCAGTTAATGACAAAAAAGATATACATATGTGGTCTGAGCCAAATTTATTTTAACTTAATTTAAATAAATAATAAAAAAAATCGAAACTCAAATTCTCAACTCTTCCACTCCCCTGTATATATTTTTAAAATCCCCGTATATCCAATAGAAATAACAATATTTATTTTCGCAGACACCAAACAAAAGATAAATGCTGCAGTTTTTATAAACAAAAAAATTGTACAGTATTTAAAACCAATCAATCTAATATCATTCACTACATAAACTATCCACAATGAAGATCGTTTCTATAAGGTACCTACCCGTAAATAAATTAAAAACTAAGGTGTATTATAGATAAAATTTTATTTAAATCGTTGTACCCAAATATGTTTTCTAGTCAAATCCAGATATTTTATTTTACCAAATCAGAAGTACTATTTTATGCTATTTCTCACCAATAGTATGTAGGATATTTTAAACGAAAAAAAAATAGAACTAGGACCTTTTATGTATGTGATGCTTAATGTTTACGTTTATATGTATGTAATGTGCTATATTTTATTGAAAAAAAAAAACATTTTTGGATAAAAAGGAAACAACAACAACAATAAATCTTGAAAAAGCTCAACACAATGAGTGAAACGTTGAATTGATATGAAAAATTTGTGTTTATATAAATAACCTTTCCCAAGAATATAAAGTACCCACGTTATAAACATATGGTTAAAGAAAATTCTGATATATATATATATATATATATATATATATATATATATATATATATATATATATATATCATCTTTTTGAAGAAAGATTAGTGGTTTACCAGTTTACCATCTGGACCAGAACTCAAGTCATTCTTCATTAGATTTGAGGACATCTTTTACTTTTTGGCTGGGCAAAATGAATTGAATTACTTTCTGAAACAGATCTTGTGGTTGCAGGTAAAGTAGCCATGTTAATGATGTCTTCAATTGTGAATGTTTTATTGAACTGTTCAGCGAGCATTGTTGCACACCTTTTTTGGTCTGTAACTAGTTCTTGAGTTTCTTTATTCTTTAGAACCATAATTCCAAGATTAAAATTGAGCGATCGTTTTACATATGGAATTATTTTTTTTGTCTGATTGTTCAAGAATGCTCAATTCATATAATTTCCTAGCTTCCCGAAGAATAGTTTTTAGTTTATTGTTTTGATATTGATGGTTGTAGTGGATTTTTTGTATTTGTTTATTGTTTAACTAAAGAGTAAAATTTACCAAAAAAAATACTTTATAACATAATATGCCTTTAGAAAGAAAGGTCCAAAACTGCATCATTTTTCTGAAAAATAAAATACATCTACTAATGGACGTCAATAAGACTTCCCGATACTATATAGGGTTTCCCAAAAGAACCGGAACGGTCAAATATCTCGGTAACAGATTTACGTAACGTTATGAAATTTGGAATTGGGAGGATATCAATGGTGCTGGACCTAAAAATAATATTTACTAATAATTATCGGCCCGTAAGCCTGACTTGCCTCGAATGCAAATATATGGGGAAAATAACAGCCAAAGATTTCATGTATATATATATATATATATATATATATATATATATATATATATATATATATATATATATATATATATATATATATATATATATATATATTAAAAAAAGTCAAGGTATATTCTTCAAATTGTAGTCTATTTTAAAAATAATAAGTTACTCATCTGATTTGTTTACTCATATACAAATAATTATGACAGATATTTAGAAACAAAAAAAATATTTTTCGAGAAAGCCTATTCTCATAAATTTAGTACTAATACTGAATTAATAAGATAAACAAAAAAAAATAGTGTTTACGGAAAACACATTTTCTAAATTTCCGTGAAAAATGTTAAAAACTGTGCTTATAAATAAATATATATTAACAGAAATAAATAAATGAAACAATTCATTTCACCACTTACCTGTGCAATTTAGCCAGTGGAAAATACAAACACAATTTTTGATGTAACTCACAGAACTCTTTGTACGTTCTTTGAATTTCCATTGGCTGTTTCTGGTCTTCCCTATACACTCGCAAGATGTAAACGTAATACTTATCAGGGTCATAACGTTTTCTGTATCCTACTACTTCCACATGGGTTAGCCGGCCATCGGTGGATACACTAAAATACACAGAGTTTTTCACACAATTTTTATTGATCCTGAACATAATTATATTAGACCCTAGATTTAAAAAATGTCCAAAAGTGAGTTAAACAAATAACAAAAATAGCATAAAAAGGAAAGATAAACAATATATAAATCCATAAGCGAAAATTAATTTTGAAAAAAAAACCAATATCTACTACTAAGATATGAAGTCATTGCAGAGAACAAATTAAATCGACAAATATGGTTATTCTAACAATGTAAGATATTAATTTAAAACCGTAGGAAGCAAATGATGGAAAATTACTCTGCTAATAATCTATTATTCAATACCCTTAAAAGAACAATCATAACTAATTAGAATGAAAATACAAATGTCAAAAAGCTCTAGTAATTTTGGAATACATACCTGTAAGTTTTTGGCACAAACGACAATAACGACCCCGTTTGACTGTCAGACGTAAATTTCAATTGAGCCAGATTTTGAGCAAGGTTGTGAAGGAAAAAATTAAACTGGGTAAACTTAGTTTTAAGAGATTCTTCTATAAGTCTAGTAAAATGTGCGGCAGCTTCCGGATTAGACATTTCTGGAAGCAGAGCTCTGTGCATGTAGCTTACGGATTCCGGTGTAATACTACAGATCCCGGAGGAAGTCATCTAAAACATATGATGGGTTTTACCAACTATCTTACATAGACATATAATGAATAGAATAAAATTTATACTTGCTGGTAAAATTTAAATCAATTTTTAAGGTGGTTCTAATATTATTAACAAATAATTATTCAAATAACCTGTTTTTTTTATTTTTGTATAACGCCATTGCTTAAAAACCGACAAAACCCCGCATACTTTTGAATCGCAGTGTGCACGAATTTACAAAACTATAGTAAAATAATAAACCGAACAAAGCGGTGCAACTTTAAGAAAAGCGATTTTTGTAAGTTTTTGAACGATTTTTGATAATTTTTGTGCATTATAGTGCGTAAGTGCGCAAAAATTTGAACTATGTACCTTGTTACGTCTCTTTTCTCGGGTAAGTCAAAATGTTATTGTTTTTCTATATTAATTGGCGTACACGGTACTAGATTCTTTCAAACATTTATTCATTTGTAAGTACGGTTAATTACTTTAAGGGTTAATAGGACCTGAAATTGCTATTTTATCCTGTTTTAGGCAGCAAAATTACATAATTTTTTGTCCTAACCTACATAATAATATTCAAAAGTTCAGAGGCAAAACTAAGGTACGTAGATTCAAAGAACATAAGTATTTTGAATATATACCAATATCTTTTTATACATATTTGACATAAAAAGTGTATATTTCTTACAATAAATTAATTTAAAATACCTTCTGAGAGGTTTGCGTTATTTTGGACTCACAACAAAGTAAACAAATATAAACGAGCTTAGAGGAGTCTACGTTATCCATAATGTAAAAAAAAGACTAAGCATGTTATTAAATATGCCCGCTGTGATAATAGACTTTAATTTTGATTGGTAACAAATGGGTTAAGAAATAAATATTTCTAATATTACGCTCAAGGCTATTGACGTATTATATGTCAACGGCAAGAAGAAAAGAAGTCTGCCTCCCTGTTATTATGTCTATGGTTCTAAATCAGGCTCTCATACACCAAAATGAGTTAGACTTAATACTAATATCTGCTCAATGACTTTTAAAAGATGATTACAGCACAATGACAAAAAGAAAAGTAGTAGTAGTGAAGAAGAAAAAGTAAATACAATTTTAATTTCTTTTTTGAAAAAAAAAAAACGAAAACACTTTTTGCACAATAAGTTGTAGTATATAAAATGTTTAAAATATGTTTAAATAGTTTCTTACCAAAAATAAAAACATGTTTCTATTATTTCTAATAATATTGAAAGCTTGGCAACACAAGTCAACGAATTGATGGAACTTCTCTGTTGGTCTGTCTCCACCGTTTATCACATACGCCATGTCAGATGTTAAAACAAACGGAGCTCTATCCCTAAATAATGAAAACAATGGAGTAATCACTGACAAATAAACACTCACTAACTTATTGTAGGATATTAATACCGCGAAGAACTTGCGTAATATCACATCATACCTTTTAAAGTTTCCGAACATTTGAGCATCGCCCAAGAATTTTCCAAAATCGATATGAAAAAGGTGTCCTGAAGTTTTCAACATTATATTGTCATTATGTCGATCACAGATTCCCATTATGTAGGTGACAACGCAATAACCAGCGCAAGAGGCTAAAATATAAGAAGTATTTCACTATAAAGAAGGTAAATTATTACTATATTTGCTATGCTACATTTATATTACATTTTGTACAACTGCATCAAATACAATACAAATTATAAATGATAATAATAACAATAAAAACAAAAATTGTCATATTAATTATACTGCTCTGCTACCCACAGAGGATAAGTACAATAAATTTTCGAATAGACAATCTAAAAAATTAAAAATAAACGTTTATAGATAGGTTTACTCCGCAATTCTATTTGCGTCTATAATTTTGCGAAGTATGATTTTTGTATTATATTTCTAAAACAAGTCGACCTAAAGATGTACTAAAACATATTTTAATTAATTTTTTAATAACAACTTGTTGTTTGTTTGTTTTTGAATTTGTTATTCAAATAATATCAACATTTTTATTCAACTGAGTTTCAAATACTTTTTCTGATTTTTTTCCTATCTTTTGACAAATAAATCAAAATAGAACAATCGAATTACTAGTGAAACAGTGTTAATCATTTAAATATATTTTCGTATGTCGCTCTTAATTTTTAGCAGCTAATATATCAAGACAAAAATCCACATATTATTTATTTTTAATAAAATTTCGTTTATTAAACCGAAATCTAAAATGTATAATGACAAATAGCGAAGTACTCAAAAGGATAATGATATAACAAATGGAGACACAGCAAGACAAATTTTTCCAGAAAACTGGATGATATTCTGATGAAATCTCTGTAACAGTCTCCTCGTCACAGTCATAACAACTGGGCCCCACTGGGCCACTTGTTTAACCTCCCTTGAAACATAAGCCATAAACGATTCTTATTCATATCTATCAATCTATATATATATATATATATATATATATATATATATATATATATATATATATATATATATATATATATATATATATATATATATATATATATATATATATATATATATATATATATATATATATATATATATATATATATATATATATATATATATATATATATATATATATATATATATATATATATATATATATATATATATATATATATATATATATATATATATATATATATATATAATTGTTGTTTAATTAAAAATCATACCAGTAAAATTTTGAACTGCTCTAGTGTATTCGAGTTCAGAAGGATTGTGTTTTGCCAACCATTCCGCTATTGGTTTGTCCTTGAAAGACCCTGTTAATCCGTGTTCAGTTTGTATTTTTCGTAAGGTCTCTGATTTTGTTACCATTTCTATCATTCCTAAAAATATTGCAATAATAATATCACTTATTGTAAACTCAGGAAAAATGATGTACTGGAAAACACTAACCATAACTCTCTTCTTCGACAGATTTAGACATACATATAATCTTATATATATAAATCTGCAGAAGGCTGATTTATTATTGTTGAGAGGCATAATTTTTTAAAAAGTATTTTTCGATTAGTGCATACATAAAATAAGTAAACTTGCAATAGAAATAGTACAAAAATTTATTTTTAAACTATTTAATCACATTAATTTAAAAAATGTAGCAATATTATAAAATTTTATACTTGTCGAACAAACAATAAATGCGTAATTTTTGCAAAAAATTTGAGGCATTTGACAATAACTGAAAAATTAAATAACTGACCTGCTATCGAGCAGATTTTATATTTTTTTACTGGAGGTTTGAAATACAAAATACTTCGAGTAATGTTGAAAAATGCGATTAAGCGTTAAGTTTCATTTATTTATACCCAACTCGCAATTAATTTAATACTTTGCTGATCGCTGGAGCATGAAAGAGCTTTATTTACTATTTATTACTTAACAGTTGAACATTATTCACACAACAAATATAAAAATCGTAAAATTGCCTTTACCCAAAACTACCCTCATGGATTTACCTTTCTTTTAATTCTATTTAAAATAGTTTCTTACTCGACTCACGAAGTTCTAATAATAATAATAATAATAGTAATAATAATAATCATTATTAATTGATAATAAATTTCAATCAATAATTGAACATCAATTTCCTGACAACTATCAAACACCAATGGAGACCGAATCTGAGGATCTATAAGGGCAATCAATCTCTTACCACCGATATACACATCGATAGGGGATTTTACCAAGGAGACTCGTTAGGTCCACTTTGGTTCTGCTCTCCACGTTGCTCAACCATATCCCACCTTCTATATATGGTATATATTAAGCTCTATGGTGGAAACCATAACCACCTAAAAAGCTTATTGACGTGACATACACCTTCTCGAAAGACATCCATATGGAGTTTGGAGTGGAAAAATGTACAGCCTTAAACATGGAAAAAGGCAAAGTCATTAATGGTAATGTAGCCCTACCCACCCTACCCAATGGAGAAATAGTTCTAGTGATGAGTCAAGGAGAGACCTACAAATACCTAGGATTCCAACAAGCTAGACTGAACTCCGCCGGAAATCTCATTACAGCAATTAACACCTATGCTGTGCATGTGCTGACCTAGAGTTTCGAAATCTTGAAATGGACTAACACGGAACTAGAGAGACTACAACGAACTACTCGCCTAATGATGACCAACTCCAAGTCACACCACCAATGGTCATCAACTCTCCGAATGACCTTACCACGAAGAGAAGGTGGAAGATCCCTTACTGACCACCTTCCGACAGATGCAAAAATGGAGAGAGTTCTTCACCGCCAAGGCACAAACGTCAAGCCTCCACCTTAAGTGACAACTCCACTCAATCTCGCAAGTGATAACATCATCTTCAGACACACATAGATAAGGAAGCATCCAACAGGTGGCTGAAGGATGAACAGCTATTCCCAGAGACAGAAGATTTGTGATGGCAATACAGGACCAAGTTATTAACACACGGAATTACACGAAATTCATCATCAAAGACTGAATCCGATGAGTGTCGAAAATGTACCGAGAGATCAGAGACTATGCAGCATATAACATCTGTCTGCACTTACCTAGTGAACACGGGCTACCGCCAGCGACATAACCAGGTGTGTAACATCATACACCAGAAGCTTGCCAATAAATACAGGCTCTTGAATACCTTTATGCCTTATTATAAATACGAACCAAGTTCGGTGCTTGAAAATAATGCCTTCAAACTATACTACGACCGGGCAATTATCACCGACAGACGGGTGACGAATAATCGACCTGATGTGGTACTGTAAAATAAGGAAACAAAGACAGCTTATTTGGTAGGACAACAATAACAACGTGTTCGATAAATATCAAGAGAAAAAGCCCAAATACGCGGAGCTGACCATCGAGATACAGAAGATGTTGCGACTGAATAAGGTTCATGTGATAAAGATCATCGCATCATTAACTGGACTAGTTCCAAAAACGCTAGAACTGAACCTGAAAATTATAGGTCTGCATACTAACACCTTCATCGACATCTAGAAGGCAGTCCAGCTCAGTACTTGCCATAAAATTCTTACAAGACAGCACATAGAACTAATAGAAACCACTCCTTTTGATGCATGCATCCTGAATGAGCTTGGAACCCAGCATTTGTTGAAAAATTGATTGTCAATTTCGATAACAATAATAATAATAATAATGATCATTATTAATCATAAAGTACAAACTGTGAAAAAATTATCTTTCATAGTTTAAAAACAAACTAATAAAATACTTCTATTAATGATCATCTATGCTACTCAGACAGCAATTTCTATTATGAAATTAATGAGCATAATATTGGTAAGGTTAAAAAAATTAATTTACATTGTAAAATATATGGTTATACCTTTTCTCTTTGAAGTAGGAATGCAGTTAAAGGCTACCATTTTCAAATCTAATCCTTCATGAAGCCATAATTTGTCCATCAACTTGATCATTTGCAAAGTTAACATATCCTGCTGTAAGTCGTCACCAACTTTATAAATGGCAGGATACACCGAGCTATCTTCCATAATGAAGTTAATTTTTAAAGGTAGAGTGTTTGATGCAAAGTATGAACTACCTAGAGAGAATAATACATTATTAAAAATTGCATTTTTTAGATAATAGTTTTTAGAAACAATTGGAAAATAATAATACGTTTGCCCATTAAGAAGTATGACGATGTTAGAGTGAAAAGGGATGATGTTCCCTAACCCCTCTAACATCAATGAGTAAATTCCAAGATTAGTAATCAGTATGATCTATTCTCATCCATCTCATCTACTGAATGCGTCAACGCCGTATAGCGACATCATCAGGAATCAAACGTAGATCTCTGATTAGTATTACCGAAGCTAGATTAATTTTTAAATAGTTATTTTGTCTGTGTTTGTATTTTATTAAATTAGAACGAGCAAATTCACTATTTTTTGAAAAAAAATGACTGCTTTAAATATCAAGAAGATTGCCGAGCGCAGTTTCAAAACTATTTTTTATGGAAGGGAGGGAGGTCGAGGTGATGGTTTTAAAGGTCTTTTTATTCTTAATTCAACCACCGATTTTGAAAAAGCAGTTTTTAAATGACTACCAATAACAATGTTTCGTAATGGAATCATTATTATATTTTTGGGATAGTGAAGCACGAAAATGAAACGGTAAATATTTTATTAAAACAGTATACCATTTAATAAAAAAAACCGATAAAACGAATATTAAAAAAGTGAAACAAGCAGGAAAAGAAAAACGTCCAATTTTCATTTTAAAAGATGTTGTAAATGTCCGCCTTGCATCGCTTGATAAATGAACACCCTGTTAGTGAATTGTTCCCTCATATCATAGAGGGTTTCAGGGTTTATTCCTATACATACGTTCACGCAGTTCGTCCAGAGAATCCGAAGCCATTTTGAAAACTTGAGATGTCACATAGCCCCATAGAAAATAATCAAGGAGTGTAAGATCTGGCGAGCGAGCTGGCTAATCTGTCGGATCTCGGCGGCGAATCCATCTATCCAGACAGGTTGCATCCAAGTAATTTCTAGTGTCTCTAAAATAATGTGGCGGGGCACCGTCCTATTGAAACGAAATGCCAAAGTGGAACTCAGCATTCGAAAATATGTGGAGCCGTTTCCTTCCAAAAATATGGGACCTATGATATGGTTACACAAAATACCCGCCCAAACATTTATTTTTTTTAGGAAACTGGTTATGTCCTTCGCGAAAAAGGTGCTTTCATCACAAAAACAAATATGGCGTAGTTAATTGTCAGGGTCATCTTCGATTAATTCGTGGACAATTCTCATTTTATAAAGATTAAGGTTATTGGTTTTTAAAATGTTCTTAACGGTTAAACGCAAAATTTTGCATGTCTCAGCTACTTGCTTAGTACATTATTATTACTACCATTTCAGCTACGATCTGAAATTTCAAGTTTTTTGGGCCTCTCAGATCTTGGGGCACCTGTTGCCGTCCCTATTACTTCAAATTTGGACCATAAATACTGAAAGTATTTCCTGAAAATTAGTCGTTCAGGAAAGTTACTTTGGAAAATAATCGATCAGTTTCATACAAGGAAATTCCGAGTAAACGCCAATTTATCGTTTTTTTTTTTTAATTTTGCGTTTTCATTGATATTCGATCTTTTTTATACACTGATAGTCCTGTAGAACTTCGGTAATCTAAGGATTTTTTAAGTTAAATATATATAAATCGTTCATTTACGCCGAAGACTCAAAGTTACTTCTAGTACTATATATAATCCTCCTTCTACAAATACATCTAGATTCTTAAATTTATTGGATAAAACACTCGAAGGATTTTCAAAAAATAAATTGAACTGTATTATAGCTATAAAAATTAATATATTGAAGATAAACAATGAAACTAAAAAACTAAAGGACATTTATTATTCAAACAGCTTTTACTTGTGCAATGATAAATATTCCACCAGAGATTTTGGAAATTCCGAATCCTTAATAGATCATATTTTGTCAAATTCAAGTAAAGACATTGCGGTAAATTTTATTAATAGCCCAATATCCGATCATAAAATCCAAATTATTAATATGCCAATTTCATTCAAAGAAAAAACCAAATATATGTATATTGATATCAAAGTTTTTGAAGTAAACTCATATCCGGAAAATAAAAATTAAAGAAAAGTCAAAACCATGGTTTGACGAGTCTTAATGGAAAGTCGAGATAAATATTACCAAAAAAAAAGAAAAAACAGCCAACAAATAAAGAATTCTGTGAAATTTATGAAACTTTAAATAAAAATGTAAAAAAGATTATTCGACTAAAAAAAAAGCAATTATTATAACCAAATATTTACAACAGGGAATCAGAAAGTATTATGGAAAAAAGTAAATATTTTACTCCATGGAAAACCAACGAAAAAGAAAACACAAATTGACCACCTTTATATTAATAATAAACAAATTGAACCTGAAGAAGAGATCTGCGAGGAAATGAGTAATGATTTCAGTAATGATTTCATAAACGTATATGATATGACGAAATACCAGTCAAAATTATTAAAATTACCAAATAAGAACTTACTCCAATTTTATGTCATCTAATCAAAACTTCTTTCGAACAACAAATTTATCCCAACAAATTAAAAATTGCTAAAGTTTTTCCTATTTTTAAAAATGGCCTAAAAAGTGATCCCAAATAAGTACAGGCCTATATCTATCCTGTCAGTTTTTTTCAAAAATAATTGAGAGATTTATCTACCATCAAAATACAAGAGTTCTAACCACATTACACCACAACTTGTTACGTTCTGGACGCGCGTTTCGCTAACCAAGTTAGCATCA
Organism: Kuschelorhynchus macadamiae; assembly: GCA_030620095.1. Classification (NCBI taxonomy): domain Eukaryota; kingdom Metazoa; phylum Arthropoda; class Insecta; order Coleoptera; family Curculionidae; genus Kuschelorhynchus; species Kuschelorhynchus macadamiae. Next base: position 1,379,346 of record JAUTXW010001143.1, on the reverse strand, counting down.
TCAGCAGATGATATATAGTTTAAATTAGAAATAATAACATTCATGACCATAATACAAGACAAACCGATTATTTCTCCACCATAAAATTTAAAAGTAATTTTTGACAAACAATGTATATTACACAGTGGGGTTAATTATTACAATAATCTACCAAAACGATTAAAAAATATTAACAGAATTGATACTTTTAAAAAACACTTAAAGAAATAGTTTTTGAGGAATTAATATCATCACGTTTGATGTATTTTTTTAATGTTTATAGTTTTTAATTCATAATAATGTTTATACGTTTATGTGTTTTATATTAGTTTTTAATTAGTTCCCTTTCATATTTACAGTTTTTAATTTACTCATAATATATAATAATGTGTATACATTTTTATATTGTTAATTAGTTCCCTACTATAAAAAATATTGTTTCTTGGGAATAAATGATTGATTAAAAAATATATATATATAGATTTTCAATTTCAGTTATTTTGTTTACGTATAGGTATAATGATGTAAATATTTGAAACTCTCTTACCTTTAACATCTATTGCATTTACTCTAAGCGTAGGAGAGAGAGGCAAGCTCGTTGGATTTTCATTCAGAGCATTATTCATAAGATTGAGATCACGATGTAAATTCGTCAATTTTTGCGAATCTTTGGATTTCTGCACATTTTCTGCTGCATCATTTAATTGCTAAAAAATAATTATTATTTTGAGTATTAGCATTACTGAGTTGTTCTTTCCTTACAGACTGTTTTGAATGGGATGTTATACCACTCCAAACAAGCTAAATACAAACAAATTAGTAGCCAACATAAAAAAGCAGATTATTGTTTAAACCTGTTCTTTTTTGTACAATCAGGTAGTTTGTATGGTAGAACTTAGTTATTGCTTCCCCAATTACGCAAAGCGAAAATTAGCAGGCATCAATTTAAACATAATTTTACATCATATTAAGGATCTATCCCAATTCAAATAATTTGTAAAAGTGCCTACCTAGGCCAAATATAAACTTACCTTAACCAACATTTGCTGTGACATAAAGCATTTCCTTAGAGACTCACCACATATGGCAAGTAAAGCTCGTAACAGCAACCTCATCCTTCGATGATGTCTAACCTCACTAATACCTGAATCGTTGGAATCGTATTTGTTTTCTTTCATATCCATATTACCATTCTAAAATGTATTCAACATTAGTCGTATACACTATATTTTTCATTTTATTTAAGCATCAAATTCTTACTACGAAAAATGTTGAAGAACTCTATGGTTGTATATTATCTTGCTCAACATGCTCTGTAAGTCAAGTCTACACGTGCAGGTGAACAATCCCACACCCTCTATAAGGCTCTTATGGCCATTTTAATGTTATTTTGTCATTACATGTCATTAACTGTATTTTAATATGTAGAAGTTTTTTATTAATAGAACACAGTGGGCAAAGCCTTTCAAAAAAGTAAAAAAAAAACTTAATTAACCTGAATCGTAATGGAGCAAAAAATAAAATAGTTAATGAAGATATAATCCAACACAAGAAACCATGCATTTTTGTATGTATAACTAGCCAGTGGTAAAATATAACATAACCTCCTAAATGTCATAAAGTTACTTTATTTGCGCCAACTAAATACCTATAAAACATAAGGATAGTTATAACGTCTCGAACAATAATTATACCAAGTGAAATAGAAAAAAAGGAACACCCAGTTATAATATTATTTTGATAATAATTGTATAATGTATTGGTCAGCTAACGACTTAAAAATGTTGGTTAATAATAGCTAGAAATTCTTTGTTCTTCATCAATCTTTTTCACCCCTTGCTGTTTGTCGCCGAATTGGAACGGTACTATTTTAGAGATTATTATAGTATATTGTTGACTGAGCGCGCTATCGCCTGAAACCATGAGGTGGCAAAAGCATTCGAATTATTTAAATAAAGTCTAACTCCATCCCGCTCAATCGAGAGCTGGAGATCATGATCCTAATGACATATACACTTACCAATATACTACGTTCGCCTCATTTGTTAGATCTTCTCTATTGGCGTATATTATTGTGTGAGGGCGAGGAAAATTGTGTGATGTGTCACTCATATCTCCAGAAGATATAGGAATTTTAAGTGCCCAAGCACGAAGACTATTTATTTATACATTTCAAAGACGACTCAGTTCCGTGAAATAATTATCATTATGCTTAAGAAGCAACAGTGCAGGTAAAAAAATCACTGTGCAGAACGTGTGTAAAAGTTTTCATTAAATGAAGGCACCGATATTTATTTTTACTTACACTACATAAAGTACGCCACGCAGATCTAAAACATCGACGAAAGGGGGAGGACTGTCAAAAGCAGGCCGTTTCCATGGATATATAGAGTTGTAACCAACCGCGAATGATCATTGCACCGTTTCCATAGTTACTCACATTCTTTTCATAGACGCAGATTCGTATGCTAAACTTTACATCGTTACCGAATCGAACGGGTATATAATAACAACGCTTATGGCTCTTTTCCGAACAGATACTCAACATAGTCTGTGCACGAAATGGTACTCTTTCTGTGTTATCCCCATCATCATATCGTGCGCTCATCAACAGAAATTAGATTTATCACCGAATACAAATGAATTTTATTCCACATTCTCTAAACGAAGACTGTGTTGCAATCGTAGGCGATGACCGAATGTGAATATTACCTGTAGATTTGGACAATACGGAAAATGCCCAAAAATCCGCGGGTAAACATTAAAGCACTGATGTGCTAGCGCTCTAGTCAATGTCTAGCATATGTTGTTCAGATAGAGAATAAATACAAAGAGATTCATAAAAAAATTAATAGTAGTCATCTTTTTCTATGTCACTTAGTATAATTTCTTATAAAATTCCAGTGTTCATGCAACTTCAAATTGTATCGTCTGACTATACCAGGGGGTACTTTTTAATAATACCAGTGACGGCCTAAAGCGAAATTATATTAAGACGAAAATATATGATTTAAATAGTTTGGACGAGCCAATACTACATAAGCTGGCGCTATCCTGTCACCGATTCACCTTCTTAAAACAATTCCTGCTAAGTGTAACTACTACATTATTGCGACCCTATTTCAATTACCTAAATTTACAAAAATGTACGCAATGTTTTAATCAGTTTATTTATTTTGTTATTTCGTGTATATATGTAATATATATTACATAACAATTATAGAGAAAAAAACAGCTCACAGACGAGAGACAGTTTCTGGTGATCACACTCATTATGTGTATTTTTCCGATGTTCACTTCTCCACCAACAATGTTATGAGCTTTATATCCACAAAACTGAAAATTATTTTTCAAAATAACCCCACATCTTTCTGGAAAGTTTTTGTTTAGTTTGTTCGCATTATATTTCCAAACAGTTCACCCCGCTCCACATGATGTAGATGATATTCATGATTTTAGCGTTGCGGATCCCAATACCGTTGATATCAACAGCGCATCCGTGGGCATTCTAAAGACATTCGCAGGATTATATTCATTACATCCTGCTCTTTCATTTGCACTTTAGTTTCTCCTTTGTGAAAGTTGTTTAATCTATCACTGAACTCCGAGGTCTTCCCTGACTTTTGGAAAAATAGTTACGTGGTACCGATACACAAGTTGGGAAATATGGAAGATGTCACTAACTGCAGAGCAGTTAGCATTCAGTCTTCTATTCCTGAGATGTTCGTCAAGAAATTGGTTGGTTGGTGAAAGATAACTGATCATCTTTTTGCTGTAGGAGCGTGTTTAAAGACGAACAACATGGATTTTCTTCTGGAAAGTCGATAGTTGTCAATTTTCTTCTTTATCAAAATAACCTTATTGTATCTCTAGGAAAGGGATTGCAGACGGATAGTATATATAGTGATTTTCTAAAGTATCCGACCGTGTTCAGCATAATTTACTTTTGCCTAAATTAGAGATAATGGGTTTTGACCCGATATAATTTCCTGGCTGAAAAGCTTTTTTTGAGTGATAGGACTCAATGTGTCCAAATAATTAACATTCTAACAAGCTAATTTGTAATACCATCTGATGTGCCACAAGGCTCTCAGTGCGGATCACTACTATGCAAACTGTTCATGAATGACAAAGGTAATAATCTTTTATCTCAGCATCTTTTATTTACGGACGATCTAAAAATTTCCCCTGTTATGGAAGGTGAATCTGATGCGCAGTTATTACAAAATGATTTAGATTATTTAAATGATTGATGCCAGAGAAATGAACTATGTCGGAATGCAGCTAAGTGTTCAGTAATCTCTCAATGTCCCGTGATCCTCACGTTTTCCCTTATGCCATTTGTAGCGAAAGACTGGGCAGGTCCGACCAGGTGAAGGATCTTGATTATATCCATATCCAAAACATTGTGGAAAGGATTTCTCGCCGTATATTCTAAGAAGGTTTTATCGTGCTTATGTATGTCGATGTTTGGAATATTGTTCAATTGTCTGGAGTCCTTGTTTTGCAGTCCATGTCCACAGCCTGGAGCAAGTACAAGGTAGATTTTTGAAGGTATTAGCGTTCATAATGAGACTGAATGTGTCCAATATTGGTTACTCCGACTGTTACTGGGCAATGAATTACTAGAAAGTTGCCGTAAATAGTAAAGTAACTGGTACAATAGACTGTCACACAGTTCTAGGCCTTTTAAACTTCAATACGTAGGCGGGGGTTCACAATACTAGATACAAGGCCTCTTTAAATGTCCACATCCCCAAACCAGTTATAACATAATACAAACAAAGATAAACTGGATCTTTCGGTGCCTCTGGCAAAATTTAAGCGCATGTGCCTTGACTTAAAGTTAATGTAACAATTTTTTTGCATTCCTATATTGTTGATTATTTGAAAGTATTCTATTTGTCGTTATATTTAATTTATGTTTTTTAATCATCATGATTAGAATTAAAATTATTGTAAAATATTATTGTCAAAATGGTGTTACCGTTTTTAGTAAAATTATTAAGATTAACTGTTTTTTTATAAAAAAATCAATGCAAAGTAAGAGGGAAGTATTTTAAGTAAGGACATACTGCATTTTATAATAAGTCTCAAAAGAATAACTAAATATTTCAACTAAAAAAATAATAATAATGACCAAACTAATATAAGCCTTAATTTTTCTATTGCAAAAAACCTGTACTACAAAAATGTTTCCTTGTTTTATTTAAAACACAACCAGCAGTTGTCAGTTATGTGAATATTACATGAAAATTCTTTTTTTATGTTAATGATTGCCTATAGTTGCTTTTAACAAGACCCATTAACTCTATAGGTTGCCTCGAGCGATCTTGACCTATACCAATTCGGTGTGAGCGATCTACGTCACTCGGCGACCGTTTTGCTTTAGCACGGCATTGTCCATATCTCGTCTGTGTGCGTCTAATTACATATATTACATTTTTTTTGTTCAAAATTGAAACTTTTTTGTTACAATAAAATGCAGCCTTCAAGATATAATTTAAAACTTATGTTTAGGGATGTTGGTTTAAATTTTAACCGAGTTTTTTGCTAAGTGCATTTCAAAAAGTTCGCATCGTATTTGAAAAAATATGATGTATTTTTAAAGTCTCTAAAAAATATTCTTGTAAAAAGTTTTAGCATGACAAATAGTTGAATAACTTTAGGAAATGTACATTTTTTTATACAAGGTGTCACAGTAGTGTGTTTTCGGTTTTGGTGATAATAGTTAGAAATAGAGAAAAAGTTTAAATATAACTATTAGTATATTTTTTATCTAAAATTCTACGTCTACTTCATATATAGTCCAGAGACCTATGTTTAATTGTTTTCGAGATATTGACATTTAAAAACTGGGATTTTCAATTTTGAACAGCTGTAGAGTCTAAACTAAACGGTTCAAATTGGAACAAAACGGTTTGCACTTTCCTGATTTAGTTTTTAATCGTCTATCATACATTTCTTCTCTATTTCTAACCGGTACCAAGATATCAACCGGAAACACACTATGGGGCCAGCTTATGTATATTATAAGAATTTTTCATATTTTATTAACTATAGGCATATTATTTGCAGTAAACACAATTATTTAACTGTTCAAACATCCCAAAAAATACTCTGAAAAACACAACTGAAAATAACTATCGCAACGAAAACGTCAAGCTGAATAAGCAATAAATTGGCCGCCTTGTCAGATCGGGTCGCCAGTCGACGTCACGACCTCCCGTCTCACCCGCGCATCCTCCTCGCACGATAGCTGCTCATCGACGTAACCTTAGAGTTAATGGGCCTTGACTCTTAAGTGGTTTTTATTAATTTTTAATTTGGATAAAAGTTTTTTACTACTGGCATCAGTGTACCAAAGTGCAATTTGCCAAACTGACGGATAAAAGTGCATAAAATAATTCTATAGTTAAAGGTTGTACCTTGTACCGAATATAAAAGTTCAATAATTAGCCGCTATATTATTTTACTGTTTACTGTCAACATTTTTTAGCCCTTTGTAATCCACTCCTGAACATGAACCTCTCCCAATATTTTCCACTCATCTCTACTGTACTGTTAGCTTACAATCTTACCGAGGTCATCAAAATTCACCTCATCCCAAGCCTGCTTCTGCTAATCCATGTGTTCTTCAGTGCATATTTTTTTCTGTACATTTCTCATTATTGCCTCATTTTTGACTCCTTATTTTCTCGTTTGGTACCCAATCTCTTAGGATGATTCCGAGTATAATTTCCTTTCATGACTCGCTGAATTACTTTGAGATCAGCCCATGTAAGTCTAATTAGTAACGTGATTTCTGCGGCTTGAACTACAGAAATCATCTCGACTGATAATAATATTTGCTTTGTTAAGATTCATTTGAGGTCTATATTTAATTTATCTAGCAGTGTATTAAGTTGTCATCAGCAAAGCGCAGATAATTTAAGTGCGATCCATCGATCCTAGCGTCTACTACATACTAAATGAGATTATTGAAAACATTCTCCAAGGCTAGGGTATTCAGTGCAGGATTTTTCCTACCCGCCTATTTAGCATACGTTTAATTTCTTAAGCATTGTCGTTAGTTCATCTTCGTCCCAAATGAGCTTAGTCCTAGGGCGAAGAGTTTGAAGATATCGTAGATTTTTAACTAATCCCTTTCTTTATATCTATATTTTCAGTTTTCATCGTTTCCCCGTTTCGCTTGTATTGCTGAATTCTGGTTCCTGTAGATGTTTTTTTTTGTGTAGTAGTATCCTAGCTTTAATGGGGGTTTTTAAAAAATCTTACGTCATGTTGGAATCGCAGGCCTTATGGAAATCTACAAAGGGGAAGGGTATTAATACATTGTAGTCGTTAGTTTTCTCGATGTGTTCAGCTTGGTAAAAATCCAGTTTACTGGCTGGTAAGTATGTTTGTGAATATTTTATAAAGGCACGACAAAAGCTTAAGTTTTACAATAACCAATCAACTATTAACATTTTATTTGCCAAGGCATGCCTGTCGCACTAGTGACAACTATCTGTATTTGTACTGATATTTTTTTACAAAACAGCAGCAAGATACAAACCCCTCAAATAAATTAGTATCAATGGAATACAATCAAACATGTAGCACTATTTCCCACCCGTTGCTTTGTTTATCAAATAGTGTAATAACGAATTACGGCTTTTAACCTTGTGCTATGCTAAGAGTTCAAGCCATTATTGAGTTCCCTTCACATTGAAAATTTGGCATAAGCTAACTGTCACAAAAAAATATAACAAGAGCTTTTCAAACATAAGACACACCGGAAACTAAATGCGAGCTTTGTGTCGTTAAAAATAATCTTTACTTTACACCAGGAAGCACAATGATGGCAGATCTTTCCTTCAAATCAATAATTTGCCCTTTATAATATTATTCTTTTATTAACACTTGTCATTCAAAGTGTCATAAATAATAGTGTTATAAACCTTAGTACAATAAAAGATTTTATTATAAATAAAAAGTGGTTTGTTACTTAGCTTGTTACATTATGTTCTAGACAATCCAGACTTAACTAGACAGTTTCGAAACAATTTCGAATTTTAGGAAAATGTTATTCTGTGCTAGAAAAAACGTATTGACTTACTGAAAAATCAGCTTTATAAAAAATATATTCCAGGTTTGTTTGCCTTCATATATCTACTTTCATTTTACAACATAAAAAATGGTTTTATCAAGATTATTGTCAGAATTTTTTTTTTGTAAATGAAAAATATTTTCATCAGGGTATAAGATGTGACTAAATAGGAAAAATGTTTCCTTACCTCACAAGGAATTGAAATGCACATAACACGTAAAATATAGGCGTTTAAATATGTAGGGATACTTAGATTTTTGTAAAAAAACTGGTTTAATTTTCCCTTCTTGCAGTATATATATTCAAATGCATAAAATCACCTAATCTAACTATACAAACATATAAACATATATATATATATAACATAACCAAGAATTCATATAATATGAATTGTTTAAAGAGCTCGCCACGATGATAAAAGCTTGATTAAATACGAAATAAGGCGCAAGTGCATTACCGTACACAAACATTACTAAGAACTTTAGACGTTATGTACATTCAATTGACGCTACAATCAACAATCCTATTTAAATTTTTCTTTTTGATAAAGACGATTATTTATTTATTTTTATTTTATTTAACCTTAACATTAATAAAACTACCATCCCCTTCCCTTTAGCAAAAGACGTGAATCAAAATATCGGGTAGAAAAACAAAGTTCTGAGCATCTTCGTGAAGAGCAAAACTTGTTGATATTATTACCCGAAAAAAATGCCAGTAATGCAAAGGTTTAAATTAAATATTGTTAAAGATCATAAAACATGCATGCTAAGACCTACAAAAGGCCAGCTAACCATTTGTGGCTAATTCAAAAGCTGATAGATCAAGAAAGTCTGAACCATATTCATCTCAATTAACAAATAAGAGTTGCGTAATGTTCTTTTAGAATAATAAAGTTGGAATAAAAAGCTACCTATCCTCATGACATAAGTATCTATTGGATTATGGTTGGTACATACATTTCTTAAACGGAAATCTACCCCCTGATTAGGCAAACCAAGATTTATATTACTTTTGCTACCTCAAATACCATACACCTACGTTATACTGATAGGGATATATTATATGCTCAAATCTTGCAAAAATAAACTGACCTTATATCCACTAAAAATGTCAAGATCCCAAGTTCGCAGCTTCTGAATAATATGAAAGATGATTATTAGCAGGACACAGTAATATTTATCTGAATGATATTAAAATTACTTACTTGCGGAACAGATCCAGGTAAATTATGACTTAGTAACCAAAATAGATAATGGGCAAATCTAGGAGATCGTAATGCTCGATGCAACATGAATTCCGCTAATGCAGAGTTTTCATACGTTTCGTGCCTTAAAGCTACTATAAGCTGAGGTAGATAATCGACTAGTTCGTCATTTGAAAAATTTACTAACCATTTAACTGACATTTTTCGGACTTCAACATCAGGGTAACTAAAAACAAATGTATATTTTTAGCATTTTAAATTCGGGATTAAATACAAATTACTGAATATTATTTAAATCTATGGTGTTACTCGTGATACTTACACAGGAAGAAGTAATTCTAATGCTTGCCTAGGTTCCAATCTTCGCCATGCATGTAACATACCATGTAGATCAGGCAAATTCATAAAAGCCCAGCTATGTGCTGCCAGTAAAACCTTTGGCAAGGCTTGGGCCATGTGATTGAGATAATGTCTTTTCTCCCATAATATTTCCCTAATAAAATATATTTTTTCAGAAATCTGGTACACCGATTGATATGTTAGAAATAATTTTATTTTTTTTCTAACCTATTACCAAAAGCATAAATAACATATTACATACTGATATACTATGGCATTTATTATTAAAAACCAAACTGACTTTAGAAAACGTATCAACACATAGCTTTATACATTTTTATAGAAACTAAAATATACCTATACCATAATTACGTTAATACATATATTCCGAGAAACATCATAAAATGAATTTGGATTTAAGCTTGGCCTTTTATTCTATTATTTAGAAAATGGGCTTTATTACCTTATTTCAGGTGGAAATTTGTAAAGCATGTCTTGTTCACAGGCGTCTGTTAAAAGCTCTTGTGTCTCCTTATCCAAACTAGAAAAGTCTCCCCGAATAACATTTCGCAGTAGATGTGATTCAACTTTAGAGAATAGAACTTTTGATGGTGCCACCACTTCAAGTCCTAAAATTAAGTTTAAAAAAGATAGTAGTAAATTTGATTGACACAAAAAAGAAGTTGTTAAAAAAGAGTACTATAGGGAACAAATTTCACTACAATGTTTTCTACATCAAAAGAGTGTAAATTATAATTCAACTATTTTTTTTAAATATTTGTGTTGTCTAAAACTATCAAAGTTAGATTAGTATACATGTTGAGATATTCAATTTCTTAAAACTATTTGTCATTTAATATATATTTATATATTTTTTACGTTGCGAACGAGCTAACATCTTCCTTTAAAACAATTTTCGAAAATAAATCTCACGTATTCATTGAATCTATGAGTTTAGAAATTATAGCAAGTATATTTTGATACCCACTTACGGGATATAAATTTTAAACAAAAAACTAAAAATTAAATTCTGGTGGTTTAGTATTCGAGTTCAGATTATACAAACTAGTGTTACAAAGTAAAAAAAAAACTGTATCACTATTGTAAAACGGAACATCTTATGTTTGAACATTTTCAAGGTATTTTGTTAATGTTTAAGAATTAAATAAATAAAAAAAATATATTATAGAGACAAAATACGCATTTGCGAACCAAATTTTATATAGGGGCCACCCGTTTTCTACATCAAGTGATGTAACAGTTACACTGATGCGGAGAAGTAGAAAATTGGACTTACTAGAATTAAAGGAACTAGGAAATAAAAATTTCCTACTTTATTGACACAAATTTTCAGTGTAATATAAGAAAATTAGCTAAACTCCATGGAGTTCTAGGGCGCAGAAGAATTAAGGAAAATGAGCGGACCGACACGACGCACTGGCAAGACTAGACTCTTCGACACCACCCTCTGACAGGAACCCTATCTTAGATTAAACAACAAAAAACCTCTCAGATCTTAAATAAATTGATAAAACAAAGGCTAATTAGAGGACAGAAGGCGGCAGGTAGTCGAAGGACATGCCTGCAAATTTGTCACATGGCAAGAAAATGAATTTACACCACACAATTTAGACCCTCAATATTACATATATTATTTTAAAATTTTGACAAATACATTATTTTTGGTACGTCCAAATATCAAACTATTTGGCTAATTCGCAATAAAAAACAAAATGTTTAAATATTCATAAACTCAAAAATTTTACATCTTAAAATTACACCAATCTGACTACGAGGCAAAAAAAATATCTTATTCACAGTACATTTTTATACACACGTATGCTGCAATGTTTAGAAAAAATAAAAAAGAATTTCTAGAAATTCTTGTTTATCACAACACAATCTTATTAGACATTCGAAGAAAAAAAATTCTAACTCAAAACTAAACAAGGTACGTTTCGACGTTACTCATAAAATAATTACATAATAAACTTAGTTACTTTACTAACCTATCATAGGATGGTCATTCTGAGGATGCGATCCCATTGCCGGAGCCGGGCCATAAATATGGTCATTGATATGATCTGATTCTCGAGGCCAAACTGATAAAAGCGAACTTCCTTGGATCATGACTCTAAAACCAAATTCCATTTGTATTCTGTGTTTCTAAAATTAAATCTGTACCATAATTAACTCTCATGTAAAAATTATACAGACATATTCAGACATTCAGTTATGAATGCAATTTTGTTTTTAACGATATATCAAATATTGCTTATGAAACACGTTAACAAAAAACTAAAAAAAACAACAAGACCTTTGAAGCGTAATGGTCCATGACTTACTTGGTCATATATTATTTTACCAGGGCAACTGTCAAATAATAGTAGACTACCGTTTGCAAATAATGAGAAATTAAATGCTTAAGATTAATTATGTACGTTTATGGCCCACATATTTTGACAAATAAACTATAGACGTAATAAAATTTACGATTAATCGATTAATGCACAAATTATTTCAGGATGGCGACACGAAAACTCAGAATGAACAGACCATCCTACCAAAATGAAGACTTAGTAAAAGTTGATAACAACCCAATAAGTTTTCTAACATACCATTATGATAAAAATAATCATTAATAGAATGTCAATAAAATTTGATAACGACCAAACAACCTAACAAGCGGGGTTCCGCAAAGGCTACAACAAACCTACATATAATAAGAACACTAATAGAAAAAAGTAGTGAATACAATATACCTATTTATCTCGCCTTTCGATTCTATAGAACAAGGGAGTAAACAATACTGAACATAATCATAACAGAACACAATTCGACAAAGAAAATAAAAATTCAAAGAGGAGTCTTATACGAACCCCCAAAAATTGTTTACCATTGCATTGGAAGATACTTTTAAAAAGTTAAACTGGGAAGAATGAGGTGTGAAGATCCATGGTCGGTGTTTAGTCACTTTAGATGCGCCGATGACATAGTGATTATAAGCAGTAGCACAGACGAATTTAAGAAAACACTGGAAAAACTAAAAACAGAATCGAAGAAAGTCGGATTAGCTAAATAAAATTAAAGTGACGGCTGGACAAGTTATTCAAATTAACGAAGACGGAAATATAATTGAAAAAGTCAATGAAAGCGTAGAGTTAGGATATATAATCACAAACCTAATTAAGCTGCTGATATCACTAGTAGAATACCGACGACCTGGGCAGCTGTAGCAAACCTCAATATGGTGCTTAAGATTAAGGAAACACCTATTAATCTTAAAATAAAGGTATTTAACAGTTGTAGCCTGCTAGTTGTGACTTATAGACATAACTAGCAGACAAAAAGGATAAGAGTAGATGATATAATCGCTAGAATTGTAAAACTGAAGTGAAGCTGGGTGGGACATGTGACTCGGCAGGACGATAGACGTATTACAGCCCGGGAGACAGCATCACTTTTTTTGGTAAAAATCCGCAAGGATAAAAAAACTTTTTTTATTGTTCTTCTACTGTCTAACAACAAACGCGTTTGCAGCCGGTGCGTTAGGAATTTCTTATATTTCTGTCACTTATATTAACATGTAATGAACTCCAATATTGTAAATGTGCAAGGCTGAAGAACGTTTTTTGACTATTTCTTAACATGAAATATCGAAAAAAAAAACGTTGCGCCTTGGAGGAAGGGGACTCTGTACAAACATCAATTGGATATCTGGATATCAGTAACAAGCCAGCGACTGGTATTTGACCGGCAGCAAACAATTTTGCCTATAGGGTAAGCTAGCATTGGAAATGCAACATGTAATAGTGACGCACGCAAGCTATTAAGATTGATGTGCAGTGGACACCAGGGCAGCATAAAACGATGTCCAGACGACATAGAGCAAATGTAGGACAACATTGGCATTAGAGAGCTCAAAATCCCCTGACCTATATTCAAGAGTTAATGCAAAAGTACTGTCAAAAAAGATATCGATTAATTGTGCCGACTTTTATTCAACCCCATTTTTTAAAAATGTCATGTGTGCTATGTCACAAATTTAAACCGTTCATCACAATTTCTCGCTACTATACCCTGATCAAAGTTAATTTAATATATTGTAAAATTTCTGGTTTACATTTTCATTTATCTGCTTTTGAGGTATGTATAACTACTTGTATTACAGCCAAGGTATATAAAATAAAATTTTAGGTCAAATTTAATTTTTTATAAATTGGGAATAGAACAGTTTTTGATACCGGCGTCAAATAACTCATTAACACATGAAGTCACAGGGTCGATATTCACGTAAGCTATATTTATACGAAGTTTAAAATCTATACATTGCAAATTGCATAAGTTATTGACATTTGCAAAAAAAAGCTCATTTTTGAAGGTTTATTTTTCACGAGTTTCTCGGAAACTAAATAACGCTTATCCACCGGTCAAAAGGGTTTCGAAATATTTTTTGTAAGACCAACTCATTGTAATTTAGAAGGGAAAAATCAATTTTCGGAACTTTAAGCAATTGTTTATATTTTCCCCAATGTTGTTTTTGAAAAATAACATTATTATGATGCACTTAAACTATTCGCGAATTAACGAAAAATGCTGTACTATTTTCCTAGCCTATATTGCTAACAAACCCTATAAAACTCTGGTTAAGTTTCAACGTTTTAGTGTATTTTAATATATTCCAGCAACATTTAAAAAATCTTAAATTATCTAAATACTTAATGTAGAAATATGCCATTTGTAACACTTTTATTTACTGTGAAAATACTATGCATATTAGAATATCTATAAAATTAATTTAAAATTTCAAAATTCTTCCATATCTTTATTTAGGGCGGAATTTACAAGTTAAAATCGAACTAGAAGTTTAAACTTTAGAATAGTGTGCCGCATATTTGACTTAAACTTAACTTGGTAAGTCTTACAATATTAACTTATGATCCTGTCCGAATTAAACAAAGCAATCTTACCCTTCATAATCAAAAAATTGAATAGCAGCCCAGCCAATTTCTTCCTCTTTATATATAGGCATATTTGAATTCTTGGATTCCTCTGTTTCAGAAGTATCCAAGGTTCTTCCAAATACTTGTAAAACTAATCTGGACTCCCTAGCTAAATTGCTGATAGGAACATCTTCAAATTCTAACCTAAAATACCGAATCCCTTATACAAGAAGGAACGAATAATACAATAAGTTTCACTACTTCGATGGAAAAGTATTTTAAAATATTATATTTAAATGATGTACTACTTTTAAAATAGAACTAATATTGTAAAATAAATGCAGATATATTTTTCTATATTTAAAGAAACATTACATAGCTGCTCTTAAACGCAAACATTTAATGTTTCTCTCTTACGATCGGCGCACTGATGAGTCCCGATAGGATGAAAGTGTTTGTACAACTACTATGTGTCTATAAAAACTTAAGGTAAATGATATAATATCTTATGCTTGCTTAAATAATATTGTTTATATTATGTATCGAAACATTCCGTAGACAGACTAGCCTACACGTCGAGGTATGTAATTATATCAAATATTTGCTTCAATTAATTTAAAGTTAAATATGTTTATTCAGTTGCGAAAAAGCCAAAAAACATTTTTGTTTGTTAAAATATATAGGTAATAAAAAAAAACAAAATATATGGTACAAACTATTATCATAAAATCTTGTAAGTTATAATATGCTTTTGCCTCCAAGCTACATTTTACTTTTTTCTTAAACAATTTAAGATATTCTATATTTCTAAATATTTGTGAGAGGTGAATGTACATTTTTTTACTTTCATATAATATTGAATCTTTCACTAAGGTTGTTCTGAGGATAGGTATTTTTTTTTAGAAAGGAAAATATCTCCGGTATTTTTTCAATTTTGAAAGCCAAACTGATTTACACTTGGTAAATGAAATTTGTTTAAGTGAGAAACATTTTTACGACTTTTTCTATTATTTCTGAGAGTTTCGGTAATAGTGATATTGGGCGAAAGTTTGAAGGACATTTTTCATCGTCTCGTTTATGTATTGTAAACCTGTCTTAATGCAATCGGGAAAATATCCTCTTTGAAAACTATTATTTATACATTCAATCAAATAGCTTAAAGTAGTGACATACAATCAAGACCGGCTGTATTTATGTTTTTAGATTTTATTTCTCTTAACTTTCTAGTTGATCAGTATCCAAAAGCACCACATTCTCTGTGATGTTTAAATGTAAGAAAGACATTGGATTTTCAGCTTTTGTTATATTTTCTGTTAATTTTGCTGCAACAGAGCAGTAATACTCATTAAATACATTTGGATGAACATTATTTTGCAGATTAGTTTCTGTACTTTTTGTAGGGCGTCATTTCAGTTCATTAATTATTTTCCAGTTTGCTCTTGATTTATTCGATACGTTAAGTATTTCGCTGTATTATATAAAATTGCTCTTTTTATTAAATATCTCTATATGTACAATAATATTTTTTAAATGGAGTACTGCTGTATTACCTAACAAAATGTAGAGAGCGCACACTTTTGCCAGATGTTTTAATATCCTTAGAGATCCAACATTTTTTCCGTTTTATTTTTAATCTTCTTATAGGAAACGTTTTATTAAAATTATGTTTTAATGTATCGTAAAAAAGTTGTAGCTTATTGTTTATATGTAAATTCCAGTAGTAATTATTGTATCATCTTATACTAAACCTTTCAGTATAAGATGATGCACTAACTATAATTTTGCATGTTACTGCTCCATGGTCAGACAAACCCGCACGAACCACCCAACATTCTATTTGATCACCATCAAAGTTAGAACAAAAAAAAAACGTGGTACTTGATTAATTATCTCCATATGAATTTCAATTTCTGCCGGATGGTAAAAAAAGCGTTTTTTATTTTTGTTAATTTTGTTACATAATTTGATTTACAAGAATATAAAGCTAAAATGTTAAGTTTTTATATTTCGTAATAAGAAGTTAAAATACAATTACGTACTTACCAATTATCAAAAACTATCCTAGAAGGCCACATTTTGTCTCTCTCCGTTTTTCCACAAGCCTGAGTAAAAATTGGTTTACTTATTTTTCTAGTTCCATGATATATTTGACCTGATATATAATATGATTCATGTTCCCATTTGACATTTGGCCTATAAATGGCACATATCCTTATTATAATTGGATCTAAAACGTCACCGACGTTTTGTGTCGCTAAAAAACATTACTTCACTAAATTTCCACAACTTTTTTAAGATACACAACTAAAATGGTTTAATATTTTTTATCACCATGATTTTAAAAATATTTAGGCAAATATTTATGTAAACTAGCATTGAGATTGAGATAACAGGACAAACTTTGAATTCAGTGTTCTGATATCGTTCAGTGAAGATCCTAAAATATGCCTCGTGCAATCGGAGGTCCTCGGAAAGTAAGTCCAATTTAACAAAATCTAAATCCAAGAGCCATAATTTCTTAATTTATTTATTAATCAAAAATATCAACTGTTAAATGTAATTTAAAACGATTGATATTTGTCAGTTGAATATGAAAATATTCTTTAAATAATTTGTTGCATTATTTCAAAATACTTTTGGCCATTTATTTCTAATCCGCTTCAAATACCTTTGAGGTCTCATATTTCTAAATACAGTACACTTGGCAACATGATACATTTTAGCCGAATTAATTTGACGTCTCATAATCTCCAGGTCAGTAGAACCTATAAACGCATTTAACGTCAAACAGAAACTTTTCCCCGTAACTATAACGAAAATTAACTTCAGTTACTCTTGCAAGTAATTTTTGTCTTAAATTTATAATTGTAAATTATGTGATATTTTTGGAAGGTTAGGATTGTTTAGACACACTGTTACCAGATTTTTTTTGGGTTGATAGTAAATTTCAATAAATAGTGCACTACATTATAGAAAAATATACCGATCTTATAAATCAAACTCGAGAAAAAACGAAAAAAAAATTGTAGCACTTGTAGCACAAGTAAGTAAAGTATATTTGTATATTTTGTTCCTTTATTAATAGACATGCTTTGCAAATTCGAAGAGTGTTGAAAAAAATAGTAGGCAGGCTCAGATTTTATATAAAAACTATATCCGGATCGTACAATGCCAAGCAAGAAAAAGTTACAACACTGTTCTTTTCCAAATGGGAAGCATCAAAATCATCGGAGAATGCTCAAATAGAAAAAAACATCATAAACATCTCAACATATCTGCAAGTCTATCCAGATACGTCGTTACGTTTTATTCCAAATGAGTTGGATATAACCAAAAGCACAGTACAAAAGGCAGTACAGAATCATTAAGTTTCATCATTTTAAAGTCTACCTAGTTGAAGAAAACCCGGAGCGGATAATGAATTTCATCGCAGAACTAGAAATTATCAATGCAGATAATCCCTTATTTTTAAATAATCTTTTACAGATATCGATAGAGCTCGCTGAGCTGAGTTCAACGATATACAGTTTGATGCTTTCATCATGAGCTGCTTGCCCACAAATAAAAAACCTAAGTACATAGCATAGGACTTTTAGTTAAAATTTCATTTATTATCAGAACTTATTTAACAAAACGAAAGCAACTACACAAAAACAATCAAAATTAAAAATAGCTGAGAAAACATTAATTTTATTTCAACAAATGCTCAAATTGACTTCCATCACTGTTAATACAATCAGCAAGTATTTTTCTAAGGTTTTGTAGTGCATGCTGCGTTGCTCATAGCAGGGGTAACAGTTTGGCAAGCAAACAGAATTCTGTTTTGTAGGTCTTGAACATCGATAGGTGATGTGGTATAAACAATACCTTTTAGGTATCCCCACAAAAAGAAATCTAGAGGCGAAATATATGGGGACCGCGCTGGCTAATGAATCGTACCGTTTCTTACAATCCAGCCTTCTGGGAAGATTTCATTGAGATACCGCACAACTTCACGGTGGAAATGGGGAGGGGGGGTTGCATTATCCTGCTGCCACCACATTAAGGCAAGTTCGTTCAACGGGATTTCATGTAAGAGTTCTGGGAGATCATTCTATAGAAAATGTAGGTATCTCTCGCTGCTCAGCGTGCCTTGATAAAAATATGGCTCGATCAAACGACCATTAAAAACAATAGAACCCAACGACGTATGTGGTTAGCCCTGCAGATAGGCTAAGGTGTTGATGATGTTGTCTTCTGTTTTAGCATTTTTCTACGAAGATTTTGATGCTTAATTGCATGTCGTAACTTTTGTTCAACATAAACAAAAGTATTCTTACTTGGCAATGTACGATCCGGATATCGCACTCGATATAAAATCTGAGCTTGCCTACTATTTTTTCGACACTCCGAATATCAAGTACACATATTCGTTGTATGTAAAGAAGGGCATTTTTTTGCTTCTTAGACACAAAATAAAATATAGACTTCTTCCATTCACGATGAGTTGGACACTTTGACAAAGGCAAAGGGTAACAGTTTTCATTGAAAATGACCTTGACCATCAAACCTTATATCGTTGAATTCAGTTCAAGAAGTTCTATCGAAATCCGTAAAAATTTCTAGGGTGTCCCATTTAAAAAACATGTTTGTTTGGATTCGACTTTGTGATGCATCCTGTATGATTGGGGTTGAAAACCCAAACATATTTTCCTTATACATTATTTTGAATCTCTTACATTAACGGAGATATTCGCTATACAAAGGCTCGAGGGACACCATATATTTTGCGGTATTAGTACATTTATATTAAATTTAAAATATGTTTGACGAAGAAGTATAAACGTGAATTTCAGGTATTATTAGGACAAATTGTTGCTCTACAAAAATTGTACCTAGCCCTGTTTAGTACAGACCTACAATTAACCAATGCATTCGCATATATAGGTCTAATATAAATAATAAATTGAGCTTTTTTTAGATGTTAAAGGTGCTCGTTTATAAATTACCTTATGTTTAGTACAACTGAGAAACATATTCTTGTATTTTGCCAATACGTTTCGAACATAACTTATTAATCCCGCAGCTGAGATGCATCAATACGTCGCACAGTGTTCGGAATGACGATATTACGAGCTCATTAGAATTTTTATATTAAAATATCCCAATTATGACTTTAATTTAAAAAATTGGAGTTATTTAGACGATATGAACCAAATTTTACAAATTAAAGTGGATTTAAAAATAAACTGCTGGACATTTGAAACGCATACGAGAAATTTTTTGGACATTGTTATGGTTAAACATTTCGAAAAATTTAAATGATATTTAGATGCTATTTTATATAAATAAAGAGCATATTTTATAGTTTATAAGTGCTTGAAACTGGATTTTGAATTGGCTAACTTAATTTGTAAATACAGGGTCGCGGGTCGTAAACAAATTACAGTAATTTTACAGTGTTTTATTTGGCGCAATAAAAAACATTTTTTGAGATTTTTATTGATTGTGAAATAATTCAAGGAATATTCAGTAGCTTAAATAAAAAAAACAGTTCAAAGGGTTTTAGTTTTAAGAAAAAAATTTACAAAAATCATAGAAAATAGGTATTGAAGTATTTTTCTAAATCAATTCAATTACATTAATAGATTAAATTTTGAAAAGTAATGATTTAAACAGAGGTAACAGTAACTAACTATAATTTATTTGATAGACCTTGTATTTTGCTTTAAATAGTTATTAATTAATAGTTTTAAATTAAATTATACATTCCAGGCACTATCAAAATTGTCTCAAAACCTAATTTTATTTTTACTTTTAACCTAAATAATACTGATTCTCATAAATGCAGTAAAAATTACAAAAAATTACAAACTAAAAATGCAATGTCTAATCACTAAAGTCGCTCATCGACGATTCATGTTCTATGATGCTGCTCTGAGGCAATTCTGGAGGATCGATAAGGCTAAGAACCTCTGTTGGTAGACGATTTGTTTTTCGCCTTGGTAGAGGCCTAATACTTGAAATTAACAAATCAGAGGATATCAAAAGAGCGTGAGGAAGGTCCTCGACATTTTCTTTGCGTCCAATTTTCCGCGTGTTACGTTCCCGATACCGTCGACATTCTTTGTGCCTTGCTTCCAAAGCTTCCTCACTTAAGTGGCCAATTGGAAGCAAAAGTGTGTCCATAACGTCAGCTCCGTGAATAAGTAGTTTATGGACACTTGAAGGCATCTTATACCAGGGGTACAAATCGACAAAGAGTCTGGCCGTATCGTGAGTATATTTTCGGAAGCACTCAGTAAGTATTATAGAGAATTTAACAATTAGATTCTCGTCTACTCCCGTGATTTCGGCCGCTACTTTTGGTTCTTTAAAAAACCGCCTCGCGGTATTACCGTCATTTGTAGTGCCACTTCCTTGCTTGACAACATCGACGAGCAGCCCAGTTTTTTTTCGAAACTGTTTGATAACGGTACGCTTTTTTTCAACTGCAACCTTGTCGTTTGCTTGCACTCGCCAAGTTTTGGTCTCCAAACGGTACGATATATGCAGGATACATTCAAACAACCTAATGTGTGCATGCAAGGTCGATAAACCATAGGAAAACGCATCTGTCTTGCAAGACCTTCTGAGCACAGCATTGATGTCATTCATCAGATTAGGGGTAGCTAGGCATATGTAGCAGGATTGCGATGACTTATTATCGGCCAGGGCATTGGCCACTTTCCCATCAAGCATTGTCTGCATCAAAACATGGTGAACATTGAAGTACTGTCCCCTGATATTTATGCTTGTCGGTTTAAGTTCTGAAATTTGATGTTGAATATATGCACTTTCTTTCCTAATAATTTCATGACTTTCCTTGATGTATTGAAAGCGAATAGGGATACAGAAACGGGTGGAGGAAGGGCGAGGGTTTTGCCAAATGATGTCCACAGAGCCGTTGAAGTTAGCTGTCAATTGTAAAGGCACAATGGATGTCAAAAGCATGTCTGAATCTGATGCGTCTGTGTCTTCTTGAAATGTTTGTTTATATGTGGAGTGACTAGAACTCCCGTCAAAACCCCATTTGGATTTTAGTTCTAGTCTTGCCGACTCGTTAATGCGGGTCATCACTTCATCCTGAACTTTTGTTAGTCTTTGGACAGAGTGATCAAGTAAGCTTTGAAGTTTTACTTCGCTCATAGTTTCGGTGATTTTTATATCCTTGGGATAGCAGTCTTTTTTAGCATTTAATACCCTATCATACGAAGGATATATGTCGCAATGTCTTTGTTTTGCCTCTAACCTAATTTGTTTATATTGATAAGTAGACAGATTCGCGCTAATAATTAATGCCAATGCTTCTGCAGGTGTGTAAGGTCGTATAATTTTTTTGGGCGCCTTTGTTTGTTTAAACGCACGTAGGGATCGAGGGCTGGATGTGGTTGCTCGTTTTATTGCAGTTGCCAAAATTTCTCTTGCCCTGTTCTAGTGCGAGCTGCGTACATTAATTCTTCAGGAGAATGATCCGCAACTAGCAATTTTGTCCGCCTTTTCTTTGTTGCTACGCTCGCAATGTCGAAGTCTCGACGTAAACTTGGACCAGGTCTAACTGGTGTCTCGACCTCAACATGTTGGTGGCTTTGAAATAGCTCTTTTTGCAGCCATTCCTTGTTTGAAGACAAAAAGTTATTTTTTTTTCGGCCGCATACCTTCCAACGGCCTAAAAGGTGCATGGAAAATACGGATATTTTAACCCTAACATCATCTTCTGGGCGATCTATAAGCCTTGAAGTGACGTAGTCAACCATTTTCTTTCTTACATTTATTGTATTTGCTTTAGCGATAAGTTGGTTGTCCAGCAAAAGCTCAAATAGCTGCAATCGTGTTACGGCCATTGGGATACCTATTAACAAAAAATCACCGATAATAACGCCCGCGCACCTAT
Organism: Kuschelorhynchus macadamiae; assembly: GCA_030620095.1. Classification (NCBI taxonomy): domain Eukaryota; kingdom Metazoa; phylum Arthropoda; class Insecta; order Coleoptera; family Curculionidae; genus Kuschelorhynchus; species Kuschelorhynchus macadamiae. Next base: position 1,356,874 of record JAUTXW010001143.1, on the reverse strand, counting down.
GCGCACTTAGTGACTAGTGTAATTTCAAAGGATTATGGATATCAAACAAATAAAAAAATAAACCAAGACGGTATAAATGGGACTTATTTTTTCCTACTCTGTCAAAATAAAAACTTTAAAAAATAAACGATTTTTTTGTCGTGATTTATAAAATTGATATTTTTTAAATTATGAATGCATTCTATTTTCACAAAAGAATATTTATAACTTACTTGAATGACCCAGGATATAGGATAACACAACGATTTTGTCGAATCAATCACTTAAAGATGTATAATATTAACGTCAAAATGAACAAACTATGACGGTGACAGATTGTAACAATCGCATCTTTTCCGTTTCGCCTACTTGATGCTGTCGCTAGGCGATTACGCAACCAGGAATACGTCGAGAGGTCCTGACTTAAGTCAAATAACTATCTAGCTTTACTGATAACATGTTTTCGTGATAATCTGAGAAGTTAAGTTTTCGCCCAAATGAGCTCGTAAATACAGGAATCCGAACACTGTGCGTCGTTTTAGTCACGGTCTAGCGGGCTATGGTTGGTCTTGTAAACTTAAAGAGGAAATCGTCTGTGCCATAATCAAACGTTAGTTATGCCTTTAAATAACTAATCAGAACATTAACACTTTTATGGTCTTCTTAAAGTTCGATTTCTCCCATAACACTCATAATTTTTTATTTTTCCTTTTACTTTACTGTAAAAAGGTTATACTTACGTTCTGAGGACATTGACGAAATAACTTCAAAGTTGACGGAAAACGTCTGGCAGTACATATCTATTAGGTTCTGTATAGCTAATCTCACTTTATTGCAATTAGTTCTAATAATTTCTGAATTACCCTAAAAAAGAATAATCTGTTAAATAAATTGAAAAATCGGCAAATCTTATTTCATAAAGATTTCAAAATTGTTAGTGTTCTAAGGCATGTAAATATGAATAATTTACTTCGACTAATTTGAGTTATATATTTTATACAAGAATACTTACATTATTACTGCTACTAAATTCGGTACAAGATTCATTTAAAGCTTCAACAGACTGCATTATATCTAAAGTACATAAATCACCCATTAGGTTTACTATACATTTAACTGACTGTATCACCTTTACTGGTTGCAGTGGTGTCACATTTCCACTTCTCTCATTTTCTGATGCTTGGTCTTCTAATTTATTTATTTCATTTTCGACGGTTTCTACAAATAAATATAAATAAATTTAACAAAATATTATCATACCCTCTTAGGTATTCTCGCTAATCTACATGAACTGCAGTTCTATACTGAAATCTATTTACGGGTTGTAGTTATTAATATACAGGCTGACAGAAAGATGTTCAATGGTGCGTTCTGCATTAAAAATTCGCAAGCAAAAAACCACTTTGTATTACTATAAACTCTACTGGCTTTATTTCTACTTGAATCACTAACTTCAATGTTTATTTCTAGTGTTGGTCGACCAAGTTCTTTAATTTTAATATTGTCTTCGTACAACAAAGAGCTAAAACTAGGAGTATATAAATTCTCGATTGAATTCATATTTATGTAACTAAAAAGAGCTAATAGAACGAACGATTCAACAAAACAAGTCCAAATAAACAAAGCAACTCTTGTGCAGCGCAGAATTCCATACATTTTGACATTAATTTAATTGAACTGCACAATGTACATGAACCTAGTGGGATTTTTTAGTTTCAAATTTTAATATTATGAGTTAAAGGCTTATTTTTTACTGTTTATCAAAAATTGATAAACATACTCCAGCGTTTTGTATCTCAACAAATAAAATTGAAGTTTTTACTGTGGAAATAACAAAGTGATACGAAAATAATAATTTATAATCAACTGAAATATTAAACACAGAGGGAAATATATAGTAGTTTATTTTAGTATTTAAATCAAGTACGATCACAAAATGGTTGAAGTGGTGTTAAATTAATCTGAACTATTTAATCTTTATGCAATATCAGGTATAAAAAAAGTAAGGGAATTAAAAAACGTGCCCTCTAAAATGAATCGTTTCTGCATATCATGTGCAATTGTAATTAAAAATTCGAGACATCTTTTTCCAACTGGTGATTGAATATTTTTAGGTAACTGTTAACAAAAAAATGCAGTCTAGCAACAAGTCCTTAACGCATTTTTTTAGATGCGAAGGAAAATCAGATCATACAGTAAACCAATTTTGACAATTGCATTGAGTAATAAACACCTTCCGGAACTGGATCGTTAACAGTCATTGACGGTAGGCGTTCGGTGAAGTTTAATACTTTTTTGGCCTTAACTTCCAAACCAGGGTGTACAGTTACAAATACCGAACTCAGGGGAGTGCAATTTCTAATTTATTTTTATTATAAAATGGTGTAATAAATTGCAAAAATAGAAAAAAATCACATAAAAAGAACAAAATGAAAAAAATCCCTTTTTCTCTATACCGTTAAAAAATACTTCAGGCCGTAATACTTGCGGTGTTCTTGTTGCCGTTAAAGAAAATATCTATAGGGACGTTAAGAGATTTATTCTCGGATTTATTTCGTATACATCAATATTTAAAAAAATACGAACTGTCGAAATTGGGTGTGTTTTGCAGTTGAGTACGGATAACATCACCCCCTTGGATAGTGTCGTTGTTATTGCAAACTAGAGCATCTAAAACCTTTTTTGTAGGTCTACAGATTCGTAAGTTGCTTTTCCTGAACTTTAAAATATAGCGACTTCACACACCCACATTTTCAAGATCGTTTAAAATATTTTTTATATTATAACTCGACCAACTAGAACATTGTATTGCAAAAAAAAAACAATGGCTCGAAAATATGTTCAGATTTGTTGTTCTAAAGAATATGGTGTTTTATTGCTATTTGGTTTAAAAAAACTTTTTGTCGCATAAAACCAAATTTTGAATAAAATTTTCAGCAAATTAACAACTCTAATATTATAACATAATATGATAAATAATTAATTCTAACTTTAAATAGGATTAATTTTCTTCAATGTCTTTTATAATATCGAATAAATTTTCATTTTAAATCCAAGCATGAAAGCACTTAAACTAGTTGTCCTAAAGATGTTATAATTTTAAATTTTAACTTACCTAAAAGAATCTTAAGGCTGTCATATGTAATATGCGACACTGTTTCACTAGGAACGACTTTTTCAAATGTTATTTCTTTATCTCTATAATCATCTTGGACCTAAAATTAAAATTATAATTAGTTCTTTAAGTACACATAAAAAACTACCTTTTATTTTCGTTCTCATTTATTGAACTGAACATTATTTAAAGCTTGCTAAAAAATTGGCAGCAAGGAACGAAAGGAAAATTTAAACATGTTTTATTAAATTTTAACCAATCTATAAACTTCATTCAATGCAAGAGATGGGTGTATTTGCTCATAACAATTTAAATATAACTTTGAAGAAAATATGCATCGATTATAGCTACCGTTAATTTTATTATTAGTTGGAAACATACATGGTGCATTAAAAAATTGTAGCATATTATAAATTGAAATGCCCAGCATTTTATAGCACGTTAAATTTTCCTAGAAACAGTTAAGCCCCATTTATTAAACATCGATTTTTTAACAGTGAATGACACCTAGAATAAAATTGCTATCAACCGAACTATGAGCTGCTAGTTGAAGATAGTTTTAGCTGTTAATATTAACAACATATGTCGTTCAGTATTTACAGCGAATAAAAATCATTGGTATAACTTCACCATTTTTTCAAAAGAGACTATAGACTGGAAATACATTTTCACCCCAAGGGAAAACATTTATTACTGGTCAACTAACAAAATTGCAGTAACTTTCGTTTTTAACGTCGTCGTTAACGACTAGTTTTTCAAAACAACCCTATAATGTTTGTTTCTTAATTAAATCTACGGTTACTATTACTACTGTAAATTTTCTTTTGAATCGTAATGTTTATGAAAATTAAAGCCATAACTATTACCATAATAAAAATAAACTAGTAGTACCACTCTCTGCCGACAAATTTCGGTAAATTGTTGGCAGCATACAAAGCGGTTCGAGCGTTGCGTCCGAGAACAGTGTGATTGGCGAAAACGAGTACATTAGTGTGTTTAATATTTTGAACCAATTCCTGTTTTGACGTCACGTAAACGTAACGTGAATGTAAAACACTGAAGCTGAATATTCTTATGGGTATATAATATATATGGGTTATAAAATTGAAATGAAAATAATTACTATTTAAAAATCTGTATTTCCAAAAATAATAAATAGTTATTGAGGAAGTCTTGAATTTTTGTCACCTCCAGTTTTTAGCCTCAATTCTAATTTTAAACTAAAATGTCGATTAGGTGATAACAATGGAATGTATACATCAAAAAATCCCCTAACATATATATTAATAAAACACATTAAATAAAACATTAAACGGATGCTTAAATTAAATAATTAAGAAATCTCTGTATCAATAACATATTAATACTCATTTTTTAGGATATTTTAAAGTTTTATTCCTCCCCCTTTTAACCTCCTACCAATTTCTGAATTGAAATGTTGAATAAATTGTACAACTTATTTTTTATTTAAATGGAAAATTTACCGGGTCAAATATTAAATCTGTTTTTGGGTGCCCAAAATTCGTAATTTAATTAATTTTTTTATTTGAATCAGAATTAATGAATTTGTATGTCTATAATATCTGAAAATATCATTGTATGTTCTCCGAAAGCATTTTAAAACATAACATCTCAAATTATTACCATAAAAAAACTAACTTTAGAATTAAAGGTATGTATATCTAAAAATCCGTAATAAGAAATACTACGTGATTTTACCCTAAAAATATTTTTTCTCATTTTATGCCCCTTTTAAATCCTTGATCAAAGTTAGTTTTTACACGTTGAGAGAAACTTGAGACACCTAAGACGATTTAAGTAAAAAAAAAAACATTTTTGCCATATTTGTTCTCATCTTGCAGATGCAGAAGTACTATTGCTTACACGACAGGTTTTTTATTTTAATGTGTGCTCATATTTTCTTAAATCTATCTGGCTAGTGCCCGACTCTCCTTTGCCGGCCCCGGCGTTCGGAAACTTCCGCAACAATTCGGCCACATCCGTAGGCACCAGTGATCGCGCGACGCGAAAACAATGTGGCAGAAATAGATCAAAGGATTTGGGAAGAAATGGACCTACTAGTTTAATTCTACTATGCTAATACTTTAATATTACAATCTCTACATGAAAAAGCTAACTTACGCAGTTAAACTATATCAGGATCTTAATGTATTTTATTCACATACAGTAACACCAATTATAGCTGGAATGTTAATAAAATAATTACTTGGGATATGTCCTTGGAACGGAAAACTAACAAATAGTATTTCTGAAGAATGTTATTTTTATTTGGGACAAGTGTTCTGATTAACTATAGAGCCTCTTTAACTTCATATAACGACTAGTATAAATACTTTCAATAGCGTTACCACTTTGAAATAATAAAAAATAAAAAGAAAAACGTCTGGGTTTCCATTTTAAATTTTAAACTATTTACCACTTTCGGATTAACCTGTACTCGTCTTGCAACCATTTAAATTCCAAAATGTGCATCCTTATGAAGTATTAAATACTTCATTAATCCTAAAATAGAATTTTAGAAGGAAGAATAATGGCGGCGAGTACCATATGTTAATTTACATCCAGTAAAGCCTGGTATATTACGTAGTAAGTCGCGAAAATATATGATTGTTGTTCCATTTGGGTCACAGAATATGGTTTTTACATTTGGCTTACAAAAACGAGAGCGTGTTTATTCATAATTTACTTTTCGAAACTTATATAAAATAAGTAAGTAAAAATGTATTGAAGTATCTAGTTATAAAATATAAAAAAAAAGATGTCTTCAGTAACATCGAAAACGCCATTTTGTCATTTCAAACTTCTTGTCAGTTGTAAGCTTATCTGCTACGATATAGTTTTCTGGATTCAATCGTTAATATCGTAAAGTATCTCACTGATTTTAACTCGACAAAGACATAGTTGAAATCAAAGCATTATGAGATTCGAAAAATAAACTGAAATAACTCACATCAGATTAGGTGTGACTACATGGTTATGGGACCACCGATTGTTATATTTTTTTTGTAGTACTGTGTATTTACTTTTTACTTACAACTACACAACTCAAACATTGAAAGAAACGTAAAAATAATAGTATCTGCAATATTTGCAGTAATTCGGCTTATCAGTCAATGGTATAAAAACAAAAGAAATAATTTTTCTTACTCTGTGCCAAGAATATTCTTAAACAGTAAGATTGAATTACTAATTGATTAACTATTAAATAATCGCAAAAATGCTCCAGTTTTTCTTTCGTAGCCGCCTCTTAATTTAGTCTGGCATACATAATATCAATGACAGATGATTCAATAGAGACAAAGGCGACACCATAAGAAACTGCCAATGCTTTTGGCAGTGGATTACTCAACTTAATGCCTTAGAAGGTTGGGCGCCCTGGATATAACCAAAAGCACTGGGTCTGATAGAATACCGTCAGAGTTTCTAAAAAAATGGTACACATAATTAGCCACTTCATTAAACATATTTTTTCAGGTCTCATTCATAAGGGCGAATTGCCAGCCTTGGGGAAGCATTCTTGGTTTGTTCCTATATTTAAGTTTGTGTTAGGAAAATAAATTCAGAATTATTGTGGAGTCTTATTATTACCAACCATATCCAAGCTCTTAGAATCCATTATAACAGAAGAACTTTTTGTCTGTCGCTAAAACAAAATGGTTTTTTTTAAAGGAAAATCTACTGCCACTAAAATGGGTGGCTTTCAGGAATACTTAGTAACATCGAGGGAGGTTCACAAGTGGATGTGGTAATACTTGGCAGTGTATAATCCCCAGATATAATTGTGACGTTAGGAGTACTATAAGATTCCCATTTAGAGCAAATATTTTTTTTGTTATTTATAAATGATATTACAACTGTATTTGAGAAGTGTGAGTCTATTTTATATGCCGACGATTAAAATTGTATTACCGTTAGAAGCTTCCAAGAATGTGTGACTGTCAGAGAATTCAGAATTCAGTGTTCAGATCTTGTGGAGTAAAGAACCACGATTTTTAGCAGATTTAGGGTATTTAAAATTAAAAAACGGCATTAGCTAGATGTAACCAAGTTAGCTTTTAGTTTAGAATTTTTAACTGTACTATTGTACTATGTATGTATTATGTGAATACATAAAAAAATACATTTAAATATATATTTTAAACTACTTACTGTTCTGGCAAACGACTTGTCTCTCATTGAATCTGGTATGAGGATCAATATAACGTCTTCGTCTAACTTAATACAATTATGAACGTATTCGTAATCCGACAAAAGCGTCGTTGGAACGAGATATTCATTGAAACCCCACACCTTCAGTGTATAATTTTGATGAGTTGGAGCCTCAATATCGCATACTAATTGTAAGGTTATATGTTCAACACTGGAAGTAACATCACAGGTAAAAGTTACTGGTTTACTGAAATCTGCTCCTTCAAAGTCTGGATGCACTCTTAATTTAATACTCAATCCATCGTTATATTTATAATTTACCATTGGACTTATCACTAAACCCATGTTTGAATCTGGGTCGTTGTATTTGTAATTGTTTCTCACTCTGTAGACCATACTGTAAAAGGCTTTTAAGTCCGGATCTCTAGCTAGAGCTTTCTCGTCATTCTGAACAACGTCGTTTAAAAGGTTATGCTAAAAAATAATACATTTGTATTATGCACAGTGTGATGGCTAAAACTGAAAAATTTAAATTATTCAATGTATTTCATAAGCGATAAGCAAAATATCAACGGACCACAATAGGGTCGTAAACCTTAGTTCAAAAAAGATTTTATCCCAAGTATTGTCGCATTTATCGAATTTTAATCATACATAGCCAAAAACCACGTAGGAAAATATTGTTTTATCATATATAACACCACAAGTTTTTTGCTTGGTAATTTCGCGAATGACACTTTTGTGACAAAACCAAAAAGCAACAAACTTGAGTATATAAGAGGAATATTTTACATTACCAAAATTTTTTCTCGCGTGGTGTTCGACATGTAATCAAAAGAAATAAAATATAACAACTTTATTTTTTAATGTCCATGAAAATAATTTTGATTATTTACAATACTGAAAAGGTGGCACCTGTCAAAATGACAAAATCAATTTTTTACTTTAACCCAACTAAATTTTGAATATGTAGCTTTTGTGCCAGCATTATGTTTTACTTACAACAGAACCTGGATACTTTACTCACCTTCAGTTTTTTTGATAAGTTTCTATCGATTGTCGACATGCGCGCTGTAGGAGGAACAGGAGGACTTGGTGAGTGCGGCGAGCTTTCTGCTATTAACTTACTTAAACTTGCATTTAAAGATGCATAAATCGGTTCTGATAGCCCTGTGTTTCCCGATATACTATTGTTTCCTGAGCCTGAGTAAATAAAGTCGTAATCATAGTATTCGTCATAGACGCTACCACATACCGAGAATGTGTCGTCGCCTAATAAAAAAACAAAGATTAGAAAATATTTAAATATTATGAAATTCAAAAGGATCTTTACTAAAAAGTTACTAACTAAATACAATTTTATAAAAAAAAACATTTTAAATTCTCAAAATGGTTACTGGGTGCCATATATAAAAGCATTGTATATCTTATAATATAATGGTAAAAGGGAATCTTAAATTGAAAAAGAAATCGAGTGTTATATCATATGAAGAGTTTTTTCAAACTTCATTCAGATCCAAAGTTCCAGATCGATACAATCGACTATTTCAAAATGATGGTCATTCATATTATTCGTCATAGACGCTACCACATACCGAGAATGTGTCGTCGCCTAATAAAAAAACAAAGATTAAAAAATATGTGTGATGTAGTTCTACTATTTGCGATAAACCCCTAATTCTTTAATATCTAACTTCATATCGTTTCCTATATCAGTCGGAAATAAAACATTGTTTATAAGAATAACTTAAAACGCAAAAAGGGTGTATTTGCTAAGATTTTGCAGTTATCTCATAAAGCTTTGTAATTTACATACACTAAAATGATTTATAAAGGCATCCAGACCGCGTGAGGTATTGGTAAGTTAAACAATGTTATTTATTCTTGTCTTAATGTGTTCAATTTATTGTTGCTCATTTTTTAAATAGGGTTAAGTACAATTTCTGACATTCCAATTAGATAGATTTATCATAGTACGACCAAATGTAATGTGTCTTCTTCTTTTTCTTTATTATAGGCCCTTGAGAAAGTGGTGATTGACCACGAAACGTTGGGATATAAATTACCATAGTGGTTTTATTTGCCTGCCCTCTTCCCACTATAATCCTCTACATTGAACGATTTAAAGGGTGCTATACGAATTCCATTAAAAAATATATAAATATTATAAAATTTAAAAGGATCTTTACTAAAAAGTTACTAACTAAATACAATTTTATAAAAAAAAAAACAGTTTAAATTCTCAAAATGGTTACTGGGTGCCATATGTAAAAGCATTGTATATCTTATTATATAACGGTAAAAACTTCATTCAGATCCAAAGTTCCAGATCGATATAATCGACTATTTCAAAATGATGGTCATTCGAAGATGTCTTAGAACTTAAAAATGTGGAAGTCAAAAATCTTAGAAGTTTTTATTTATTTATTCTCAACATTCCCAACCAACGTATAAGTTCATTACAGGGAATACTAACAATACTAATATTATAACAAGCTAACAATTAAAAATAATATTAAATAACAAAATAAATAATAATTGAAGAACAAAATAAATAATATTAACACAGTCAAAATTATAACGTTTCGATAAAAATGTTTTTTATTTCCTTCTTAAATTTTATTAAAGTTTTTATACTGCGAAAATGTATTGGTAATTCATTATATATTAATATACCACTATGTAATAGATTTTTTTGCAAAACTGCTTCGAATATCAATTTTAGTTAATAAATCTGTTTGTCGTGTGTCATGACTATGTATAGTATGTCTTTTTTTCTAAATCTATATTGAATAATTGACCTTTTAAGTATTAAATTAATGAAAATGCTTGTATTTAATTTATAAATATGGTTAGTATCTAAAGAGTAAAATTTTGTATATTCATTTATTCTTGGTTCTAGGAAAGTAAGTTTATGTATAGATTTAATAATTTTATTTTGTAAACAACATAAAGTTTTCAATGTTTTGAAATTAGCAGATCCTCAAAGTGAGATCAAATAATGCAATTTTGAATATATTAATGCAAAATAAATATTTTTCATACATTTTAATGGTATATTACAACGAATTTTTTATAGAATTCCTACTACAAGAGATATACTGTTTCTAAGGTATTCTCAATAATTTTATTCCTCACTTGATCCTTAATTAAATGATCATCTGTATACTCTGAGTGTATTGGCTTAGTATATTTTTTAGTGACTAGAGTTCTATTAAAGGAAATTACACATTTTTCATTTTAGGACACTGTAATTAGCCCACACATACACATAACAATTTAATTTAGGATCGGACTGAGGAGCAAATACTTAAGGTTTAACATAAAAATATATATATATATATATATATATATATATATATATATATATATATATATATATAAACAATTAAATGATGGATCAAAAAAATCGTGTTGTAACAGTTGCATTTTACAAAAGACTTATTAATCAAACTGATTTTAGTTAAAGGGTTTTAGCATAATACTAATTAGAAGTTCACCATTATTATGCTAAAACCCTTTAACTAAAATCCGAGGTAACAATTTGATCCATCATTTAATTGATTAAATATTTTTATGTTATGAAATATTTGTCTGATCATTCTCAAGGTTACGACAAATAAAAAACAAACACATTAATAAAAGTATTAAATTAACACAATTTATCAAATAATTGCAAAAAGTTCGCATTTATAAGTTCTTTCACTTGAATCTTAAGGCAGGTCCACACCAAAGGAAACATAAAAGAAATAATGTGTTGATTCTTAATATTCGTTAATGCTATTCATTGCTTTCGGCAACTAAAACAAAAGCCCCTACACGTTGTGTGTTTCCCAAAAAGCTATAAACAACATCAATATTGGCTACATTTTTGTTGTAGGAAGTAACTACTGTTGATTTGAAATTGGCATCCTTTTCAACTCCTGTTTCCAGTAACAAATTACAACAATTAGTAATAAAAGTTCCTCTATGTTCCCTTTTACGAACCCGCCTTTAGAATTCCACTTACAAAGTGCACACCAAACACACCACAATAAAAAATGAAAAGAACTTACCAGAACAGTCTGGACTCATGGTTCTTCCATAATAGCTCCCATAATAACTCTGTGAATCAGATAAAATAGGATCAAATTCCTGTAATATGCTCACCCTAACGCTATTCTTATCATCTACTTGTGCCAAGTCGATAAGGTTATTTGAATGGTTCTCACTATTACGAATCTCGGTCTTAACGCTGTTTTTCGACGATATAGTCGAGGTTGACGCTAGTTTTGAATATGCCGCAGACGATTTCGGAGGTAAAGAGGAATGGGGAGGCGGCTCTCTTTTTTGGTTTTTAGGTGGTAAAGCGGGTGGAGGCTAAAAGAGAAAATGCTGCCCTTGAAACATTGCTATGATTAGCGCGAAATAAGTTCCATACATTTATTACTGAAATAAAACTTGCTCGGCTAAGGTGTTAGAAGCTGATTTTATTTAAAAAAAAACATTCTAAATGGGTTATGGAAAGAGACCTATAATATACGAAAACTTTATTTTATAGCGACTGGATAATTTTTCCAGTACCGGTGAAGAGATTCTTCGGGTAAAGAATTATTTTGTAACAAAATCATCGGTCTAACGCCCTTCAGTGGACAATGATTCTATATATTTAAAATACTACTTGTACTGCACCAATTTACACGTTTTTTTTTAATGATCATCTGGTTACCGAGATCTTTCAACACTATGTTTTGTATTGTTTATGTGTTCTTCAATAACATTTCTGGACGATATGGTGAATGCGCCCCATATTCTTATAATTTCACTGGAAACTCATCGCGCCATCTAACGGAAAAGGCAGAACAATAATAATAATTGAAACATAAATAATTAAAACATTATTCTGACAACTAGGGTACAATATGTTTATTGCAAAATGGCAGTTAACACTAGGTCACTATGCAACCAGTTATACGTCAGTTTTCGTTTTTTTTATCGTTACGTGCTGCTAATTTTGATAGTCTGATATAATAAACTAACAGACTTTTGCAAACGTTTCCTTTATTCCGCGAATTATTATTTTATTAGAAAATATTATTACACCTATACCTAGGATGCAAGTGGTAAAATTTAACTTTAACCCAAAATATGGGATAACTTGTTATCTCCTTAAAATTCTTAGGCTGGTTTTTATTATGTATGTTAAAAACAATATAAGTAATATTACACATATTATTTTAACCCAAAATGTGGGATAACTTGTTATCTCCTTAAAATTCTTAGGCCTGTTTTTAATATGTATGTTAAAAACCATATAAGTAATATTACACATATTATTTTGTTTTATTGTTAGGCATAGGGATCGACCGGCATATAAATTAATTCCGCCTGAAATTATTTTAAAGAAAAACCAACATATTATACAAAAGCTTGACAATTATGATTATTTATTTAATAATTTTGCTACAACCTAATTTATTTAGTCTGACTTTTTATTTTGTTAATCTATTATTTTGTCTCAATATTTTTTTCTTTATAATTATTCTTAAAAGCTACTAATACCACGATTTCGCAATAGCTAATTGTAAAATTACTTCTATGTGTAAATTTTTGTGGATTTGACATATGAGTCAAAACTTCCTCAGGTGACTTTTGTCATCTCTAAAGGTTAAAATATTAATTATATTATAAAATATAAGGTTCTGTTTAGCACGAAATACAATAAAATATTTCACCCTTTTTTTAAAACTATTTAAAAAAAAAACGAAAAACTGGACTTCATTACACGATTTGAACCAGGCTTTTGAATTTAAACTATAATATTTTCAGATTATAGAGGTAAGGAGTGGGGAGAAGAAAATTGATACCTATAATAAGGCGCTGTACATTTATGAGTTGGGTTAAGGTTTTAAAAAATAAATCCTACAGAATATTAAGAGAAATCGAGCTTTTAATGTTTAAGGTCATTGGAAACAGAATATCCTACAATTTTCGTAAGAGTGACATTTTCTATACGATGCAGCCGTTAGATTATAAAAACTGTAAAAAGAACCAACATTCCGCAGTTTTTTGCTTCCAAATGTTTATTAGCTCACCTCAGAAACCCACGAAAACTCATTACTCTTATTTAGGATGGCCAAAGTGAAATAAAATCGTTTCTAGCTTTTTAGAAATTAATGAAAGGCACGGCCCTTTTTTGTTCTAATTTGCCTCGTCTATTACACAACATTTAAAATTTTCTGCTCTCTTTATCCGGTGACTGAGGATTATAATAGGAAGTAAAAAACTTCTTACCAATATTAGCCAATAAAATACATCCTGAGTTATTGTCCATAAAACAATTTTTAGTATTGAAAAGAGATGACAATAGTACTGAAGAAATAACAATATCTACAATTAAATGAGTCCGTTAATCTACTACTAACACCTTTTACGGCCGATTAAATTAAAAATAATGTATAAAACATATTTTCTAACTCCTAACACAATAACATAAAGCAAAGCAACACAAAAGAAAAGACACATACAAAATGTTTTGCAGCCTCCACGTCCGTGGCACAATCAATAATTAAAATTAGACTAGATCATTCTTTGTGTTATTTTCAAAATTTCTTTGGCTAGAGTAGTTGAAACATTCTTTAAATTCCTGAAAATGCAGATTCTTGTTTTAACAACAAAAATTAACTTCTTTCAGTTAAAAAAATTATTTTCACTGCCCCCAGTCAAATTTTTAATTACAAATAACAGGTAAAATTTTGCACTAATAGTTTTGCGTAAGGCAAACATGATACCTTAATGATCTCACCATAAATAAAAAAAACTCAAAGTTCGCCTCTCATTAAGTGTTATCAAAACTTTAGTATATTTCGATTATTTAAATGTTTCCATTTGTCAAATTTTGATTCCAGAACAAGCTCTTTTCCAAAAAGATGTGCATATATCATATAGAAGCAAATAAATATTTAAATAGTTACCGAAATATGTAAAAAATAAACTAAATTGAATAGCAAAAATGTTATTTTCTTTTTGTGTAATTCTAAGAATTTTTCATCACGCAAAATACATTTTTTGTCAAAGTTAGTCTAATGCGCAATTTGTAACAACGTCTAGTATTATTGTCGTAAATATTTACATAATTCGTAAATCCTATTTTGCAATGTGTATCGATTTATTTTTCGTGTAGATCAAAAAAAAAAACTAATCGGTGAATACCTTTACTTTATTCGGTAGTATTTTTAGTTTCCAGGAATATGTAGAACCAAAGCCATACGCCAAATAGACGATACATCCAATGAAAATAAAATAAACTCTAAAGAGATCTTAACTTTGTATTGTATTCCGTATAGCTGGGACCCATCGAGAGTTAATTTATTTGTACCGAATGGACTCTCTAATTGAAGTATAACTGACCTTTGATAGAACTCAATACTGGGATATTAGATATTTATAATTCTAGTAACATATATGATGGTATGTTATGCTTGTAGATCATAGATGTAGTTTTAGTACAATTTAGTTACAATGATAATTAATAACAGGTAATGATTCTATTCACAATTGATTTATTTTTCAAAAACTACTTTGTCCTTCAGATATAAAAAAATCAACATGAGGAAAAGTGAGTAACTAAGTTGCCTTTTTTTAAGCTGTGTCGGGCAGTAGCAAAGTAAAATTCTACACAAAAAATGAATCCCGTTTCATTGAGTTATTAAAAATAACTTTTTTCCAAAACATTTACAAACTGATTTAGAAAGAAAATTTATAATTTTAAAATACTTGCTCCTTTTCTTGAGTCCAAGATTTTCGGTTTAAAACTGTTTTTAGATAATTATAATCGGTTACTACAATTTTCGACGAATAGAATGTCAATGATTATTAGTGCACAGGTCGATTTTAGGATATTTTTTATACCTGTATTCCGTTATTCAACTATTCATCATTATCGAATGATACACTTAATTAACTGTTAAAATTGTATTTTTAGACAAGACTAGATAAGACCCAAATAGTATCATTTAGTAACGAGAGGAATGTGAATTTAGGAACACTTGGGAAAGTTGGGATCTTTCAGATCAGTGAAATACTTGAGTGTTCCAGATTCACGATTGATGAAAAGGGCACTGAATATCTGTAGGTGTATAGAAGATCCTTCTGGATCAATTTGGTGTCTAAAATCCCACATAATGCCCCCATATAGCTCTGCACAATACTAATCACTTATGGAGCTCACTTGTGGTTTCCAGCGAATCGTAGGACACAGGCAAGAGGAAGTTCGATAGATTTAGAAACTTGCGGGTCTGCACATACCTGGACTGGAACCATAAAACCCCCCCAAATATTTATAGCTTTGGGTGAAAAACGTGTTGAATGTTTATGGGTTCTTTGACCAATTTTTCATAGATAATACTATGGCCTTTATTTTGACAAAATTAGAGATAACTCTTCCATTGGTGAATCTAGTTAAGAAATAGAAGTATCGATTCACTATTTAAATATGTCCCCGTGGCTTTCTAGTACATCTGTCTACAAATGATAAACGGCACTTTGATTCGTTTTTTTAAATTTAAATATGACCGAAATCCTTTATTTTGCTTTAGATATTGTAAAGCTTTATTTTTCCGTTAAATAGGAACTTTTGGCTTTAACAACAAATAAGCTCCTGGGCGTAAATTTTTTATCAAGCTATATATAAGGTGCTTAATATAGGCTTAAAAATATCTCCATCTCTCCCAAATTTGGAAAAAATTATCTAGAATATTTTAGAATGCATGATTGCATCCTCTGAAAATAATGGCCTTTTTTTTAGAACAATTCGTTTTTATGAGTGTTTTTGTTTTAATATTGGTCATACAAAGGGCACATAACGAAGATTACACATTTCAATATTTAAGTGTAAACATACCTTTGTCTACTAAAACCAATAAGGACATTTTAGTCCACAAGATTCGTCAGAAAACTGAGCATAAATAAAGATTATAGCAACAAACGCCTATAGATTTTTAGTTTTCAATAGAAATGCTTAAAGTTTAGTATGATATTTAACGCGTCTAGATAACCATTGTTTAATTATACTAGTTCTATTAATATCCAGGATCTAGCCAAAAACATTAAGTCAATATAATTTCATCTATCTCTATGAAATATGAAGTCCTTGCTATCACTTTTCTAACAGAATGCTTGTTCTAAGCAACGTTTTTAAAAGTGCTATTACCAACAATAATTAATTTTATTTCGCCTTGTCCTTATATAATGTTAATGATGTCTTCTTATGTATCACCCACACATATCCACCCCTCTATAGGTTCATGTTTATCATATACCAGACACGTACATAAAATGCTATTAGAAACTAATTGTCCCAACACTATCAGTATATACCTCTTCAAAAATATGATTCGCAGACGTCTTTCGGTAAGCGAATTGAACTTTATTTTGCATTTATCTGAAAGAGGTTGGTCCGATAGAAAAATTACCAATCTTCTCAAATAAACATTAATCTGTGATACACCATGCAATGCCTAGATATCGAGAAACTCAATATTGACGAGGGGCAGGTTACTTAAAAAAGATCCACCGAAATGACGACCACTATATTCATATACTTGTACGAAGAGCACCTTTAAAAAATGCGACTCAAATTATTAACTCCATTAAAGCAACTGGAACTGATATTTCAAATGAAACTGATAAAAGAAAGTTACACTAACAAGGTTTAACTGCAAGCCGACGTGCTGCTTGTCCTCTTCTAGGATACGAACATAGAAGATGCCGGTTGTTGGCTCTAAATTATATTAACTGGACTCAAGAACAGTGACAAAACATGTTTCCAGACAAAACCAGATTTAATGTTTTGACCAGATAATCGTACACTTTTGTGGAGATAAAGGAATGAGAGGTATCGGGAAGAAATGATAGAACCTAGACTGGCATTTGGAGGGGGTAGCCATACTATCTGGGGACGAATCATACCATAACGGCCGAATTAATTATTCTTTAGGGTGTCTCAATGAACTCTACATGATGCCGAAATAATTGCTTATTGCTAGAGGTAATTCCATTTGCAGCGAATTTTGGACCACAGTTTGTGAGCGTCTATTCAATTCTTGAAACTACCAATATTTCAAGACAAGAATGATTTGACCACCGAGTTCACTAGATTGCAGCGACATATTTGTTAACGCTTTTGCTAATAAAAAAGCAGCTTTTCGCATTATTTTTTACCGTATCTTCTACATAAATAATTAAGTCAACATGTGTATGAAGATTTATATTCATCTTATTTTTTGGTTAGATCTTGTACATTTACAGCATCCGCCAAAAAAAATGCTTATCTAGACGTGTCAAATATCTTACTAAACTTTCAAAGATTTCCACTAAAAACCAAAAATCGAAAGGTGTTTGTTGCTATGTTCTTTATTATGCTTAGTTTTCTGATGCATCTTGTAGCCTAAAATGTCCTAATTAGTTTTAGTGGACATATGTGTGCTTACATTTAAATATTGAAGACTGTAATATTCGTTCTTTGCGTTTTGTATAACCAATAGTAAAAAAAAAAACATAAAAACACACTGAAAAAAAAACGTCAGTACCGTTATTTTTGTCATGATAAAAAAAATCAAAACCGTCCCGAGCTAACGGTTCAGAGAATGCAAACATGCTCCTTAGAATATTCTTGACTATTTTCTCTAAACATTTGGGTAAGATAACGATATCAAATTTGTAACCATTATATAAAGTGCTCTGTATAAGGCTTAGTAAAAAATCTACGCCCATGAGCTTACATTTCGATAAAGCCAAAAAAATAGCTCGAAAGAAAAAAAACTTTTAAAATTTCAAAACAAATTGAGTGCCCCTCATCAATTGTGGACCAGTTTATATTCATTCCAGATAGCTCTGCTTATCGAAGCTATAAGTGCCCGAAATATTTCCGACATCCACAAATTTGTAGACCACAAACTGTCCCTTTAGAAACTTCGGGAAACAGTGGCGCAGCGGAAAATTGCTTTTGGGGGCTATATACTTTCCATTTGACGCGCTGCTGAGTTTCCAAGTACATTATATTATTCTTATTGAGCCTAGCAATATAAAATAAAATACATAAGCTTCAAAACATTTTATTACTTAAACTTGGGACTCTGAGGGGGAGTTAACCCTCACCTTGCTAAATGTACATCATATTCAAATAAAAAGCAATGTTAGAAATAAAAACCTTATCCCGAGAATACTCAACACTCAACTCAAAAAATTAGTTACCCCGTGAACATTAATAAAACGAAATGAAATAGGTAAATTATATATACAACAAAGGCATTACCTATTAGCCATAACACTAAGTAAATAAAAAACATAAAAACAGAAATGGTATTACAAAAAAGCTGCCTATAGTAGAACAACAAAAGAACAACCCTGCTAGGGAGTAGAAAATCAACAAAACATAGTAGCGATTTTTTTGTTTGAAATGTATGTTTACAAAATTTAGAAAAATTCCATATCATATAGTCGCTGTAACATATTAAACCTGATTTATTTACCTGTATTTGAGATATTAATTACACCAACACTACTGTCACCAACTCAAGCACTTTCTACACTACGTTTTGAATACTACTTAGAAAGCCTTTATTTTCTAATGCATTTTGTACAACTTATAAATTAGGAGTAACTGAGTTTTGCAAAACATAATCGGAAACGAAATATTAGAAATTAAATACCAATTAAATTTAATTACATTAAAATCACATTCATGGTAATGTTTTCTGTAATTATAATTGGAGATTTATTTTTACCTATTAGGTTCGTATTCTAAAATTACAATTACAGGTATATGAGAGAAAGTTTATAAGATATTTACCTACATAATAACTGAAGACACTTCATAATACATTGTTTGGAAGTACCACACACAGAACGGTTTTGGATGTCCGATTACCTCTCCAGAAACTCTAATTAGAATTTTTACTTATTTTTTAGCATTTAACAAGTTTACTACCCTTTATAAACAAATTCCAGAACGAAAACAATTAAATTATTGCACAAAATATATTTTTTACCTAAAATATGTTTAATAAACACTTTTTTTGCTTGCTTAATAAGCTAGGGTGTAATGTTGAAATTAAAGGAAAAAGTAGATATTTTAAAGAAGATAGAACTGGGTGAAAGTTATTCAAACATTTCATCAGAATATGGAATTAGAAAAGCTACAATAAGTGATATTAAGAAAAACAAGGCAACATAATAAATTATTATTCAGCTACAGATGAATGGCCCGCAGATAGAAAAACTTTAAAGCTTAGTTCAAATCCGGCTGTTGAAAAATCTTTATTTACATGGTTTCTGCAAGAAAGAGGTAAAGGTAAATATGTAAAAATATATGTGTACAGAGCTTTCATTTATATTTTGACACATTTTCTCGTTTGTCTTTAAAGATAAAGATATCAAATATGGCATATGTATAATCGGTAACCGAAGGCACATTTAATGAAATAATAATATACAGGGTTTACAATCTAAAAATATACGTTATGCATATTTCTCCTAACTATTTTTAAATGTTGGATATTCTTAAAAGATAAAGTAAGAGAATCCCATCACTTTTGCATTTAAGGTTTTTTGTGCCTCCTATAGTTAAAGCTATAATTAGGTATCAAAATATAAATGAAAGCCCCCAAATAGTTATGACTTATCACTATAAAGTTATTCTTTTGTTACAGGTACTCCCATTTCGGTAAATATTTTGTGCGAAGAAGGAAAGTTCTTCTACAAAAAAAAACGATTTTCAAGCTAGTGCCGGGTAGCTCCAAAATTTTAAGAATAGGTTTGGTATCGGTCAGTTGACCGTATGTAAAAAATCGCTCTCAAGTGATGTTGATAGTTGCCATTTATTAAAAAACTTAGACAAATGATTCTAGAAAAAAAGTTAACACCTGACCAAGTTTATAATGCGTATGAAACTAGACTCTATTGGAAAGTGTTGCCAAGCAAAACATTGACTCACTCTGAGGAAAAATCAGCACCTGTAATGAAAATTAGCAAAGAGCGGATAGCGTTTATGCCCTGTTCTAATGTCACTGGAAGCTATAAGCTTAAACTGTTAGTCCTAGGTACAAGTTTGAGACCACGGGCCTTTGGAAACTCCAATATTCCAGTTTCTTATAAAGGACAGAAGCAAGCTTGGGTCACAAAAGAAATGTTTACATACTGAGTTTGTGCCATCTGTACGGCAAAAAATGAAAGAACGTAACCTTAACCCAAAAGCGTTTTTACTATTAGACAACGCATCAGGATATCCCACAGACTTATCCAGTGAAAATAATGACATTTCCGTGCCGTTTCTACCTCCAAGTTGTACTTCATTGTTACAACCGATAAATCAGCACGTAATGCAAGCCATCAAATTATTTTATCACAAAAATCTACTTTAAAAAGTGGTTGAATCTGAAGACTCCATTCCTCAGACATTAAAAAATGTAAATTTAAAGCATGTTGAATTTTCTTTGGATAATGTCTGAAAAAATGTAAGTTCCGACTTAATAAAAAAATCATGGAATAAGATTTGGCCATCAGAAAATCTCACATGACGATGATGATGAAGACAGTATTCCATTAACCAGATTAGCCCAAAAATTGTCAGATGTCGAGAAAATAGCAGAAATAGAAGATGGTTTACAAGTGATTTGCAGTCTTGGTCGAAAACTTGACTTGAAATTAAATAATGAAATTGAGGAATGGGCAGTTGGGCGTAATGAACCATCATGATATTATCCAAAACCAGCTTGACGACGGTAGTAGTGAGTCTAGCGACGAAGAATATGTCCACTTGGTAAAACATGGAGAAGGTGTGTTAGCTTCTGACAAATGTATACAATGGGCAACTCAAAATAATATACCCAATCATTGACCAGCCCTAGTTAATATACTTTGAAGTCAAGCTTTAATGTCTGAAAAACAAAGCATGAAACAAAAGAAAATCATAAATTTTTTTGCCGAAGTCTCAGAAAGTGTAGATGGATAACTTTTTTGTTTTACAACAGACTGTTCGGATTAAAGAAGTTGTGTGTATATATATATATATATATATATATATATATATATATATATATATATATATATATATATATATATATATATACATATATATAGATACTATTACCAGATCATCCCCATATAACTCTTCATTTTTGGTCAAAATTACAATCGGTTAGTTTTTAAGCTATGCCGCGAACTGACAGACAGACAGACAGACAGACGCGCCGACGGATTTGATAAAACATATTTTTTGGCATCCAGGGACGCTAAAACGTAAAAATAAGTAAAACCTGAGAGAGTGATTTTTTTCACGATTACAAACATTTTAATTGGCCGTTATTTTGTTCGGCCATCTTGAATTAGTACCACAAATTTGCTAGTTGACCCCTATACCACAATTAGCTATGGCACACGATTTGAAATCAATTCATTAAGTACTTTTTCAAGCTGAATTCTTAAATATTTTATTAAGCCGCCATTTTGTTCCGCCATCTTAGATTCGCACGTTACCAGTTGATTTCAACATAATACTTTTTGCAAAATTTGAGATAAATTGGATAAGAAGTTTTTTAATAGTATTTTTTTAATTTCACTAGGCCGCCATTTTGTTTCACTATATTGAATTACCAAAATGTTATTAGGTCATATGGGGATATAAGACCCTTAATTTTTGGCCAAAATTTGAAGTCAATCGGGTAAGTAGTTTTTTAGCTACGCCGCGAACAGACAGACCGACGGAATTGAAAAAACATGTGTTTCATCTGTTCACCTTGAAACTTGAAGATCTGAAAAAATCTCGGAGGGTGATTTTTTCACGATTACAATACTTCCCCTTTTACAAGGGAAGTAAAAAGGAATAACATTGTCCAACCAAAAGTTGTTTGATTCGGTTTTTGGGCTGACATTAATATCAACTCAAATTTGACGGATTTAGAATAATGACGCTCGCCAAGAAAAGTGTTTATTAAACATATTTTACTTAAAAATGTGTCTCTAATAATTATAGTGTCGGGATAGATAAATGAAAAAAAAAACCGCTTTGATGATACCTAATAAGGCTTGGACATTTCTAGTTTTTTTTAAGCATCATACAAATTACTTTATAGAATGCCAAACGTCAGACCGCAATAAAAGCTGAGAATAGAGAAAACTTTTGAATTTAAAATATTTCATAAAAATGTTAAAACCACTGAACCTTAATAAAATATCGCAAAATTTATGACTAACTGTGTAAACTTGTATTTTGCCTAACCTTATAATAAATTTGTGGGCAAGGTTAAAAAACAAGTTGGATTCCATTCATAAAAACTCCAATTCATCTCTAGTGGCATATTGCGATATCATATCTTTATTTTTGACGTTGATAAAAAAATATATGCCACCTTTGTCTAAACTTGCTGTTTTAAATAAATTGATAAATTTTAGATATCGATAGTTATTAATGTCTGTCGTCAGTTTACCTACCGATAGTTACGATGCAAGGAAATATTTATATGGCGGTAAAGTCCTTGCAAACCTGCAAATAGATCAGCGCCAAAAAAACCCTGCCTTTCGTCAATTAATTACTTGCAAGAGTAATATCCCCCGCTTTAAACCGACGACCAAAAAAAAATCCTCGACTTCAATTAATTACATATGTAATATACAGAACATAAAAAATGGGTCAACCCAATTGATAACTATCGACACTTATCGGATACCTATATCTAGTTATGAGATGTTTTAGAATTATAAACATTAATATTGTTTTCTTATTAATTGTAAAACACAATAGCAACATTATTAGATCAATTTTTATAAGAAAAATTTAAATAAAAAAAATAATTTACTAATATCCAATTCCTACCTCTACATGTAGACCAACACATTAGGTGCATTTGTGTACCAGTGATAAAAAAAACTTTTCATGCGTACTTAAAAAAACAAATAAAAGCAATTATCTCGTGTACAGAAGGTTAGTATATTAATCCAAATGTCCAACTAAAGAGAAATTTTCTAAAAAACTATTACCATTAGTGTGACTATTAACTTAATTTTAAATTAAAAAACTTACCTCAGGCGCAGTACTCCCCATAATAGGAGGTTGGGGTGGCATACTAATATGTGGATAATTGCCCGCAATACCTGACTTAAATCCGATATCGGAAACATTAACAGCAGATGCCATCATTCGCGGATAGCCCATCGCCGGGTTTACCATGGGTGGAGGGTAGTATCCCATATTTCCCGGCGGATAATACAGAGAAGCTGGTGGGTGATAGCTGTACTGCGGCTGATGTGGATAACCACTTGGACCCGGGTAGCCCGGCGGTACTTGAGGGTACCTAGGAGGGCCCGCGTGTTGCCAATAAGGATGCATCTGAGACGACTGTTGTTGAACTACGGCAGGTGTAGAAACGCGAACAAGTTGATTGTTTGTATTATAACTAAAAACAAAAATAGCCTCGTCATAAACCTTATATTTAGATAGCACGTTCTTATCTTTAAACTGATTAGGTTTATTGTGATCGATAAATCGTTTTGGATAAGATATTAAGGCAAAATAATAATATTTAGGGTACTGGTGATGTTTCAAAATATTTAACGTATCACACGAGTTTTTTATTAATATTTATTACCATTAATTGAAAATATCTCTTATAAACTTATATACAATTGTAAACTTTACATTTGGATGAATATTATTAACTTCGAGAAAATATGCAATTGTCGTTCAATTGCTGAAACACATGCTACTGTTTTGCTATCTTGGACTCGTAATGGAATGTTGCCAGTTCGTATGTAACACTTAATTTGTGTGCAACATTTGAGGTAAATCGAATAATTAGTTTTTTAGTAATACAAACAAATTTCATTTCAAAGTCAATCGGGTAAGTAGTTTTTTAGCTACGCCGTGAACTGACACACAGACAGATGCAATTAAGAAAACTTATTTTTGGCATTTATGAATGCTAAAACGTGAAGATATGCAAAACCTGCGAAGGTGGTATAACAATTTTATTTGGCCCCCATTTTGTTCAGCCATCTCAATGTTACCAGGTTATCCCCATCTGACCCTTAACCCCAGAGCCGTATCTAGGTGAAAATTTCGGGGGGGGGGGGTTAGATAAAAACAAATTGGGAGCTTAAAAAACAACACTATAATCCCTAAATGAGTTTTATTGGTCAATAAAAAGGTTAAACTTAACAAAACTAATTATCTAATAGAAATAACTACATAAAAATAAATAACTAAAAAATGGTTTAAATTTAAACAGATTTAACGTCAATGTATAAGATAGGAACTATAATAATGACTGAATACGTGACAAAAACAGGTTAAACTCAAATACATTTTACGCCATAAATTTAAAAATTAAATTATAATAATAGTTGAACATATCTATGCTTTTCTCTTGCAAAACGATTTAACACCTCTGCGGTATCAATTTTTATATTTCTGTGCACGCTTAAAAGTACAAGACCTGTTAATCTTTCTTGACCAGCTGAATTTCGCAGATAGTTTTTTAATCATCTTTTCAGAAGAAGCTGTGGATACTGGTAATGTAACAAGAATTTTTAAAAGAATATGTACATTCGGAAACATGAATCTATTACATGCTGAGAATGAATCAAGTGCGTCTTTTGATGTCTGATTTGCTTCCATATTTGCAACTCGTATCGGAGTCTAAAAACTCTTCGTATAAAGAAAAGTCTTCTACCTTTACTGAATGTGTAACGCACATATTTGGAAGTAGTAAATACAATGACGAAAGTGATTTTTTATGGATCGAAAATCTTTCAGATAATTGTTCGATAAAATCATCAAAAAGGGGAATTGCTACAGTTATTCGATAATATTTTTCTGCAGTGGCTACCACTATATTAGAACGGTTCTGCTGACGAGCAGCTATTCTAGGCATTTTAATTCACGCATCATTATCCACAGACTTTATAAGCATTTCGGATTTTTTATATATATTATTAAATTCGTGATCGATATTAAGTGTCATTTTTTGTTTAGTGTTACCATTTTTTATCGTGAAGCGGAAAATAATTGCATTTGTGCATCTAACAAATCGCATTTTGAAAAGTGCATTTTTTTAAATGATTAAGAACTTGGTAAATAATGAATAAAATGGACCAAATTGTATAACTACCCATACAAAATACATTGGCAAAACAAAATTACACCAAATTAATTTTTTAGCATATTTAGCGTATAATACTTCTCAAAATAAGGAAAAAGTGTTATATATATGAACACAGGTCGGCAAATGCTTTATTCGCGAAATACAGTTACATATTAAACGTTATTCGCCCAATATCTCGGAACTAAAGGGTTTTCACTTTTTTGCTCATAAAATTTTTTTCTTACTTTGAGATGTACTATAGCCTAAATATGTTAGAAAACTAATTTGGTGTAATCCTATTTTCCCCGTGTATTTCAAATTGGAGTTGGGCAAAGTTTAACACCTGGTATATTAAAGACTAGGTAAATTGAGGAATATTTCGAACATCATCCTGAGTAATAAAATTTGGAACATTTTATTCAATATTTATCAAATTATTACTCACTTCAACATGCATTCTCTAAATACATTTTTTTTTCGAAAAAAAAAATTTCGAAAGTGGAATGCTATAATCCCTGGACAAAAAAATGGAACTTCAAAAGCAATATGCGAATATAAACATAATATGACTGAAATTAATATCCAAATTTACTTCAGTCCGATAAAATAAACTGCTAAAACTTTGTTTACTTATGGCGAGCCGCATCTGATCATCATTGTCAACAATGTTACGTATGCCAAATTTTAAACAAATTTTAGCTTAACGAGAATTGACAGAAAAATTTCACGATTCCACGCAAGAAAAAACGTAGGAAATAATAATGAGGACAACTTTTAATTTTTTTAAGGTCACTTTTTCATATGGGCACTAACTAAAAACGTAGAGGCACTCTGTATAATAATGTGTATTACCATGTGTCCTTTGGCTATTGTAGTAGCGGTTTAATCACAGTATCTGTTTACACGTTACACAAATATGATTATTACTTAGTATCTGCAGGTAGTCAGCCACTATTAATTTAAGTTAATTATATAGCAATGCACAATACACCTACCTATATATTTATTAAAGATCTTAGTCACTTGCTTCGAATTTCCTTAACGTTAATCTATTCAGTTAACAGACAGGGAAATCCCCTACTCACTGAAAGAGCAGCGCGGCATTGCTAAATTGCACGGCGTTAGAAGTGGTCTAGCCCGTTTTCCTGTCTGACCAACGTTACCAGTTGATTTTTTATTTCTTTTAATTTAGTATTATATTTTTATAATTTTGTTTAAATAAACCCCCCCTAGATATAGCCCTGCTTAACCCTTACCAACATTTGAAGTCAATAGTTTTTTAGCTATGACGCGAGCACTCACACAAACCAGTAGACTGACGGACTCGAACAAGTTTTTCGGCATCTAGGGATCTTGAAACGTAAAGATCTCGGAGAGCGTTTGTTTTCACCATTACAATACTTCCCCTTTTACGAGAGAGTAACAATATATATAAAAAAAAAGTGAAAAAAAATCGCCTTGTGTTTTAAACAGATAGTACCAAAACCGTTTTCTACGCGGAAAATCTAATTACCTGCAAATAAAGCATCAATACGGAACATACATCAATTGAAGTCACTTTAAAATATATATGTGTTAACTTCCCATGGGAATAAAACCAACTGAACCATAGATTTGCTAATTTTTCAACAAACTCGAAAGCTTTAATGGGTATTATTTAGAGCACCGTTAATCAAAAAACAAACCAAACTACCTAAACTTGAGTCCAAAATTATTATATGTAAATAAAACCATTTAATGTTACGAGTGGAACCGAGACGACATCCCTACACGAACGCTATCTTTGTCACATTTGCCCCTGCCATACTTTGAGAAGATTTTGAGAATTGTAGGGGCCGTTCCAGTTACGTAGTACAGACTTATTTGGACTTCAGTTGTTAGGAGTAAAAATGTTCTCTCTTTTTCTAACACATCTCTTTGGCAGGGTTTTTTCAATTTTCTTAGCTCTGTTTAAAGAAGAGATTATCAAATCTGATATATTTAAAATCAGACCGGACCAGAATCAGAGACCCTTTGAATGAGATGATATTGTACAGGGTGTTCTATTGTTTTAAAATTAAATGATGCTAACTGTTAATTAACTAAATTTCCAATCGTCATTCGTTTTTTTACGAATCCTGGCGGTTTAGATATAAATCATAAAGCTTTTCTATTTAATATTTTTTTTATATCTTTAAAAGTGAATATTGTCGGCACTGTTTTAAATATAATTGATATCCGGTACAATAAATCTGGCAACTTCGTATGGAAATTCTAATCGGCCTCGAATTAACACTATTCAAGAAAAGATAATACATTTAACAATAACAGAAAAGTACCACGCGCTAGTCTACGGCGTTTATAGAGCGAAAGTCAAAAGTACTCCTACTTTATATCTACGCCATTATATATTATACAAATTATGAATAAAATCGTTAGTTGTTTTCAAAGAAAATACAATAATTTTATAGCAAAACTACATTTATTACAATCATTTAAAAAAATTATGCAAACAAAACTATTACATGTAAGATTATATATTTTTTTATTACTAACTGTTCTGGGAACTCTTGAACTGGCATCTTGTTGACGCTACTGTTTCACCTATATAAACTTGGCACTATATTATACAAAATGAAAATCATACATATTTTTTGACAGTGATAGACAACGTATGATTATGAAAAGAATTTACTTATCGGGCTTTAACTGACTCTATTATTGATTTCTATACAACGTTTTGATCAGTGTGTATATCTAGTCGTTATCAAGCGTAATAGTAAATCTACTACGTGCAGTATATATACTCATTGTATATAGTGATGCGTGAAGCTTTTGCTACTTAGAGAGTCAGTACGATCCAGTAACGTTCGCCAAACATTAGGTATCTCAATGCTTGGTATGCTCAAAATTATATTATTATTTTCAATAAATGCTGCTTCTTTGAATTTCTTCTCTACTGCGATTATTTGTGAATTTTTAGTTTCGCTACGGAACACTATCTCCCCGACTCTCTCCCCTTTGCCTGTGTTTATATTGTTCTGTCATATAGAATTGTTAATTGTTATGAAAAAATTAATTAATCGTTTATGAACGAGCTTGTTGACTGGGATTCAGGAGTGTACATATTTTTTTCTGAATGTATGTTTCATACAAGTTTATAACCAGTTTTTTTGTCTAGCGTAACATAGTTCTTATAGTGTCTACATAACTCCTTACACATAAACTACTTATATGAACTATGTCAATAAAATAGTTTTAAAAAAATCGGCACATTTCTTTTATCCAGATCTTCCCTCATTATGAATCTTTCATTTATTAGGAATAGTGAAATGTAACCCAATTTAGTTCCGCACATAGTCATTTAGCAACACATATATAATGTCTTTTCAAACATCTTTAATGGACGCACTCATGTTCCACAATATTGAATTTGTACCAATATTTTATCAGTTAATTCTACTACCTATGCCACATTTTATTAACATCTACTTTTTGTGCAAAATTTGAAGTCAACTGAATAAGAAGGTTTTTTACGTTAATTTTTTTATTTTATTTGACCGCCATCTTGATTTCATACCACAATTTTGCGAGTTTATTAATTCTTACGTACAATTTGAAATCAATCTCATAAGTAGTTGTTTTAAGCTGATTATTTAAATAATTTATTAGGCTGCCATTTTGTTTTACCATCTTGAATTTGTACCAAAATACTACCAGTTCATTGATATGTAACACATGGTTTGTATTCAAGAATTGAGGTAAATTAGATAATAGTGTTCTATTAATAATTTTTTAAAGATGTCACTATCTTATTCCGCGATATTGAATTTTTACCAAAATGTTACAAAGTCATCATCATATATGACCTTTAATTTTCGATTTTTGGATTCATACCAAACTTTTACCAATTTATTCCTATCAACTTGATTTTTGTGCGAAATTTGAAGTCAATTAGATAAGTAGTTTTTTTAGTGGCAATTTTTAACATTTTACTAGGCCGCCATTTTATTCCGCCCTATTTGATTTTGAGCAAAAGATTACCAAGTATTTCCCTTAATTTTTGACTAAAATTTGAAATCAACCAGCTAAGTAGTATTTTTAGTTATGCCAATAACAGACAGACAGGCGGAACAACCGAAATGAGAAAACGGGTTTTTCGGCATCTAGGAACCATGAAACGTGAAGATCTGTAAAAATTTAGGAGGCTGATTTTTTTCACGATTACAATTTTACTTTTACGAAGGAAGTAAAAACTCTGAAAATTCTGAAAATATCTGCCATTTATGTTCGGTACTATTCACTGATAACCTTCTACGAAAGTATGTGCGTTTTTAGTAGCCCATTCATATGTAATGTGTATTTGATTTTCACTAAGTTGATCAGTAAATAATATGCTATTCAATCCTTAATAAACTGAATATACTCAAACTCAAAATACTTTATTATCAAAGAAATCAGGTTTTCATTAACAAAGCATACTATATATAAAAACTAAGGTCTAATAAAATAAAGAACAACATTAAGCAAGCTTAAACATTATAAAATATAAACATAAAAACAAATATATGTAAATAAAAAAATACAGCTAAAAGAATATCATACAATTAAATATACATAAGCTTACATACCAAAACAAACATGTTAAGCAATTGGGACAGCATAAAATTCTGCAAGGTTATAGTAGGCTTTTTTAAGACTCCTTTTAAATTGTTTTAATGACCCAATTGTTCTAATATGAATCGGCAAATTGTTAAACAGCTTCCTGCCCTCATAAATTAAAGAATTTCTAGTTAAAGTACTATTCGGCATTGGCACAGGGAAATTCAAAGCTCGCCGAGTTTTTAGCTGTGTTGAAGGGCGCTGGATGTTGTTGCTGTTGTCTCGATTTTAATTTTACCAGTTCATCTATTACACTTAATTCTTGTACAATACTTGTAATTAATTTAATAAATAGTTTTTCAGGGTGATTTTTTACATATTTTAAGCCGCCATTTGGTTTCGCCATTTTGGATTCATACCAAAATTTTACCAATTCATTCCTATGTAATACTTGATTTTTGTGCGAAATTTGAAGTCAATTAGATAAGTAGTTTTTTTAGTGGTAATTTTTAACATTTTACTAGGCCGATTTTTATATACTAGAGATGCTGTCTCAAAAATAGGGTCTGCAAGATTCTCTTTGACCTAGACCAGCAATGAAACGAATGGCTTTCTTCTGCAGCACAAGCAAGATATTTAGCAAATATTGGCTACTGAAACCCCAGAATGGAATTCCATATCTAAGGTGGGATTCAAATAGGGCAAAGTAAACCATGCGCGCTACTGCCGGTCCAAGTTCTTCGCAATTCTAATCGCAAAGCAGCTTGAAGAAAGTTTTTTGCTCAAACCCAAAATTTGATCCTCGAAGCGCAAACTCTTGTCAACAAATACACCCAAAAACCTTGTCACGTGGCTGTCAAGGAGAGGATCACCATCCAATTGCAAGTTCTGCATGTCACACTTAAAACCAATAAAATTAGTTTTTGTCAAATTAAAAGAAAGTCTGTTAGAGTCACACCATAGCTTAACCTCTAACAAGTCATGAGTTATAATTTTCCTAAGCTGATCAATCTCTTTATTATGCCATACAATTGATATGTTGTCAACAAATAGCGTAAATCTTCCTGATATTTTAATCCTCCCATGGTCAATAATATAAATTAAGAATAAGAGGGGAGCCAAAACAGACCCCTGCGAAACCTCACAACTTTTGTTTAATGACGAAGATCTCCTATCAGATGCAGTTACCAAATGACTTCAATCTGGGAGATATGAAGAAAACAACAACTGTGCCAAACCCCTAAAACCATATAATTCACTTAGAGAGCAGTATTCTGTGATCCACACAGTCAAAAGCTTTCGAGAGATCAAAGAAAACCGGTTCCATTTTTTTTCCCTTATTAATATTAATATAAACTTTCTTGAGGAAACTAAAGATTGCATCGTGAGTTCCTTTTGCCTTTTGAAATCCGAATTGACTGAGGGTAAGTATGTTAAATGCCTCAAGATACCCCCACTCTCTATTCTTATTATCATATATACCATTGTAACTAATATTATTAAATAAATTATTTCCTATTTTATCTTTATATTACTATTTCAGGACAACTATCATATTTTTAAAGGTTTTTCGTGACCTTTCACACTTATCCTCTTAATTAATTACCATTATAAAATAAACATATTACTATGTATACATTTTCATAAATTAAACCGAATTAGGTTGAGCATTGAATACACACGACTGTAAGATGGGCAACCCGTCATCCTTCTGTGTTGTGCCTTCCAACTACCAATTTAGTATACTCTCTCTGTCTTTTTTCTTGTTAAAAATAATATTGTATCTCTCGCACTCACGTCCCCTCTACTTTCGCGTTTAAAATTCCTTTAATAAACATGTTTTGCTAGTTAACAAAATAAAGTCCCTGATGGACATGTTTTTAAATTCTTTTTTTTTTTTGATCTTTTAACTTTTAAAATTTTTAAATAAACAGAATGATGATTTGGTGCAACTAAATGTGTGTCTTCTTCAGAGTATGTTTTTGTTTTAATAGTAAACCCACATTAGGGCGTTCAAACGTATTATACTTACTAGTTAGTTTTTAACTTGTTTCTTTTTTTTTTAATTATTTGTAGAAAAGTCCTGAACCATAGAAATAGTGGATAATAGAGAAATAGGACGAAAATTCGAAGGTTCATTAAGATCCCCGCCCTTATGCAAGGGAATCACTATTGCTAATTTTAGGCATGGAGGAAAGACTGCTTTAGACCAGGAATCATTAATGGCAAAATTGAGGGCATCCAAAACAGATTCCGGCAGCAGAGAACTTCAGCTAAAATTTCATCTCCACAAGTTTTCTTGTTTTTGATAGCAAGAGTCTCCCTATCTCCTGGCTATGTAAGCCAAAGAACCTGGTCCAGAAAAATCCCTCAAATAAGAGAGAGGATCAAGTCCCACAGCCAGTTTCTGGATCAATCTACCTGCAATACTGCAATAAAAACTGTTTAGTAAATCTGGATCAATATCAGGATCAGAGTCAGTTTTACCAGAATTGTTTCTGTTCTTCGTATCACAAAGTCCGTTTTCATAATAAAAGTTTTTTGCAGCTTTTACTAGTCTACGGTAAATCCTACAATACCTATTGAGGTACGAAATAAAACTTAAAGAAAAGAATTAATGTAGAATTGTCTCACGTTTCCTGACCGACAATGTATGTTACCCAGTTTTCTAGTCTGCATTTAGGGTATCTGCAAATAAATCTTGTTGCTTGATATGCTTTTTTAAAAAAAATCACGAAACTTTCCATAAATATCCAACAAACTTCAAAATTTCACTACTTTTCAAATGCTAAAACTGTCAATTATAAAGATTTTGACAAAAAACAGAAACGAAATTATATGCATTAGTGCGAGACTTACTTGGTTTTCTTCAAATGTATTAATAGTATTTCTAAATTTGAACAACCTGGTGATACCCTAACACAGGACCCTAAATCGCTTTTGTCAATCACCCCACTTTAGAGTGCGCGCATATTTCAGATATGATTTTAGCATGTGATTTTATGGCTTTAAAGATGGTTTTATCGACGAACCTGGGTTAACATAACGCTAATAGGACATATTCACCTAACCGTATAGGTTTTGTTAAAAAAAACCTTGTTTTAATGTAGATCCCGAATTTTGTTGGCGAGCTTTCTTTGCGGCGAACCTAACCAATCCTAACCTAACATAATCTGCATTAATTAAATTTAAAATCATTAAAAAATACTAAAATTACTAACTATAATAAAACCACATAAATGCCCAATTCCCTTCCCACAAAATATGTGTAGAACTGGTTGCCTACTTAATGTGAAATTGACCCTAAATATTTTGGCTTTAATGATGGTGTCTCCGCGGTATCGCGCTTCGGTGCCTAACCTGGTGCTAACCCGGTACCAATCCACCTAATTCCTTTCCACTCTGACTTGTACCTATATATCTATATCAAAAAAAAAATTACTCGCACATCAAAGAATATAACAAAATTTACTTTGGCAACAGCGTTTGCTGGCTGACTAAATGACATGCAGTTAAGTTAGAAGAGTTTAGATACAAAACAAACTTCATGTTGTCAGGTATTATGTTAGAGAATTATTCATATTCGCAATTTCAAAAAAAAAGCAATTCTAATTTAATAAATATATACTAGAAATAAACAAATCTTTCAAAATACACATATACATTAACTTAACAACAACAATCACATGGATAAAATATAAACGAATTTCAAATAAAATGTGTGAAAAGTGCGGTAGTGCGACTTGACAATCAATTCTAATTTGTTTGTTTTTATATTAAAAATCTGTGTAGTATGTTAAATGTAATTTTCGTTCTTTCCTATAATGTTTTTAATGTTTAATTTTATAATAAGATCAAAGTGTAATTATACTGTTTTTATGTATATTTTGTATGATAAAAGTATAAAAATTTTACTTATTTTAAGATTTTGACAAGATCTACACCTTAGGGTAAGAAAAACCAATTCATGTATGTCCTTATAGATCAAATACAATATAT
This sequence comes from Kuschelorhynchus macadamiae, assembly GCA_030620095.1. Classification (NCBI taxonomy): domain Eukaryota; kingdom Metazoa; phylum Arthropoda; class Insecta; order Coleoptera; family Curculionidae; genus Kuschelorhynchus; species Kuschelorhynchus macadamiae. The sequence continues at coordinate 1,322,914 of JAUTXW010001143.1, read as the reverse complement.
CTATCTATCTATCTATTATTTTGTGAAAAATTGTTATGGATCTAGGCTTTTTGAGGTAAGCTTCCTAATAAAATCAAAAAAAGGTCAAAAACCAAGATGTATTAAATCATACCAGAACCATTGCAAACAAATTAACCATAAATAAAAACAGTGTTGTTGGCTAAATCCAAAATTTGAGAGCAAGGAAGCATTATAAGAAACACAGGTTCCGGTCGCCCAAAAGTTTCCATCAATGATGAAGATACAGCTTTGATTAATTATTTAAGGGACAACCCATTTGAGACTGCTATTAAGAATAGAGAAAGAACACATTTCCCTTGGTGTGCAATTACAGCTCGAAGAAGAATTCGGAGGTCTGAACTGAGCAGTAGGTGTTCTGCAAATAAAATATATTTAACAGAATTAAATAAAGGCAACTTCAATTTACAAACGATTATCAAAACCAACTGTGGGAGTCGTTTTTTCAGATGAGAAAACATTTCAGTCCTGTAATAATGGAAGAGTCTAAGTTTATAGGCCAATAAATACAAGATATGATGAAAGATACACGAACAAGACAAACGAAAGTGGACGCTTTTCGGTAAATATTTGGGACTGGATTAGCGCTAGGGGCCCAGGAGTTTGTCAATTTATTCAAGGAAGGCTAACTGATCTAACTTATTGCAACATCTTCCATAATGTTATGGTGCCATCAGTTGGCGCTGTTTTCAGTCAAAATTATATTTTCCAACAAGATAATGCTCCCATTCATACTAACAGTCTAATTTCAACAAAATAACATTCAAGTCTTACCATGGCCTTCGAAGAGTCCTGATTTCAACCGAGTAGAAAACGACTTTCATCCAAGAAATGAATAAGAACTCGTCAGGGGATAAGCGCAACCTGGGATAGTATAACCCAAGAGTATACAGGAAGCTTAGTCTTAAGTATGACGCGCCGGTTACAAAAAGCAATTGAAATTTTATACCCTGGCTGTTCTTTGATTATAATAGAACGAACATATAATAAGTGAAAAAGAAAGGTCTTTGAAGTCCATTAAGTATGTCAGATTTTTAATTGTTAAATTAATTTTCAAATTTGAAGTGTTACACACTATTTTTTTTATGTAATTTTTTTTACGTAACACCACCTTAACAGCTGTGCTTTGATTATAATAGACCAGAATTGTAATAGGTTGCAAAGAAAATATATAGGACACAAAAATTATTTTGGATATAAAATATAAAATTAATTTGGCCTGTTTTACCGTTTTTGAACCTAAATATGTGTATATATATATATATATATATATATATATATATATATATATATATATATATAATCGAAAAAATCAAGTATCTACCCCAATGGTTTCCACAATGTCAGAATATTTGCCCCAACTATTTCTGTTTTTAACTATTAACGGTTTGTTTTTGCCTTCTCAAAATATGTATTTTTTTTATGTTTTAATACCCCTTAAAAATAGATATTGAAAATTAACTTTGAACAAAACATATATTTTTTTTTAAATATGTTTTTCGTAACCCCCTAGGTTACTAAAACGTCGAAAAAAACTTAAGTTATATATAAATTGTATGGCTTTTTTTATTTACTCAACATTTGGCTTTTCTTAATAATATTTTTGATTAATTTGTTGGTAACATACTACACTGCATTTCCAATATTGACTAATTATAGAAAACTATTTTCGGCATATAAATTCCTTTAAATGAGTTATTATACATATAAGTTGCAAGAGGGAAGAAGAAAGAGAATCAGCTGTATTTTAAAAACAAAAAGCAATAGTGTGAGGTAAAAATAATTGTCATTATTAGTACAGGGATTATGAAAAAGCCATTTTTATAGTTTATTATTGTAAAATCTTGCAATGTATTTATAACGAGATTTTACATAGAAATCATTTAAAAATCTCAGCTAAGACCTAATAGGATTCGTAAAAAATTCTGAATTTTATGTTTCCTTTAGGGATACGTCAAGAAAAAGTCACTTTGTAACTATTAAAATTATGTATGTCAGACCAGGAGCTGAAATTGGGGATACTAATTTGTGTACTACTTTTCTTTATCGCAATCCTCTTTATAGCCGTTTTGATATTATATCCCTATAAAATATATAAAAAGTATTAGGTATAATATAAATACAAAAAAAAAAGTCAAGTGTGGTTGGGAATCTAAAAGAAAATGGAATTAAAATAAGATAATATCTTAAAAACAGTTTGATTATAAAAAACAATCAGGTTTTTCTAAATTAAATGGAGTTTAAGAGCATACAATTAATAGTACACTTTCATTCTTGAAATACATATGAATATTAATACTAAAAACTGATGGCTTTAGAGAAAACATATATCCAATCAAACATACAGTTTAACACAAAACTACCTAACACTAACCTTTGTTGATTACAAAATTCAATAATATTTGTGGTACTTGCAGGGGGACTAGAAAAAGATATCAAATCTTCAGCATCATTTGCATTACTATTCTTTCTCTGTGACGATGGGGGAGGAGCTATAAGTGGATTTGATGTGGATCCCACTGACATTCCAGGTCTTGGTCTAGATTTACTCCACTGTCTTTCATATTTTATGTGAGAATCAGTTTCAGTCATTGATGAAGTGCGAGTGACTACAAATTAAAACAGAAAATAACTTATCACATTCCAAATAACTTTTGATATTTGTTTACAGAGCCGTAAAAAGGGTGAGGCAACTGAGAAACTTTTCTTAGACGCCATTATAAAAGTGCTAAATCTCGGCAAATTTTGAAGATGTTTTGAAATTAATAAACATAATTTTTGTTTACTTATTATTCATTTCATTTGATATTCATACAGAGCTTGGCCCATTTTTAATAAAAAAATGGTTAATTTTTAACAATTAAGTATTACAACATATTTCAAATCTCCATCTCCTTTCTTCGTGCATGCCTTACTTAAAATTTTTTGTTCCATTCCATAAGTTGAGTGTGGAACACAATGAAAGTTACTTTATTCGATCTGTACATAATCTGAGACTGAAGGAGGTATATGAAATGTATCTGCATTTCTAGTATTCAATGAGTGCAGGTCAGTATGCCTTGGATAGGAGAATTTGTTGTTAAAAATATGTAAACATGTTTCCAGGATATATATAACCTGTTAAAGTTAAAACATTAAAATGCCTAAACAATTCTCTGCATAATGTTCTAAAACTGACATCAGCTATGAATCTGATATTTCACTTCTGCTTTATAAATGCATCTTTTGATTGAGTAAAAATGCCCCAAAAGAACACCCCATACCTAAGAACAACTTGACTTGAGCATGATATAACATTACAAGCTGCTTATGTGATAACATCTTTCTTAAATTTAATAAGATATAAAAAGCTGAATTCAGTCATGATATTACATGGTTACAATGTTCTTTCCAATCTAGACAAGAATCACAATTTGTACTATTTATTTTTGTATTATTCAATCCTAAACCCAAACCATTACACTCTCTTTGTTTCAATGAACATATTGTGTTTTACTCAAATTAAAATATAAGGAGTTACAAGAGAACCAGTTGTACAAATTACCGACAGCAACATTCACTGTATTTTTCAATGAATCGTCTGACTTATCAGAAGTCAGCAAAGAGGTATCATCCGTAAAAGAGGTAACATGCTTATCAGGCACCACTCCAGGCAAGGCAGCAAGAAAAGCACAGGGCCCAATACCGAGCCCTGTGGCACACCCATTATACAAGGCACGCGCTCTGAATTAACCTGAACTCTGTTACCTGGTTATAAAAACAATTATAAAAATATGAAATATATATTATATAAATAATGTCAAGAACATTCAAAAGTCAAAACAATAAGATATACCTAGTATATTAAGGAATAGGTAAATATATATAAAACATCCTCCAACACTTGAACCTGCAAGGTGACGTCTTAAAGACCCATCAGACACAAAAACAAATCTAAATCCACTTTACTAGCTATCCTCACAAATATATTCAGTGCCAAATGTTCCACATAACCAGTATGGTAGTGCTGGGTTTTTGTTTCATTCAGAGATTTAGAAGAAAATCAAAAGTTAAATTTTGAGAGAAGACAGTGGCAATCAATAAACTGATGAAGGATTTTTACAGGAAATCATGTCAGTATTCTTCCTTTTTGCTAAAAGACTCTGAATATATAGTTCTTGTCCCAAGACACTATAAATAATAAATTCCGTTAGATTTCACAATTAGCTTATGTTTTTTTTAAAGTAATATTGAGTAAATTATACTACTATTGTTTGATGTTTCTGACAAGTTGCTTTAGCATATTTTTTTATAATAATAATTTGTCTGGTAATATATATTTCATTTTTGGAATCTTATTTCCGTTATTATAGGATTACTATTATGAATAAAAAAGATCTGTCTGTATGACATGTATATTATCCAAATCCAAAATTATAGCAGAGAGCTTTTGACTAACTAGTCATCATCAATGCTTCTTGTCAGTGAACAAGCAGAAGGATACATGGTTCTAAAATCAATGCGCTTGAAAACTTTTTACATGTAAGACAAAACAAAAGTTGACCAACACCAAATTACATTTTAATTTTTTTTTATTGCTTAAAAAACTTGCTTATTATTATTATGAGTTGTTAATAGTTAGAATGAGTTCATATACTCTAAGACAATGCTCCTAAAAATAGTCATTTGTAAACATTCACGCTATCAAGTCTTGGAATATGGGGGTTTCTTTTTATTATTTATATAGTTTCAGATGTAATTTTCTCACTCGTATATTTTTAAATGTCTCATTTATTTTTTTCAAGCCTTTTTTGCTTTGATGATGTCTATAAAGTTGATATAGCAAGGCAAGTAGCAAGGTTATATTCAAACAAAAAAAAATCATGTCCAAAAAAATGGTGTTAAAGACACTAAAACAGCAAATAAAGTTATTAATAATAATAAAATTAATAATAATAAACCCATTTTTAAAATTACGTAAAAGAGTCACTGACATGAACTCGCTTACTGTTTATTACATCTTTATGAAATCATTACTTAATACCCAACTTAACACTGAGAAACTCTAAATTACATCCAGATTTGATGGTTGTGGACCACGACAATAGGTTTGCTTAAGTGAACACAGAAAATAAGCTTAAGTGAAAATGACGAATTCTGACAATGAATAAAAGAACTTTTCAGATAGTACCAAGGATAGGACAGACTTTAATCTTTGTTTAAATATATTAATTTGTGGAAGTGGTTAAATATTTTTAAAAAAGTTATATGTGGGACCCTGCTGTACCTGAATTAGTCTTGGACTGGGAAAAAGAGAGTGTTGGTGTTTCTAGTTTTGTAGCGATTGATGTAGAACATTTTATATGGTCTTAATAGTGGTTAAAACTAGTACAAACACATTGTAAAAGATAGATGTTAATAAATAATAAAATGTTTTCCTTCTCAGAAACTTTGGCTGCAAAACTTTCTGAAAGGCAGCCGAAACCTAGTTCTAACAATTCTATTTTGATCTACCCGTACTTTACCAAACCTATTGTTTTTACAGAAGCAAGTACCTATCCCATAAGGCAAGTTAGTGTATGGAGGCAAAAAGAAAGTTTTAAGCATATGATGATCCACATAATCTCTCAGTTGTAAAATGCACAGTTTATCGAAGAGAGCTTGTTGTGTTATGATTTCCACTTGATTAGGCCATGAGAGACGATGGTTAATTGTAAATCCTAGAAATCTAAAAGAATCTTGCTGTACACAGCTTGGTGTTGTGTCCCTGACCAATGTCTGTCATAATTTTCACGATCAACAACTAAAGTGTCGTTTGCATATATCAAAAAATTAGAATACCAAATATTGTTTATTTATGTACATACATAATACTTGCACATAGGATTTAAAATACCTATTGCTGACTTAATGACTTAAACTAATAAATTATTTTAAACATTTAATTACCTGATGGGAATTTTTTGGTTTGTCCATTACTGGCATTTAATTCCTGTAGTCTCTTGTTCTTGAATTGTTCCAACGCTAAAGATTCTAGACTAAGAGCTTGAGCTCTCTCCAAGTCTTCTTCAAATTTCTTATCATAATCAGTCATTTTTTGAGATTTTACGGTAAAGTTCTATTATTATATGTTCTTCAGAAATTATATTTACTTAATAGGAAACCTGCTACATTATTTTAATTACCTAAAATAAAATAAAAACTTCTAAATAAATATTTACTTAGCGCTTAGGGGCTCAAAAATATACTAAAATTCTTCTTAAAAAATCCGTTGCGCTAGACGTGGCTCCATTTTGCCGAAGTGCACAATTCCGCCAAATAAATTATTAATTGAATCAAAATAATTATCAGCAAAACAGTACTAAATAGAAAATAACAGACATATGTCAAATTTTAATAAAAAAAAACCATACTTAACCTCATTTTGTAATCATCACTAACTGTCATAATAATGTTTATGAAGTTAGCATCAGCATCTCACATATTTATAAAAATTACCAAGAATTGTAAACCATACAGGATAGTTACATCCACGATTTATTTCCATCAGGTGAACGTCACCGATTAGCTGTTTTTGACGGGCATAGGACAAACAAATCGAATTTTTACATGGGAGTATATGGGAGTTTTGTTATTTATTTCTATTTTTTCACCTTAAAATGCCTTCCTTTTGTTGTGTTGTAAAATGTGGATGTAGAGCGATAAAAGACAATGTTACTTTTATTTGTAAGTTTCAAAGATTTTCAATTTTAGTATGAAAACGATTGAATGAACTTTCGTCCATGTGGCTGAAGTGGATTACTGCAATTAGAAGAGGATTTACGTACTATTAAATTAAATTACGCCCAAGTGTGTGCAAAAAACATTTTATATTAATCATTTATTAAAAAAACTGAAATTAATCTAGCTAGTTAACAATTATTATGATTCTCAATCGAGGCTGATCAAAGATCTAATCTTTGTTTGAAAAAGTTGTATTACATTTTGTAACGTTATATATTTGAATGCTGTATTATTTTTTTATGTTTTAGGGGACTTAAATAATAATCAGTATTTGTATGTACATACCATCTTAAAAGAGATTTTTAAAATAATTTTAACCTTTTTGCAACTGTGTAATTATTTTTTATTTGGGAAAGTGAGGAAATCTTACTTAAAAGACTTATAGTTCTTAAATTCTTTATACGAGTATTAAATATTTTTTTACATTCTATCTTGAACTTAATAAATTCATCATATGTGGAAGCTGGAAGTTTATTACATACTTTAGGAACTAAATACTGTATGCTTTTTATCTTGATATTATCTTAGCACGAGTGTGTTAGCTCTGTTATTCCAATTTTTTTTATGTATAACAAATGAAGCTACGATAACCATATACAGGGTTATTACTTACTTAATCTAAGATTTGCCAAAAGTGTCTCCCAGCAAAACCTATGCCCGAATAAGGAAAGATCATTCATTTAGGACAGAAGTTCTTAAATTACGAAGGGTAGAAATTCCAGAGTCAGGATAACAAATAGGATAAAGGCACTGTCTTTAAAAATTTTTTAAGGTCTCCATGGTATAATCCCGTCTTAGAGTACAAGTATATAATTAAATTTTTTCTAGACTTAAGTAAGTTTAAGTCTAGTAAAGGATAAAGGTTTCGTTATGCTGAACAAATTGAGTTCCTTTACACTCGTCATCAGGTTTATTGTAAAAACAACTTTTTATTCTTATTATATTCACTCTGAAAATGTTATATATTGATTCACTCTGACATGCATGACAATTTATTTAAATAAAAACATGTTTGTTTTATTGATATATATGTTTTATTTAGAAAAAAATATATGTACTGGGTGCAGTACAGAATATTAAACACCCAGATTGAACTAAGTTTAACTTGGATATACATGATTTAAATTGAAGAACTAGGTAACTAACAATGTCCATATTTGTCACTGAGGAAAAGTCTTTTGGATTTACACTACAAAAGGATCTAATTTTTAATTATAAAAATGTTTTGTTTCCACTGCTCGGCGACTTCGGCGTTCTTATTTCGAAGCTCCAAAAAGTATTCACTTGTCATAACTAAGTTTAAAGCAAACACACAACTGTAAAAAGTGGTCCTATACAAAAAAATGCACTAAATAAATATACAAAAACTTGATATTTGATTTTAAATTATCACGGGCTCATATGGAAGAAAACAATGTTTGTCCTACGCCAGCCATATTGACAGCAGTCAGCTGTTTTGTTGGACCGCCTAATAGCGAGAGCGAGCGTTGTTGCAGTGACGTCGCCTGGCCCGCTCGAAACAAGTTTAATGCGTTATTTCTATAGGTGGATAATATGGTTTAGTCTTTTGATGCTGTTATTTTGGTTTTAAATACAACAAATTTCTTCAAATTTTATACCAAAGTAACAAAGCAACATTATCCAATGAATGTCGGGCAATTGCCCATCAAAATATTTTAGAAATTTATATTTCGACATAAAAATAAATGATTAGGAAAAAAATTAAACATTATTTCAAGAAAAAACATATTATGAGTGCCTGCTTATGAAATTTTGTTATATTATGTTCTTTTATGACAGGGTGACCCAAATCGTTAAATAGAAATAAGCACTTTTCCATAATTTAGGTACCTAAATGTATTAATTTAAAAAGCAAATAGGTAAAATGATTCTCAAATAGGAAAGTAAAAAAATATGCTATTACGATTTTTTTAAATAATTGTTATTATTGTCATAAACATATTTTTCTTTCCAAAAAATTAAAAAATAATGATTTTTAAAGATTACAAAAAATATAACCACGTTTACAACGGAAACGGAAATAGAAAACAAACTACAGAGGCTTCTGATACCTAAATATAAATAACTTTCAGATTAATAAACATAAGTTGAGATTTGCATTAATACAAAAAAAGCAACAATCCAGAACAAATTTTAAAAGTAACTGCTATATGTTAAAAGAAGGAACAACTTGCCTGAAAAATTATTAAAAAAGAATCCATGCATATCTATAGCCTGGTAAGTGATTTTTCTAACTATTTTTGTAATTATGCACAACATACAGTAAATATATCAGTTATAAAAGAAGTTTTAATTCGTTCGTTGGCTAATTACATTTCACTATGCACGAATAACACTTTACTTATGTGACCTTACCTTACTTGTAAAAACTAGAGAATATTGAAACAACAATGCTTAAAAGGCGAATTTTTATTACAGAGCAATGTAACTAACATTAAATGTTTAGACTGAGAAAGCCGGAGTACTTCACGTACCAGGTCATTGACCTATGTGGTCGGCGAGAAACTGGCGAACGTTACGCTTACGAGAAGTAACTATCCTGTGTGATTTAGGGTTCTTGGAGAATTACAGCCAGTATCCTTGTTTATATATCAATAAACAAGGCCAGTACAATTTAATGCGAATACAGCCTCGCCCCCCCCTCTCTCTCTCTCTCCCTCTTTTAATTATTATGGTCTCTTGTCTTTTAGCACAGCCTTTTCTCTTGCAATACAAACTTCCTTTAAGAAGTTCAACAACTTTTTACCAAAATTCATATAAAAATTAAACTTTGACAAGTTTATTGCCCCAATTTATATAGCCGTAACTGTACGTGCTTGAGCAGAGCTGTTGCGAGGTTTCAGAAAGTCAAATATTTTGTATCACAATATTGTCTCTAGTAATCTTCGGATTAAAACGAGAAGCCATGCATCGCGCCGGCCCTGTGCTTGAAGGTGGGGTGGTAATGAGACACAAACGACGTTTGACTGAAATGTGGATCACCGTGCGCGGTATTGCAGGACTTGTTCCAGACAGGGATCATGGTACCCTGCTTGTAATGACGTTGGTCTAACGTTAAACAAAAATACATTAACGTTATTTCTCCGACCGAAAGTCAGGAATCAACAGTGTAATTCAATGCCAGTGGAGCATTTGTTTCTGTGGTTTTATTTTGTGCCTTTACCCTATATATATATTCGCTAGTCTATGGCGGTCTGATGAGCTCTATAAAAAGAGTGAAATCGCCGTCGTCGTTTGACTGAAAAGGATCATTGCGCCTGTTACATTGCAGGATATGTTCCAGACAGGGATCATCGTATCCTTGCTATGACGTTGATGTAACGTGAAACAAAAACACACCAACTAACACGTAAAGCCGAAAATACTTGTTTTACAAAAAAAAAAACAGAAAACAGTTATTTTAAATCACTATAGTTGGATACGTAACTTTTTAAATCCTACTCTTATAAGTAAATAAATATAAAACAGGGGCAAAACAGAAACATGTAAAATCTGGTCAAACTTTGCCAATCGGCGACCGAATGACCAACACCATATCGTTCATCAGTTTAGTTCACAACTTCGAAATTAACGTTCTCATATTCATTTATTGAAGCAACAACTTTGCAGCACTTAGATTAAAACCTTTAAATATGAAAATAACTATTTGAATGATCTAATTCTTTTTCGTATCCCTTGAAATCACTGAAAAAAATCTTGCCCATTTAAAAAACATCATTTTTGAAATAAGATTTTTGTTTTTACTAATAAATTTCCTAGAGCATGAATTATTAGAATAGAATAGAATAGAATAGTTTATATTACCATAAAATACATTATTGTATAAAGGGTCGTCTATTAATTAATAATATTTTTTCGAGGTTATGAATCTAGCTGGAGAAAACTATAATTTTCTGGACACAATACGTCATCTAGAAATCCTTTACAAATATTAATTATTCAAGCACGTAAGAGATTCGGTAAGAAAAATTAACAACAAAATTAAGAATATGAGTCAAAATAATAGCAATACATCTGTTAGATAATGTTAACTAACTGAAGTTTTATCTTTTACCAAAATTTGTTGTAAAGCAGTTTAAAGTGACTAGATTTTTGAGGAGTGAATACTGAATTGGTGACAATATAGAACGGAAGCTTCCACGGCTTTGGTCAACTAAGAAATAATGGTTCTTGGGATTAGACCGTGTCTAAATCAACATCATAATATTAAGTTCACAATGGAAATTGAATTTAATGGACCGTTCCTCTTTCTAGTTATGTGTGTTCAAAGGAAGAAAAATGTCACATTAGGACATTCTGTGTCCACATTCTCTAATATCGGAGACAACGATACTGACAGGAGCTCTCACTACTGGAATTACTGTTGCACTGAAGATACTACGCGTTCAATTAAAAGATACAGTAATCCAACTCCATCAAAGGAGAATGTTAAGGAACCACCGTTAGGTAGTGTTGTTACAGACAAGATAAAGATAAAGATAAAGATATTTATTGATGCTACTACCAAGAGGTTTCCACACGTCAAAATAGGAAATATATAAACTTTCCATTATATTTACAATTTAGATGATTAATAAACTAATGGTTGATTTATATTCCTAACTTCTACAATACAATATTTATATTCATATTTATAAGTCAAGACAAAATAGGACGATTACTTCGGCGGTCCAACATACATAAAATCTTCAATACACATAGGAAGATTGGACAATGCTTGTGATCCCGAAAGATATTGTACCTTTCCAAACAGGAGTATATAAAATTCCTTGCTCCTGTCGAGAAGTGTATGTGGGAGAAACACGACGCTCAATATCAACTAGACTTAAATAACATGAACGATGTATTAAAAAGAACCATGATTTGTTATTTGGTGACAATAGTTAAAAAATTACGTTAAACTACAATAGATTACATTAATACATTTAGTAATGCTTTTACCTTTTTTTTATTAAACGTTGGCACTATACAAAAATATTATATTGAAGCGTGTGTCCCATTTTTTATTTGTTTGAGGTTTTCTTTTGTTTCCTTTATTTTACTGACAAGAATGCATAAAAAGTTTAAATGTTGTAAAAACAAGGACTTCCCAAATTTTATTTGTGTTGTCTACTTCGGAGTGCGCCATCTGAGCTGCTTGGAACGGCTAACTGACGAAGTAAATACTGTGGGTACACTTTCTAGATTCCCCAAAATGCCGAGAAATTTTCAATGAAAGAGATGACAAAGAAAGTGCTTATTCAGGTGAGATTGAGGCTCTACGGAAAGAAATATATGAGAAAGATCGCCACATCTAAAGATTGCGTCGAAGCAGTCAGGCTTTTGAGGACGATGCTTCCGAAGTTCAGAAGCAGTTTCCTTCACAATTATCTAAGTTAAAGGAGCGCAAAGAAGCACTGTTAAAAGAGTCACAGGAAACAAGGAAAAACGAAACAAAACTAACTTTCCAGACGGACAAATCAATCGAAAGTAAAAAAGGTCTTGAGGCAAAAATCTCAGAATTGACAGATCTAAAACAAAACCTTATCACCCCTATCAGAGCTTTGGAACACGAGAACGGTTATAATGCACGAGAACTAAAAAACCATCGTCAGACCATGCACGATTTTTAGAATGTCCAGGGACCTATTGGTAGCGACTCTGAAACTTAAATAGACGTTAGGCAGGTAACAGAAGTGAATGATGGGCCTCCCCGAGATAGCGCCAATTGTTAATTATTGGGAATCAAATGACTAGAGGTGGCTCAACCCTATTTAGGAAGTTCACCAATGGTGTTTTTTATTTGAAATGTGTGTATTATGTATAATAATCAAAAACTAATGAAAGACGATTGCATTATATTCTTCTGCGGATCAGAAAATGCTCTCAGGGGATTACCTTTAAGGCCAGAATATGTAGAGCGTCTAATTTCATCGTGCAGTGATACAAACCTAATGGTAGTGGGCACCCCTCGTTGGAGAAATAGAGTTGTTTTGAATGACTTTATTAAGAAACAAAATATTTTTTCTTCGCTGTGTTTTTTAATTTGAGGTAGGGATCCACAATGAAAAATCAAATATTCAAAAAAGTCTACGTTTCGCAATTTATAATATATATTTATAAATTGCGCAACGTAGACTTTTTTGAATATTTGACTTTTCTTTTTGGAACCCTACCTTAAATTAAAAAACACAGCGAAGAATTATCATAATGGACCATTAAAACAAGACATAGAAAAATATTTTTTTACAAAGACAATTCTGGCAAAAGCAAAACGTGAACTTCATCCCCTTATCCTTGACCACTCCCGAACATCTTATGCTTAAATTGCGGGAGGGAGGACCTAGTGGAATGTTTATAGAAGAACTATATTTTCGGGGCTACGAGATCTACTAACAATGAGATATCTTCTTAATCTTCTTTTCGAACGCCTTTGATGGAGCAGGCACAAATGTAGCACAGAATAGTATAAAAACCAATCAAACTCCTGTTACGGAACTTCAAACCGGAAGAGAGGATGGAGAAGGAGAAGGTGACCTTCAATTTTGTAAGATAATACATGTCAACGCTCAATGCCTTACAAATAAAATTCCGGAATTGGAGCTGCTTGTGCTGCAGGAAGACCCACAATTTTTATGTTTCTCAGAACACCGGATGGAAGAAAACTAAGCCGAAATAACCACCATTCCAGGTTACCAGCTAGCAACAAATTTCTCAAGAAGAGATCATATTCATCGAAGTGCTGCTATCTATAATAAAAACAGTACTTACAAGCCTATTAATTTATCACAGTTTTGTATTGAATTTGTATTTGAATGTGTGGGTTTCAGCTTTAAATTAGATAAAACAAAGATGGCACTTCTAACTATTTATCGTTCAAACAGCAGTGCAGCTCCCAATAAAAATTTTAACACATTTATTTCAATGTTAGATTCAACACTATGTCATGTGATGATACTCACAACATCAATATATTTTAATTTGTGGCGATTTTAATATTAATAATTTAATCGAAACACACCTTACTCATCCGTATAATACTACAGATGTTACTGAATCATGGACTTATTTTTGGCACAATTTTCTACATTGTTTGGATATAGCCTGTCCCCTAAAAAAAGTAATTATAAAGACTGCTCTTCCAAATAAAGAATGGATAAACCCAGATTTAATTAAACAGAGTAAAAATTTCAAAAATTTGTATTGGTTGTGCAGATCTTGCAACACACTGGAGTCAAAAGACTTATACACTTGGTCAAAAAAACTATTTCATGAACAGCTGGCTCTAGAGAAATTAAATTTCTACAAACAAAACATTTTAGACTCCTCATACAACTCTAAAACGATCTGGCAAGTAATAAATACTAACTTAGGAAGAGTGCTCTAATCCTACAAAATTAGTATCTAACAACAATTACAGATTAAATATCTCTGAAATATGTGAAGAATTCTGCAAATATTTTGCAACAAGCGCAGAAAACCTAATATCAACAACCTTGGGTAAACATAATATTGATTTCTCAAATTGTACAACCAGTGAATTCATATCAGGTCAATTTTTTTTAACACCACTGAATGTGCACGATCTCCATTCAGCTTTAAAACTGTTAAAAAACAAAACAGCCTGCTCTGGTAAAACGACATCCCAGTTATGGCCTTAGAAAAAATAGGGAATTATATTAAACACCCACTATGCTATATCTTTAATGTATCCCTCGAAAAGGTATATTCCCCCGTGAGTTTAAGGTGGGGAAAGTTATTCCGCTTTATAAAAAGGGTGATAGGGAAAAATCGAAAACTATCGATGTACTACGGGCCTGCCTACCTTTTCTAAACTGTTTGAAAAAGTAGTTTTATCGAAGATAGAAAACTTCTTAAATGGAGAAAAATTAATAAGTAATAAACAACACGGTTTTAGAAAAGATTGCTTCACTTCTACAGCTGCTTTTGAGCTATTCAATTTTGTTTATGAGGGCTTGGACACATCAAACTACGTTCTTGCCATCTTCTTTGACTTAACTCGAGCTTTTAACTGCCTAAATAGAAGAAATTATATGCATTGGGATAAGGGGAGATATCAACAAATGGTTACTGTCTTATTTAGAGGAACGTAAGATAAAGGTTAAGATTAGAGATGTTATCTCTACTGGACGTAATATAAACTGTAGTGTACGTCAGGGAAGCATTATTCCACCACTACTATTTATTATTTTTATAAATGATCTGGAACATTTCTGACCTCTGTCACTATCAAAAAACAGAATAATTGTCTGTGCGGATGACTGCACTATAGCAATTTCTGATAATAATTTCGAGAAATTGCAAAATAATGCCAACATAATTTTGGAAAAATTTGCTTTATGTTGTGAGAAAAATTGCCTTATTGTCAACGATTCCAAAGCCTACTTTATGACATTTTGTATAAGAAAAGATATGCCTCGGGTTCCAAATTTGTCATTAAACTGCCAACATTTAAATAGGATTGAAAATTTTAAATTTCTAGGATTAAATCTAGATCCACACATAACATGGTGCAACCACATGAACCATGTCGCAAGTAAGTTAAATACCGCCTACTTTGCAATAAGAGAAATAAAACTACTTTTAAATACCTATTACGCACTAGCATATAGCCATCTAAGCTATGATATTATTTACTGGGGCCAATCAACAGATTTAAACAGAATTTTTATATTATAAAAAAGAATAATTAGAAAAATGTTCTCATTAAGTCGATTAGACTCGTGTAAACCCTACTTCAAACAATATAAGTTCTCCCTCTTCCATGTATTCTAATTTTACACTCGGTATTATTCGTTAAAAAACAATTCACTAGATTTTTGTCGTCATCTAGAAAATCCACAAATATTTATATACCTCCCTATAGAACTAGTACTTTCCGAAAAACTCCTTACTGTTTTTGTGGGAATATGTACAACCAACTACCAGCAAGCCTAAGAGAAATAACTTCTTACAAAAAATTTAAGAAAAGTACAAAGAGTTACCTTCTTGAAAAAAGTTATAATGTTAGAAATTTCTTTTCAATTATGCGATATTTGTTTTCTGTTAGTTAGTTCAATCTTAATATTGTTTTAAAAATGTCGTATTTTATCCTTTATTTTTACACTTGACGTTGTCATATCTATTTAGATCTTTTGGCATGAGGTAAAATAAATAAATAAATAAATTATAATATTTTTTTAACATATTTAATAAAAGCGCATTCCATATGTATACAATTTTTATTCGTACAAAATGGAAAATCTTTTTTATTACAAACGCATAAGGAAGCAATAAAAACTAACTAAAAAACAGGTAAAATTAAATGACCATCCCTTGTATTTGTTTGAATTAGATTTTTCATGGCAGGTAGTTATTCCTTATAGTTTGCTACCCCTTTAAAAACTGTATTTAAGTAGATTTGAAGAAAAAATTCTATTAAGTTTTATTTTAAATATTTTTTTAAAAACATGACAAATAAAAATACAAATAACGTTCGGATAGTACTGAAGAAATGTTGTAAATTATACTTTCACTAGTTCTAAGTTGAAAATCGAGACTTTAAAGTGGAATGAGATACGTTTTGGCGAACCTTTTTAAATGGGGAAATATTTTCAGTTAACCTCCAGGGTACCATAGAAGAAAGAAAATTTCCTGAAATTTAACGATTAAAAATAAAGCCATTTTATTGATTACAAAAAATTGGTGTGAAATTTTCTCAAGAATGTTAATTAACGGCGCATTAGCATGCTACTCACAGAGTTGACATAATGTTAATTAGCGCATCGGCATACCATCAATAGAATATAAAACTTACACTTTTAATATTTGTGGGTGCTATATAAGGCATCATAAATTTGAAAAAATGAGGAGATTATCCTGCCTATGAGGCCAAACAACAAAAGTATCATCTACATATCTGAACCAGTATTTTGGTTTTAGTGGAGCGCATGTTAGAGCAATTCCGCTACCACAGGTGTTTCGTTTATCAGATTGGTGATGCATCTTCCCATCAACTACTTGTAGGATCTGCCTGTGTAACCTTATAGATGTTGTTGTCCAAAAGTTGAGTTGCCTTTTCAATGTATTCGATTTTGTCCATGACGACTGTGGTGTTGCCTTTATCTGCTAGAAGGCCCAGAATACCAGGTATAAAGCCCGCCGGAACCTCTCGGATTTCATTCAGTGTTCAGATCTCATGGAGTAAAGATCCCAGAAGATGCCTTGTGAAAATGGAGGCGAAACGTCGGATAATTCCAAAGCTTCCGTTTTATATCTCTCTCATGCTTATAAACTCATCTAACATTTTTGTTATATTTTTGGTTTGTTACATGTCATTTTTGACTATGCTCTACCAAAGACGCTATTTTCCAGTATAATATCTACTTGCATAATTGTGAAATAAGACTGTGAACCCTGAATACCTAATCTATTTTGTATTTAATTTTAAAAACCTAGATTTCACATCGTGTTGAACCTCAGCATCCTAAGCATACGTTTGAATTTGGAACGAATTTTGCGTATTTTTTTTTACTTTTAAGGAAGGTCTTTTTCTTATGTCGGAGGTGGTGCACCACAATATATTTAAATAGCATTGTTACAATATTTAAATTTTTTTTCGAACGGGTACATATTATTCTTATTGCTTTTTTTACGATGGCGAATCTAGCTCAAAAATCTATCTTTCAATTTTGTCAATTAGCATGCTGATGCCTAATACCGCTATTCATACAATGATATTAAATGCCCATAAAATTGACATTTCCGGTCATGTTAAAATCAACTTGGCTAATGTTAGATTGCAACGTGTTTTTATATAGCTGCTAGACAAAAATGCTTTGATCTTTATTCATAAAGTTCCATAATTCTTATAATTTTATATTTGGGCTTTTGAAAATTAATAAAAACACTAACAAATTACTTTTTTTAGAGAATGTAATGTAAAAATGGGACAACATAATTGTACTTTTAAGTTTCTGTTGCTTCATATAACTATACTCATTCTATCTTGCAAAAAGTCATGAATTACGGAGCATAGCTTATTGTTTGCTATAAATAGTTCAAATATAAAATTAATCTATTAATTTTCTAAAGTAAACTGAAGGAGAAAATTCCAATTTTCCTTCGCTAATAATTGAGTTCAGTATTGGAAAGAGCTGATTACCATTTAATCTCCTCCTTGAATAACGTAGACTTCATAATTTTGTGTCTACATTTTGTTGTTTTAATTTTAGTACATTTTTCACAAAAAAAGTTTTATTAAAAAACAAAAAAGGTAAATTAAAATTTGTTGCTTTCTCTGATTTCTTTCCTTAATTTTCGAACCAGCTTATTTTCCATCATCTTGATCCTATTTTTTTCGCTAACTGTTTTTCCATAATCTTGTCTTTTTCTCAACAGTTCCAGCTGAAACCAAAATGATGCTGTACTGAACTGCTATCGGACTATTTAAATGTTTACATTACGTATGTATGTATATATTATATACTAATAGTTGAATAAAAATTAACATTATTAAACAGACTAATTTTCAGATTTGGTTTTGGGAATTTTTGAAAGAGAGAGGCCTTAGCAAAAGTTCCTGTTTTTTTTTTGGAGAGCGAGATATTTCAAAAGAATTTAAGAGGATGCAATTTATTTAATTTTTTATAAGCATTAAAGATATTTTTTTATTCAAGCTGTCGCCTAACTATCATTGAGTATTCTCAACCCTCTCCAAAATAGGATCGTTTTACGGAAGCAGAAATACCAAACGTTTTTTGCTATAATGTTGAATTCTTAGAAAATACATGTCAATTATTCGAACAGTGTACCAGTTTTTCTAGTAGTCCGTTTGTATCGGGATTTGAACTAAATGAAACAATTCATTTTATGTCAATAACGAAAACTATTCAGTATTTGATAACAATAGCTTTAGAATGTCCTTCGATAATTTGCGACTTCATAAAAAGTTACTCAACAAAGTATTGGTTGTCAAGTCAACTTAAATCCCTATGGAAATAATAATCTAAAATTATTATAAGTAACTTTATTTTTTGATTGCATCAACATATTACAAAAATCCGGTGATATTAATTGAAATGAATATTAATAGTACAATTATTACAATTATTCACATTATTAACAAAATTTCGAAACACCTTTCCTCGTTTCTTCTCGATGTGTATTTCATTTTCTGACTCGACAGATCCTTCATTTCTAACTAATGTTTCTGTCATTGTTAAAGCACTGCAAGAGACTTCTGGCTGGGTCTTATTGTATACAATTTTTTTCGCTACTTCCTTTTTATTACTGAGGCTCTCAGCTACGTAACTTTCCGCAATAGTAGCGGATTTCCATCCACCATGTCGCTTGATAGCTAATACAAATTTAGTATTTGCTAATAAAGTTGCCGACGTTCTTCTAAAAAAGTGTCCAGTATACATTTTGAAGTTCTCAAACTTTAGAAATTTCGCAATTTTACTTGGAATTGACGAATACGTATTTTTCCCGACAGGCTGGTTTAAGCACTTTCCATTTTGATATCGCATAAAGAAGTACGGATTAATAGTCGTCATGTGGGATCTTGTATCAATGTATTTTTGAATTATTTTGAAATGACAAACCTGAGTGTCGTCACTTTTTGTCACTGTAAATGTACGTGGCATTCCATTTTCGAGTTAGGAATGGTCATGGTTATGACTTCTTGACTTATTTTATCATTGTCCATTTTCATTTTACAGAGTTCATTAGAACGGCACGCTCTAGCAACTCCCATTACCATTACGACCTTCATCAGTAAGTATATATCATTGTGGGCTTCAAGCACGAACTTGTTGACATCTTCTCTGCTAAACACATTCGATTTTTTGGGTCTATAACCATCATTATTTCTTTTCAAAAATGTCCGAAGTTTTGGATACTTCGAAATATCTATATTTTCCTCTATAAAAAGGGTAGACTTCAACATCGAATACTCACACCCTAAGCTTGATGGGGACTTCAATATAGCACTTTTTTCGTGGAAATAAATTTATATGCTGCTTCATACCTTTTTTTCGACATTTCCGGTAGTAGAGATAAATAAGCAATATTCGCCGATTCTTCTAGGTCTGAAACATCCATTTTGTCCACACAGAATCAAACAATTCTTCAAAACGTTGTTGATAAAATAAAAAATAAAATCTGCTTATGTTGCTCTGGCAACGGATCACGCCTGCCTTCATAATTTAATGAGAATGCTATCGAATGTAATGATAATGAAAATCCAAAAATATATCCCGCATTTTCTTGTAAACATACAATACAGGAAGGGGGAAAAACGTTATATACTATATGGGATAAACAAAAATCTTTTTTGGCTTTTTCGCAACTGAACAAAAGTATTTAACTTTAAATTAATTGAAGCTTGAACACATAATCTGAACACATTTAAAAATAACTAGTACATTAACCAGTCTCGAACTTTTTTGCCAGCCCTCGCTATCGGGTGCAAACTCGTCCTTGACTGGTAAATGTTACTTACATCCCTTATAGTATAAATAACTATTAGTTTTGCTAAAGCATGATCTAAAGTGTTGAAAGCTTTACTAAAATCTTAAAGTGCTACACATGTTGATGGTTTGTTTTGATCGTTGATAAATTTTCAATAATTTTTTGAATTGCTGGTAAGATACTTATTGGTCTCAGATCTCTCAATTCTTTGGGTTTTAATTTCTTTGCAGTTAGAATAATAATATCCTTTTTCCAATTGATGGGAAAATATCTTCCAAAGGTATTAATTATATTAATTAATGGATTTTCGCCGGTCGCAATTGAATTGATCTTATTGATTATATTTATTACAGTTTATTTATCTATGAATTTAAATGACAGCGTTTATATTTGTATGTATGCTAATCTTATAAAAAGTAACTTTTTCTATCAATTTAGTATTACAATTATTATCTAAGAGAAAATATTTAATAATTTTGATCAGATAAAAACGTTGATATCTCAGAAAATCTATACCCTTTTCCATTCACTTATTATTGCGTGTTTTGTATAGTTTCTTAATACGCGGTAGTTTTGAAGCTTGTTTCCGTTTTGTATTTATTGTATTCACGATGTGCTTTATCCCTAATTTGATTTACATTATTTGTTATCTGGTCTAGGTTTAATTTTTTTTCTGCGTAGGAGTGCATGCTTATTTAGTAAATTTTGATAATTTAGAAAAAAATACCTCTATTATGAATATAAAAAAGGAACTTTATTGTAAAATAATATGGTTAAGCATGATGGTATGGAAATATCAAAGTTAATACTCAGACCTCCAAAATCTGCGCTGATTTAATTTTGTCAAATATATCCAAATCATAATTAATAATCATAAATAAAAATGTATAGATGTATATACTTGTCTTAAATATACTATAATTAATGATTTTATTTGATTATTTTAATTATATCTTGAAGTAATTCATTAAAAAAAATCTATTCATTGAAAAATAAAATAATACCTTTTCATGTGCAATATTTGGACCGAGACCTCCAAGTTCACCAATCTTTAAGGGTCTGGAATTATATTTGTCACTGCGCACGCCACGCTTGGAGCGTTCTCTAGAAGGTGCGAGAGAATTAAAATGGGCTTGAGAAACGCTGAATAATTTACTGCCCAAAGTAACTTCTGACTCGCACCTGTGAGTGCCACTGACAACTGTACTTTGAGCATTATTTTCGGTTTCGCTACCTTCCTCTTCAAAAAATCTTTCGTATAAACTAAAAAATAACAAATTACGCAAATTACTAATTTAATAAAGGGTTTCTTAAACCATAATGTTGAAATAAAATTATTGGGAAACTTAAAGGGTTCAAGGTATTAGATGTTTTACACAGCGAATCTATAATAATGCTATAATCTTCTAGAAATTAATTCTCATCTAAATGATGGCTATTTTGCTATTAGAACTATCCTAATAACAAAACTTCAAAATATTGTTTCATAGGAGTTCTATGATAGAACATAATGTAATTTTTAATAAAAGGTCCAGGTATTTTGAATATCGAATTATCCTTATTGTATCAAATATTGTATAATAATTAATTATTAAATTATCCATGTAGGAAAACTATTATTGGGATAACAATAAATGAAATAACAAGTAGATAATATCATCGTTCTGCGAATTTTAATCGTTTTTAAATGATCATTGATTTCGTTAGTAATGCATCACATGCAATGCTCAATAGTGCCAAATTGTTTAAACGAACTTCAGTATAGTATTTTTGCTCACGAGCAAGCAATTATAGTCCACAAATCGAACTTAAACATTGGGTTAGAGAGCTTTGTAGATGATAATTTTATTATTTAAATATGAATTAATAAATCAGTTGACGGTATTGTAAGGTAGTTTAAATAATATAAGAACATGTTTATAATGCAGACAAAATAAAATTCCACCTTCTTCTTGACAATTTCGATAAACGGTCTACACAAGTGGTTAAAATTACAATTTCCCGGAAATACCCACACATACTAGATAATACCTCAGGCAGGATTCTAAGCATTCTTCAGCAAGAAAAGAAGGCATTTTAATTACTTATTATAATAGTTCTGCTATAACTTGTAAGAATTCAGAGGATCTTAAAGCAGTAATTATATATACAAAAGTATTAAGAAAACTTAATACAAAGAACCATAGTAAAATTACAAAATAATCTGCATACGATGGCACCTTCTGACACAGGAGAAACATCACTGTTTCTCATATACCAATGTTAAGGAAACATCTGAGAAAATACGAATCTTACTTAGCAATTTTAACATCAAAACATTGTTTAAGTTGATTACCTATCTGTGTTTACTTAGTAATTAGATATTAATTTGATGCCGACTTCAAAAATATAAATTTTCAATATGAAATAAAATGGTATATTTCACTTTTCAACATTTTATTTTGTTGTCGATTTTATTTTTTGTTTATATTTTTTTAATATGAATTTACTTATTTCTGGCATAAAAGGAACGGGTAGTTAATATCATGTTACCTATAGTTGTCTGGGTTTTGGTTGAATTTTACCAATAATTTTAATGTTTAACATTTTATATTGTTTATTCTTCTTGTAAGTATCGAGATTACATACTGTATTAGTGACCGAGATTGTTTATTATTTTTTCTACTTCATATTCCGTAAGTACTATTTTGTGACACTGATTTGGGGAGGGAGTAAAGTAGATGCTTACTTCTCTAGGGAGGTATGTAAATTGATTGACAAAATTTGACACTGACAAAGTGATTCTCCAAATGTGTCTTACAAACAATTTTTTTGAATATTGGAAATCCGGAGTAGAAAAAATATAATACACAACTCGGGAGGTAGGACTCTTGACCAGCCTCGGATTTTTTGCCACCCCTCGATTTCGATAGGGCGCCAACCACATCCTCGACTGATAAGTGTTACCTATCTGTGTTTTAGTGGCCGCAAAACGGTAAGTATTATAAATCTACTGTGGCGAATTTAGAGAGGGATCAAAGGGACATCTGCCCCACTGAGCATAACCATCGGTTACAAGGTTATGTATAAAACCAGCACTGTATTAATTGAACATCGAAATTCGCCCCCCCCCCCCCCCTGAGCGGGATTTATAGGTCCACTCTTTATCTGTTTTACATCTTTAAACATCTTAAAAAAATTCGAGTACCAAAAAAGGGTCCTGACTTTATATATTGCAATTTTCTTTCGCCCTCCCCCCCACCACCCTCGACATCATTCTAGATCCGCCTCTGTAGTCCTATGCATTAATTTCTGTCGAGATTTAGGCCTAAGAAACTGATATCTACAATAAATAAAACAGCATAAGATGACGTAAAAATGAATAAAAATAGCAAATAGACAATAACATCGACCGGACACTTTCAAGACTTTGCTCAATAAATAAATAAATAATGGTTCCGCAGAGTTCCGGATTAGACCGCGTTTCGCCTTCTTTTGTACCAGGCATCACGAGATCTGAACACTGAAAGAGTTCAGCTTTTATGCCCGACTTGTGCTCACCAAACCGTGATCCCGTGTTAAAATCGGCTTTGACATGTGATGTAGACTGTAACGTGAATCTCTATTGAAGCGTTTTGTAAGTTTACCTACTGCCAGCGGGGAAAAATCATTATAGTGATGTAGCTCCAGGTTTTATGGTTTTCCCAAGAAACATAAAACTAATGTATCCCTTTGACCAATCCTCAGTGCAATAGGTTACACTTATAGATTAGGTAAGCATCTTGTTATAGATTGTTATATAAAAAAAACTCCACATAACTTGTGGAAAAAATTAAGTTAATTTTTATATTTTTATACGCGAATGGACGAATCCTCCTGTTAACGGCTCAATCCATTACATCAGACATAAGAATATTGTAGGCACGTCAATTGACCAACCTTTTATATGAAGTTGAGGACTTTTTATGAAACACGCAGACTAAAAATCTACAATTGGCCAATACATTCGTACATATTTTTTTTTAAAATAAGAACTTTTTCTAAACCGAAAAGGTACTTGTTGATTACTTATCGTATATTTATTACATTTTCTTGTACAGATGGGTCGTTGGATGTTTACTCATCCATCATCAATCGATGAAAATATCAAAGACGTGCTATACAAATAAAGTATTAAACATAAAATATTGTCTTTCCAATATGAATAAACTCAACAAATATGTTAAAAGATGAAATTATCAATAAAACGTCTATAACTTTAATTTGCACTATATTACATTAAACTAGATCCAAAACGAACTTGCCAGACAAGGACATCAACAGAGGCAGGCTTTCACGTCAAAGCCTCAAATGTCAAGGATTTGGTTGGACACTATTATACAAGATTTTTCTAACACAGGCCAGTTCATTATTTTCACAATGGAAATACCCTCCCAATAATAAAAAAAATATTCGGAAAGCTCTAATACGTACCATTTTTTAATAGCCTAATTAGAACCTTTTATATTAGCAGGTAAACAATTTTTTTGTGGGGCTGCTAAAATGGGTCCATTTTACAACGGAAAAATTACCTAGACTGTTTTTTTGTTATATTTATAGAAAATTTCTGGTGAAATCACAGGCCAGGCCATTTTCCGAAAATGTAAAAAAGGCCTACTTTAAATATTTTGATGTGTTAATTGGGGATCAAGATAAGCGGTGGGCTCCCCATGTGTGCTGTGTTAGTTGTAGTGTATCATTGGTGCAGTGGATGAAGGGAAAGAGAAAAAGTATGCCTTTTGCAGTTCCAATGGTATGGCGAGAACCCACCAATATTATTTTTTTTTGCCTGACAAAGACTGAAGGTTATTCCAAAAAGGGAAAGCACAATATAGAATATCCAAATTTGCAATCTGCCATAGGACCTGTTCCTCAGAATGCAAATTTGCCAGTGCCGATTGCGCCTTTAACTTGGCAAGCTATTGATTTGATTGTTCAAAGTGAATTAAATGATTTAGTACGTGATTTGGGGTTATCCAAGCAACAGTCAGAACTTCTGGGTTCCCGTCTTAAGGAATGGAACCTATTGGCCAAAGAAACAAAAATTACGAATTTTAGAAAAAGAAATGCTATGTTTTCTAAATTCTACAGTATGGAAAATTCGTTGTGCGCATGTACTGATATAGACAGTTTAATGCAAGAGCTTGATATTGAACATTCTCCCCGTGAGTGGTGCTTATTCATAGACTCATCTAAATATAGCCTAAAAGCTGTGTAATTGCATATTGGAAATTTAAAACCCTCTATACCAGTTGCCCATTCAGTTGCAATGAAAGAAAATTATGAAAATATGCGCACGATTTTGGATAAAATAAACTACAATAGGTATAAATGGCAGATATGTGGGGACTTAAAAGTTATAGCGATTTTAGTGGGGCCTCAGGGGGGATTTACAAAATATTACTGTTTTCTTTGTTTATGGGACAGTCGTGCAATAAAAGTGCAGAAAGAAGCGAATTTCAACCGGGATCTCAAAATGTTAAATTTATACCTCTTGTTGATCCCAAAAATGTCCTTTTGCCTCCTCTTCACATTAAACTTGGGCTGGTGAAAAACTTTGTGAAGGCTTTGAATAAAGATGGTGATGGATTTAAATACCTAAGTCAAGTCTTTCCCCAGTTAAGTGATGCCAAATTAAAAGAAGGTATTTTTATTGGGCCACAAATCAGAAAATTGATGGACGATGTCAATTTTACGGAAAAGCTTACCAGGCAGGAACTCAGAGCATGAAATTCTTTTGTTGATGTAGTCAGAGGATTTTTAGGCAACAATATGGATGAAAATTATGAACAATTAGTTAATGAACTCTTAGATGCTTATAAAGCGCTTGGTACCAGAATGTCATTAAAAATTCACTTCCTCCATTCCCATCTGTCATTTTTTTCTAAAAATTTGGGAGTTGTTAGTGACGAGCAGGGTGAAAGGTTTCACCAAGATATCAGAACAATGGAAATTCGGTTCCCAGGACGATGGGATCCAGCCATGATGGGTGACTACTGTTGGTTTTTGAAGATAGATACCTCATAA
Source organism: Kuschelorhynchus macadamiae (assembly GCA_030620095.1). Lineage (NCBI taxonomy): Eukaryota > Metazoa > Arthropoda > Insecta > Coleoptera > Curculionidae > Kuschelorhynchus > Kuschelorhynchus macadamiae. The sequence goes on along the minus strand of JAUTXW010001143.1, from coordinate 1,296,616 downwards.
ACGGAAAAAATAAAGTTTAATTAGTGTTTTAAGTTAATATTTTTCTCGTTTGCTTTTCTCTTAGATGTATGGTATATTTAATAGGCGAAAACTTGAAAAATAGTCAATAAACAGGGTTAAGATATTAAGTATCGTAACATTCGATATGGTTCTTCAACTCTAACAAGAAAACCCTACGTGCTACAAATTTCTATTTGTCATTTTCGTATTTGGATAGGTCCATTCTATTAGATTATGCTATTCTGGTTTGTGTTACAACAAAAAAAATTTTTTTTGTCGGCCAGTATAATTAAAGCAACGTAGTTTCAGGTTTTGCGGTTTTCAAAGATACATACAAATAATGTACCACTTCAACCCATCATCAAATCAATAGACTACACATCATACGGATTAAGTAAACATCTTGTTACATACTGTTATATAAAAAACAATGCATACCTTATGGAAAAATTTAAGACAATTTAGTTAAACCCCGAAGATATTTTGGTCAATTTCGATGTAAAAGTTTTATACACGAATTGACGAATGTTCCCGTTAACGATTCAATCCATTAGATAAGATATAAAAATTGTAGACACGTCAGTTGGCAAATACATTTATATGAAGTTGAGGACTTTTTATGGACTACTACCAGACTAAAAATCTACAATCGTCCAATACATCCCTACATATTTTTTTAAAAGAGGAGCATTTTTAAAACAGAAAAGGTGCCTGTTGATTACCTATCCTATATTAAGCACATTTTCTTGTATAGATGGGCCGTTGAATGTTTACCCATGCGTCATCAATCGATGAAAATATCAAAGACGTGCTTTTTAAACAGAGTGTTTCTCTTATCAACTGGCATTTAATAAATCAATAATACAAGAAAAGGATGTTACATGAAATAGTCTTCCCAATATGAATATATTCAAGAAATATCTTAAAAGATTAAATTAAAAAAATAAAACGTCTATAAGTCTGAAAGTCCAAGCCTTAAATGTTAAGGATTTGTTCGGAGATTATTATTATTGTCGTTTTATGTTATTCGTATTTGTGTTATTATAGTCTTGTGCCGTTTAATTTTCAAATAAATCCTTCTGGAAGATACATTTTGTTGTATTTTTTGTTGCTGGTAAGTACTGTTATTAGTTAATAATGATTTAATTTACACTTATTATTTATATTTATATCGACGAATAGTGAATGTCATTTCTTGACAATTTATCTAAGAAATTTTGATTTGATTCGTGTGAATATTAATTATGACGCATGGGTAAACATCCAACGGATCAACTGAACTGGAAAATCGTTTGCGGCAACACTAAATGTGTTAATCTGTTGAATAAAGCTATCTCAAGATGCCTTATACAATCTAACGGTCTAATCTCAAAATCAAAGATTTCATAATAATTGCTTAAAGTTCAAACAGCATGTATATTTCTAAGGAAAATCAACTAATCAAGTACATAATTAAGGCACTCTACTTAGTAAGTACGTAAATATGTATTTTGGTATATTCTTCATAATTAGGAATTAATTTGAGAACGACCTCAAAAAATAAAATTTTCGAGATGGTTTCAAAAGTTATTTTTTACTGTTCATTGTTGTATTAATTTTAATGAAAAATCTTAAATTAAAGAAAGTGATAAATAAGTGTTTGCATAGTTATTAAAAATTATATAAATTATATTATATTATTTTTGCTCTCCTTGTTAAAATAATGGATTTCTGAGGGAAGTTCTCGGTAATTTGGTAGAAAGATCGATGAAGCTGTTTGTCCGGAACTTCAATCTTTTATAAATAGGTCAGAGTTTCAAACTTGAGAAAAACAACAAACTTTTAACTTTTTATACATGAGGATCTGTTCAATTTAGTTAACAAATGGAAAACTTTTTAATTATTAATCTCTAAAAAAAAAGTGATTCCTCATTTTGTGTGTTTTATAAGTGGTATTTATTTAATAAAAAATAAGCGATTCATTACACAGGGTGCCAAACCAACATAAACATAAGTTTGCAAACCGGAAAAAAGTCGGATTAAAATTTTTGAGGCAGCCAAATTAAAGAACCTGCAAATCTGTTGTCTGGCTGTTTAAACTTATTTTGTAATAGAAGTACTGGATCAACTTTAGTTCACCTGAAATCAGTTATAAGATAACCAACTAGTTTTATGTCTTCTGGGATTTTCATTTTTCACACTTTACAATACCTGAAATCAGTTACATGAAAACTTTGCTTTGCTCGCCACTCCAAATATTTTTCTGAACATAAAAATGCCAAAATATTTCTGCGGACATTTTTTATTTCCATATTCCGAGGCCATTCTTTACACTTTAGAATACTTGAAATCAGTTACATAAAAAAATTGGTTTGATTTGCATTTTGAACATTTTTCTTAACATAAAAATGCAAAGATGTTTCTGCGGAAATTTGTTATTTCTATTTTCCGAGGAAATTTCTATACTTTGGAATACCGGAAATCAGTTACATGGAGATTTTGCTTTGTTACAATACAAAAATGTTTTTGCGGATATTCCTCATTATATTGATTTTTCGAAGGAAATCAGATTCTGAATACAAAAAAGAAAATAAATCTATATTATTATAAAAAAACGCGCGGGGGCGCGCAAATAAAACGAGCTTATATTAAAACTTATATTAAAACTTGAATTTTTTTAACAAAACATGTACTGTTAGGTAGATATATCACGTTAGGTGTTCGGTTAGCTCAGGTTCGTCGATAAAACCATCATCAAAGCTATAAACTATTATTTAAGTTATAAAATCACATAATATATTAATTTTTTAAGTTCTACATTCAGAAGGCTTTATAGAAGTAAACTATAATGAAAATGCGACTTGAGTTAGATTATGATCGGTTAGGTTAGCTATAAGGAAAGCGCGCCAACAAAATTCCGAGTATCTATTAAAACAAGGATTTTTTTAAAGAAAACCTATTCTTAGGTTAGCCCAGCCCAGGTTCATAGATAAAACCTTAGAGTAAGAATTAAAGTAGGATCACAATTCATTCATAAATCACATTAGGGGTATGCACGAACATGGTTCCCCTATTTTTCACATTCTATCGACCAATGTTTACGATGAAACAAGAAGTGGGGATGGCCCATGTCCAAGCCGTGGCCATTTGTTGACGAATGTCAGTGGCGGCGCGAGTTTCCACTTCCCGCATAAGGAAATATCATTCGTCGTGAAAAAATCATAGTCACTCGGTCTGTTACGGTATAGCTAAAAAATAATCCACTTACTCGATTAACTTTAATTTTATTTAATTTTCCACAAAAGTTACGTCTGATACAAAAAAAAACTGGTCAAATATTGGTATGAATTCAATATGGCGAAACAAAATGACAAGCTGTTAAAATATTTGATGTACAAAAATGAAGAAATGGGCCATGCTTCATTATCGTTGACAAAAGGAAGGATTCCTACCTATTCCTTAATGAGGCAAATAGACATTTTTACAAATTTCAAAGAAATAGTTGTTCCCCATTTTCACTATCTAAAATCAAAACATTAAGTTAGGTAAGTTTAAAAGGAAATTAGTTATTTATATATTATTAAACTTTAGTTTTTAGTTATGTTTGCCTAATTGTAACATTTAGAAAAATTATTTGTTCAGTTGTTAAAAATGTCGTCTTAAATTTGTAATTGTCAAGTTAGACCTTGTCTAAATTTAAACCTCTTTAATGAATACGGGTGTTAGATTTTTAAACTAAAATCAATGTTTTTAACGCGCTTTTATGGGCTTCCTACTCGTCTGATTGTATGTTTGTATGTCTGGTTTAAATCTTGTTAATGAATTTTCCACCACTTCTATTACCGATTATTTTCAAATTTGATATGCATACACTTTCAAATATATAAAATCCTATTTTTTTAGTGAAAGTTTAGAAATCCAAAATGGTGGCGCCAATACGGCCAACGAATTTTGATACTTGTGTAGATTAAACTGAAAATCGGTGCCTAGGAAAATTTAAGAGTATCAGCATTTAAAAATTCAAAACAGCGGTGTCAAAATGACAATGTCAACAGGTCGGACGGATGATTTTAACATTTGTGGGGATTATATAAGAATGCACAACAAAAATCAAAATGGTGGTGCCAATATAGCGAACGAATTTTGTCATTTGTACAGATATGGCTGAAATGTCAATATCTAGAAGTATTTAAGAATAAAAGTTATGAAATTTTAGTCAATATTTGAGAATTAAAAATGGCGGCACCAATTTTAAAGTTTTTGCAGATTTGAATAAAATTAAACAGAGGTATACAAGACTGCACATCATCAATTTTGTCAACATTTTAAAAATACAAGATTGTAATGGCAACAGGGCGGCGGAATTTAAACAGTTGTATAGATTTGGCTGAAAGAAAGTAGGCACCCCCAGATGCCTTTATTTTTTATTTGAGAATACATATCATACATTTTTAGTAAATATTTAAAAAATGAAAGTAGGAATGCCTAGATCATATATTTTTAGTAATAAATATTTAAAATGGGGATGTCATCAAACAATCAATTCGATAAGTACTTTTTTCAGATATTTTTAAACATTTAATTAGGCCACCGTTTTGTTCCCCCGTTTTGAATTTGTCTCAACATTTTTACCAGTTCATCCCTTTATAATATTTGATTTTTGAGCAAAATTTGAACATAATCGATGCAGTAGTTTTCTGCATTGACTTTTATAACATTTTATTAGGCCGCCATTTTGGATTTGTAGTAAAACTTATCAGTTGATGGTCATGTCACACCTAATTTTTCTGCAAAATTTGGATAAAATGGATAAGCAGTTTTTTAGTAATAATTTTTTAACATTTCAATAGGCCGCCATTTCGTTCTGCCATATTGGATTTTTACCAAAATGTTATTACGTCATCATCATAAGACCTTTAATTTTTAACCATAACTTGAAGTAAATAGGACAACTAGTTCTTCAGCTTTGTCGCGGACAGACATACAGACTAATCGACGGAACTGAGAAAACATGTTTTTTGCAACTAGAATACTTTTCCCTTGCGAGGAAAGTAAAAAAAGCGAGCGTTATAAGATAAAAATAGAATAGCCAATTGCCATGTTGTTATTCCATGTTAATAGTCAAATTTAAAAAATAGAAGATTTTTTTAAATTTTCGATATTCTAAATCTTAAATTCTAACCAGTTTAGAACATGTTTACGAACACATTTTTACTTTTAATTACCCAATGAATCACCATTATTTGGGGTATTTGGCTTTCCCTGCGATTTGTGTCACAAAATCGTATGTCAGGACTGCAATTGTTTTCAAGCACAGGAGGTCAGAGTGATTCCTAGCTCTTCGAGGTCGTTGGTGCACCTATGTCCAGATTGCAAGTCCAAATTTTTTAAACAAATTCCAAAGAACTTTAAGCAAATGGACCTACTTTAAAAGGAGGTGAGCACGCTTAAGGGTAAACTCAAGTTAATGGAAACTACAATTCAGTCTAAAGCAAATCAAATTGAGCTAAATAATAAGGTCAGTACACTGGAAGAAAAACTGAATTCAATTCTAAATTTTCATGGTACTTCTGATGAAAAATCCACCACGGAAAATATTGAGAATAAGCGCAAAATCCCTGACATAGAAAATCAGCATATAATTCAATCTGAAATAATTGTTTCAAAACTAGATTCACTTGTTGATATCGTCAAAAAAACCACAATTACACCAAGTCAAGTAGAAAGAGCAATTAACTCAGCTATGGAAAAAGTTGAGTGTGATAATATAAAGCAACAAATGCAGACGCTAACAGGACTATCATCTTCAGAAGTAGCTATGGTCAGCAGTAATACTCAAGCTCAAGAATTAACAGGTGTCTCAATTTCAACTCCGAACCATCCAAGAGAACAATACAACTAGCTTACGGGCGTCCCTAAAAAGAAATGGTACCACTTAAGTCAAGTTGATAAAGGCTCAACCCTAAAATCTGTAATAGAATTTATTAAATCAAAAACGAAGATCAATGGTGGTGATCTGCTGACAGTTACACAACTAAACACAATGGGAAGCACAAACTCTTTTAAAGTTGCAGTGATAGCCAGTGTGATAATGTAATGATTGCAAGTGGTATTTTGATAGAATGTGATAGGCATCATCCAGCTTTGTTAATAAATGTTAAATGTGAAAATAGCATAAGTACTTTATAATATGATGATGAGATTTTTGATTTTAAAAAATGTGACTACAAGCGAATGAATGAATTTTTGTTGTGTACAAACTGGGATCTATATCTTAACTCTAGTCAAGTGGAAAGTGATGTAAGTCTGTTTTATGAAATTTTAAATCATGCTATTGGCTTGTTTGTACCCGAGATTAAGATTAGAAATAACTACAAATTCCCGTCATGGTTTAATACAAAACTAAAAACCAATGTTTTTTAAAAGAAAATTGCCCATAAAAGACAAAAGCAATCTGGTAGCATTGAAGACTATAATTTGTTCTGTAGTCTTCGTTCTTTATGTAAAACACAGGTAGACAGATTGTACAAGAATTATATTAATAAAATAGAGGATAATATTCGACTAGATCCTCAAAGCGTCTGGAAATATATCAGTCAGAAAAGACTGAACAACGAAATTCCATCGGTACTTGTTCTTGGAGACCAACAATCAACAGACAGGCAGTGTTCTGTTAATCTCTTTGCAAAGCATTTTTCTTCTGTTTATGAAAAACCAACAACGAAAGCTTGTGGTGCTGTCTTAAATATGAAATTTAATGGTTTGGTTGTCCATAACTCCTTAAATCTAAAAGTATCTGAAATTTTTGAAAAGCTAAACACTGTTAACATTGACAAGGGGCCAGGCCCAGATGGAATCACTCCATATTTTATCAAACATTGTGCATTTGCGCTCTCTCGACCTCTTTGGATAATTTGTAACAAATCATTAATATCAGGCATTTTTCCAGATTTCTGGAAATTATCCTTTGTTACCCCAATATACAAAAACAGTGGTCAGAAAAAGGATGTAGTTAATTATCGCCCTATATCTTTGATGTCGCATTTTCCAAAATTTTTTGAGTCTATCATCGCAGAATTTTTGACTGAGAGATTTAAAAATATATTAACAACTAAACAACATGGTTTCATCAGTGGTCGTTCTATCACAACCAATCTGCTAGTTTGTGAATAGGCGATATTGGAAGCATTGGAGAGGGGATGTGTTATTGACTCAATATATACAGACTTCTCTAAGGCTTTCGATAAAGTCGATACAAATTTATTAGCAGCCAAATGATCACACTATGGCATAGGAGGTAAACTCTTGAACTGGCTAATTTCATATCTTGATAACAGAAAACAAGTTGTTAAAATCAAAACTTTCTACTCAGACATTGTCAATGTTACCTCTGGAGTACCACAAGAAGGTCATCTTGCACCTCTTTTATTTAATATTTTTATAAATTACATTGTTAATTGCTTTCACCATAGTGATATATTATTATATGCAGATGACTTGAAAATATTCATAGTAATTGACTCTCCAGAAAAAATAAATCTTATGCAAGATGACCTCAAAAGATTTGAAAGGTAGTGTGATATCAATTGCATGAAACTTAACTTGGGTAAATGAAAATACTTACAATTTTGTAGAAAAATATCCTCATGCCTAAATAATTATTATATTTCAGATCATTTAATTGATAATGTAAGTGTTATAGATCTAGGAGTATATTTTGATTCTAAACTCACTTTTATTCAGCACATTGATTATTGCTGTAATAAAGCTTTACAAATGTTAGGCTTTATTAAAAGACATACCAAAGATTTTCAAAATATTTGTGCTTTAAAAAACTCTTTTTTAAAGCAAATTTCTCTAGTCAGGTCCCAGTTCGAAAATAGTACTTGTGTGTGGACACCCTACTATGTCTGTCATATCAACAGAATCGAGAGAATACAGCATAGATTTCGCAGATATGTAGGTAGTAAACTGAACATTCTTTTTGATCAGATTCATTACAATGAATTACTGACTTTACTAAGATTAAATACCCTAAGTAATAGAAGAAATAATTTTGACAAAATGTTTATATTCGAGTTAATTAACGATTATATTGACTGCGCTGACCTTATGTCTCTGATCAATTTTTATGTTCCGCCAAGGGCTTTGAGGGGGATGAATACATTTTACCCTGGATGGCATCGAACTCGTTATGAACAATCATCATCAACAACGAGAATGATGTCTCATGCCAATTCCTTAGGGTTTGATGTTTTTAATTCATCTCTAACCAAAGCAAAAGCAAGTCTAACCTCAACGTAATCTTAATTTTATTTGTGTTTGGACTGTAATTTTCAATAAGTATATTTTATATTTTAGTTATATGATATTGTATTTTTTTTATTACTTGTATTTAATGCAGAGTTTTATGAACTCGTTATATTGTAATTGTAAAATTGGGCGCTTGCCTTGACTTAACAAATAGATAAATAACCATTTAAATTCCTTTACCTCACAAAACAAACACAAAAATTGGCCGAACTCTAGTGAAAATCAAAAAAAGGCCTGAAATCATCCGAAACGTTATTATTTCCCCCGGATTTCATCCAAAATCTAGTGATTTTCGAAATCGCAGTACGTTTTTCTGAGCCTGAGACGCTCTTTGACTATTTTAATATAGTTTAGACATATTCTATAATTATTTTAATTCTCTGATGGGAAAAACTATTGTAATCTTCAAAAAAATCACCTCAGAGTCTTTCTTGTCTCATTTTGCTTCTGAGTATTCTCACATGACCCCCGACCGAAATAAACGTTCTTTTATACTGAACCGGATTGGTCAATACGTCATGTGACCCAAAATAAGTAAATACAAGTAAATACGGTATCTCCATGTTAATAGTCAAATTTAAAAAATAGAAGATTTTTTTAAATTTTCGATATTCTAAATCTTAAATTCTAACCAGTTTAGAACATATTTACGAACACATTTTTATTTTTAATTACCCAATGAATCACCATTATTTGGGGTATTTGGGTTTCCCTGCGATTTGTGTCACAAAGTCGTATGTCAGGACTGCAATTGTTTTCAAGCACAGGAGGTCAGAGTGATTCCTAGCTCCTCTAGGTCGCTGGTGCACCTTTGTCCAGATTGCAAATCCAATTTTAATCAAATTCGAAAGAACTTTAAGCAAATAGACCTACTTCAACAGGAGGTGAGCACGCTTAAGGGTAAACTCCAGTTAATGGAAACTACAATTCAGTCTAAAGCAAATCAAATTGAGCTAAATAATAAAGTCAGTACACTTGAAGAAAAACTGAATTCAATTCTAAATTTTCATGGTACTTCTGATGAAAAATCCACCACGGAAAATATTGAGAATAAGCGCAAAATCCCTGACATAGAAAATCAGCATATAATTCAATCTGAAATAATTGTTTCAAAACTAGATTCACTTGTTGATATCGTCAAAAAAACCACAATTACACCAAGTCAAGTAGAAAGAGCAATTAACTCAGCTATGGAAAAAGTTGAGTGTGATAATATAAAGCAACAAATGCAGACGCTAACAGGACTATCATCTTCAGAAGTAGCTATGGTCAGCAGTAATACTCAAGCTCAAGAATTAACAGGTGTCTCAATTTCAACTCCGAACCATCCAAGAGAACAATACAACTAGCTTACGGGCGTCCCTAAAAAGAAATGGTACCACTTAAGTCAAGTTGATAAAGGCTCAACCCTAAAATCTGTAATAGAATTCATTAAATCAAAAACGAAGATCAATGGTGGTGATCTGCTGACAGTTACACAACTAAACACAATGGGAAGCACAAACTCTTTTAAAGTTGCAGTGATAGCCAGTGTGATAATGTAATGATTGCAAGTGGTATTTTGATAGAATGTGATAGGCATCATCCAGCTTTGTTAATAAATGTTAAATGTGAAAATAGCATAAGTACTTTATAATATGATGATGAGATTTTTGATTTTAAAAAATGTGACTACAAGCGAATGAATGAATTTTTGTTGTGTACAAACTGGGATCTATATCTTAACTCTAGTCAAGTGGAAAGTGATGTAAGTCTGTTTTATGAAATTTTAAATCATGCTATTGGCTTGTTTGTACCCGAGATTAAGATTAGAAATAACTACAAATTCCCGTCATGGTTTAATACAAAACTAAAAACCAATGTTTTTTAAAAGAAAATTGCCCATAAAAGACAAAAGCAATCTGGTAGCATTGAAGACTATAATTTGTTCTGTAGTCTTCGTTCTTTATGTAAAACACAGGTAGACAGATTGTACAAGAATTATATTAATAAAATAGAGGATAATATTCGACTAGATCCTCAAAGCGTCTGGAAATATATCAGTCAGAAAAGACTGAACAACGAAATTCCATCGGTACTTGTTCTTGGAGACCAACAATCAACAGACAGGCAGTGTTCTGTTAATCTCTTTGCAAAGCATTTTTCTTCTGTTTATGAAAAACCGACAACGAAAGCTTGTGGTGCTGTCTTAAATATGAAATTTAATGGTTTGGTTGTCCATAACTCCTTAAATCTAAAAGTATCTGAAATTTTTGAAAAGCTAAACACTGTTAACATTGACAAGGGGCCAGGCCCAGATGGAATCACTCCATAGTTTATCAAACATTGTGCATTTGCGCTCTCCCGACCTCTTTGGATAATTTGTAACAAATCATTAACATCAGGCATTTTTCCAGATTTCTGGAAATTATCCTTTGTTACCCCAATATACAAAAACAGTGGTCAGAAAAAGGATGTAGTTAATTATCGCCCTATATCTTTGATGTCGCATTTTCCAAAATTTTTTGAGTCTATCATCGCAGAATTTTTGACTGAGAGATTTAAAAATATATTAACAACTAAACAACATGGTTTCATCAGTGGTCGTTCTATCACAACCAATCTGCTAGTTTGTGAACAGGCGATATTGGAAGCATTGGAGAGGGGATGTGTTATTGACTCAATATATACAGACTTCTCTAAGGCTTTCGATAAAGTCGATACAAATTTATTAGCAGCCAAATGATCACACTATGGCATAGGAGGTAAACTCTTGAACTGGCTAATTTCATATCTTGATAACAGAAAACAAGTTGTTAAAATCAAAACTTTCTACTCAGACATTGTCAATGTTACCTCTGGAGTACCACAAGAAGGTCATCTTGCACCTCTTTTATTTAATATTTTTATAAATTACATTGTTAATTGCTTTCACCATAGTGATATATTATTATATGCAGATGACTTGAAAATATTCATAGTAATTGACTCTCCAGAAAAAATAAATCTTATGCAAGATGACTTCAAAAGATTTGAAAGGTAGTGTGATATCAATTGCATGAAACTTAACTTGGGTAAATGAAAATACTTACAATTTTGTAGAAAAATATCCTCATGCCTAAATAATTATTATATTTCAGATCATTTAATTGATAATGTAAGTGTTATAAAAGATCTAGGAGTATATTTTGATTCTAAACTCACTTTTATTCAGCACATTGATTATTGCTGTAATAAAGCTTTACAAATGTTAGGCTTTATTAAAAGACATACCAAAGATTTTCAAAATATTTGTGCTTTAAAAAACTCTTTTTTAAAGCAAATTTCTCTAGTCAGGTCCCAGTTCGAAAATAGTACTTGTGTGTGGACACCCTACTATGTCTGTCATATCAACAGAATCGAGAGAATACAGCATAGATTTCGCAGATATGTAGGTAGTAAACTGAACATTCTTTTTGATCAGATTCATTACAATGAATTACTGACTTTACTAAGATTAAATACCCTAAGTAATAGAAGAAATAATTTTGACAAAATGTTTATATTCGAGTTAATTAACGATTTTATTGACTGCGCTGACCTTTTGTCTCTGATCAATTTTTATGTTCCGCCAAGGGCTTTGAGGGGGATGAATACATTTTACCCTGGATGGCATCGAACTCGTTATGAACAATCATCATCAACAACGAGAATGATGTCTCATGCCAATTCCTTAGGGTTTGATGTTTTTAATTCATCTCTAACCAAAGCAAAAGCAAGTCTAACCTCAACGTAATCTTAATTTTATTTGTGTTTGGACTGTAATTTTCAATAAGTATATTTTATATTTTAGTTATATGATATTGTATTTTTTTTATTACTTGTATTTAATGCAGAGTTTTATGAACTCGTTATATTGTAATTGTAAAATTGGGCGCTTGCCTTGACTTAACAAATAGATAAATAACCATTTAAATTCCTTTACCTCACAAAACAAACACAAAAATTGGCCGAACTCTAGTGAAAATCAAAAAAAGGCCTGAAATCATCCGAAACGTTATTATTTCCCCCGGATTTCATCCAAAATCTAGTGATTTTCGAAATCGCAGTACGTTTTTCTGAGCCTGAGACGCTCTTTGACTATTTTAATATAGTTTAGACATATTCTATAATTATTTTAATTCTCTAATGGGAAAAACTATTGTAATCTTCAAAAAAATCACCTCAGAGTCTTTCTTGTATCATTTTGCTTCTGAGTATTCTCACATGACCCCCGACCGAAATAAACGTTCTTTTATACTGAACCGGATTGGTCAATACGTCATGTGACCCAAAATAAGTAAATACAAGTAAATACGGTATCTCCATGTTAATAGTCAAATTTAAAAAATAGAAGATTTTTTTAAATTTTCGATATTCTAAATCTTAAATTCTAACCAGTTTAGAACATGTTTACGGACACATTTTTACTTTTAATTACCCAATGAATCACCATTATTTGGGGTATTTGGCTTTCCCTGCGATTTGTGTCACAAAGTCGTATGTCAGGACTGCAATTGTTTTTAAGCACAGGAGGTCAGAGTGATTCCTAGCTCCTCTAGGTCGCTGGTGCACCTTTGTCCAGATTGCAAATCCAATTTTAATCAAATTCGAAAGAACTTTAAGCAAATAGACCTACTTCAACAGGAGGTGAGCACGCTTAAGGGTAAACTCCAGTTAATGGAAACTACAATTCAGTCTAAAGCAAATCAAATTGAGCTAAATAATAAAGTCAGTACACTTGAAGAAAAACTGAATTCAATTCTAAATTTTCATGGTACTTCTGATTAAAAATCCACCACGGAAAATATTGAGAATGAGCGCAAAATCCCTGACATAGAAAATCAGCATATAATTCAATCTGAAATAATTGTTTCAAAACTAGATTCACTTGTTGATATCGTCAAAAAAACCACAATTACACCAAGTCAAGTAGAAAGAGCAATTAACTCAGCTATGGAAAAAGTTGAGTGTGATAATATAAAGCAACAAATGCAGACGCTAACAGGACTATCATCTTCAGAAGTAGCTATGGTCAGCAGTAATACTCAAGCTCAAGAATTAACAGGTGTCTCAATTTCAACTCCGAACCATCCAAGAGAACAATACAACTAGCTTACGGGCGTCCCTAAAAAGAAATGGTACCACTTAAGTCAAGTTGATAAAGGCTCAACCCTAAAATCTGTAATAGAATTTATTAAATCAAAAACGAAGATCAATGGTGGTGATCTGCTGACAGTTACACAACTAAACACAATGGGAAGCACAAACTCTTTTAAAGTTGCAGTGATAGCCAGTGTGATAATGTAATGATTGCAAGTGGTATTTTGATAGAATGTGATAGGCATCATCCAGCTTTGTTAATAAATGTTAAATGTGATAATAGCATAAGTACTTTATAATATGATGATGAGATTCTTGATTTTAAAAAATGTGACTACAAGCGAATGAATGAATTTTTGTTGTGTACAAACTGGGATCTATATCTTAACTCTAGTCAAGTGGAAAGTGATGTAAGTCTGTTTTATGAAATTTTAAATCATGCTATTGGCTTGTTTGTACCCGAGATTAAGATTAGAAATAACTACAAATTCCCGTCATGGTTTAATACAAAACTAAAAACCAATGTTTTTTAAAAGAAAATTGCCCATAAAAGACAAAAGCAATCTGGTAGCATTGAAGACTATAATTTGTTCTGTAGTCATCGTTCTTTATGTAAAACACAGGTAGACAGATTGTACAAGAATTATATTAATAAAATAGAGGATAATATTCGACTAGATCCTCAAAGCGTCTGGAAATATATCAGTCAGAAAAGACTGAACAACGAAATTCCATCGGTACTTGTTCTTGGAGACCAACAATCAACAGACAGGCAGTGTTCTGTCAATCTCTTTGCAAAGCATTTTTCTTCTGTTTATGAAAAACCAACAACGATAGCTTGTAGTGCTGTCTTAAACATGACATTTAATGGTTTGGTTGTCCATAACTCCTTAAATCTAAAAGTATCTGAAATTTTTGAAAAGCTAAACACTGTTAACATTGACAAGGGGCCAGGCCCAGATGGAATCACTCCATAGTTTATCAAACATTGTAAATTTGCGCTCTCCCGACCTCTTTGGATAATTTGTAACAAATCATTAACATCAGGCATTTTTCCAGATTTCTGGAAATTATCCTTTGTTACCCCAATATACAAAAACAGTGGTCAGAAAAAGGATGTAGTTAATTATCGCCCTATATCTTTGATGTCGCATTTTCCAAAAATTTTTGAGTCTATCATCGCAGAATTTTTGACTGAGAGATTTAAAAATATATTAACAACTAAACAACATGGTTTCATCAGTGGTCGTTCTATCACAACCAATCTGCTAGTTTGTGAATAGGCGATATTGGAAGCATTGGAGAGGGGATGTGTTATTGACTCAATATATACAGACTTCTCTAAGGCTTTCGATAAAGTCGATACAAATTTATTAGCAGCCAAATGATCACACTATGGCATAGGAGGTAAACTCTTGAACTGGCTAATTTCATATCTTGATAACAGAAAACAAGTTGTTAAAATCAAAACTTTCTACTCAGACATTGTCAATGTTACCTCTGGAGTACCACAAGGAGGTCATCTTGCACCTCTTTTATTTAATATTTTTATAAATTACATTGTTAATTGCTTTCACCATAGTGATATATTATTATATGCAGATGACTTGAAAATATTCATAGTAATTGACTCTCCAGAAAAAATAAATCTTATGCAAGATGACTTCAAAAGATTTGAAAGGTAGTGTGATATCAATTGCATGAAACTTAACTTGGGTAAATGAAAATACTTACAATTTTGTAGAAAAATATCCTCATGCCTAAATAATTATTATATTTCAGATCATTTAATTGATAATGTAAGTGTTATAAAAGATCTAGGAGTATATTTTGATTCTAAACTCTCTTTTATTCAGCACATTGATTATTGCTGTAATAAAGCTTTACAAATGTTAGGCTTTATTAAAAGACATACCAAAGATTTTCAAAATATTTGTGCTTTAAAAAACTCTTTTTTAAAGCAAATTTCTCTAGTCAGCTCCCAGTTCGAAAATAGTACTTGTGTGTGGACACCCTACTATGTCTGTCATATGAACAGAATCGAGAGAATACAGCATAGATTTCTCAGATATGTAGGTAGTAAACTGAACATTCTTTTTGATCAGATTCATTACAATGAATTACTGACTTTACTAAGATTAAATACCCTAAGTAATAGAAGAAATAATTTTGACAAAATGTTTATATTCGAGTTAATTAACGATTATATTGACTGCGCTGACCTTATGTCTCTGATCAATTTTTATGTTCCGCCAAGGGCTTTGAGGGGGATGAATACATTTTACCCTGGATGGCATCGAACTCGTTATGAACAATCATCATCAACAACGAGAATGATGTCTCATGCCAATTCCTTAGGGTTTGATGTTTTTAATTCATCTCTAACCAAAGCAAAAGCAAGTCTAACCTCAACGTAATCTTAATTTTATTTATGTTTCGACTGTAATTTTCAATAAGTGTATTTTATATTTTAGTTATATGATATTGTATTTTTTTTATTACTTGTATTTAATGCAGAGTTTTATGTACTCGTTATATTGTAATTGTAAAATTGGGCGCTTGCCTTGACTTAACAAATAGATAAATAACCATTTAAATTCCTTTACCTCACAAAACAAACACAAAAATTGGCCGAACTCTAGTGAAAATCAAAAAAAGGCCTGAAATCATCCGAAACGTTATTATTTCCCCCGGATTTCATCCAAAATCTAGTGATTTTCGAAATCGCAGTACGTTTTTCTGAGCCTGAGACGCTCTTTGACTATTTTAATATAGTTTAGACATATTCTATAATTATTTTAATTCTCTAATGGGAAAAACTATTGTAATCTTCAAAAAAATCACCTCAGAGTCTTTCTTGCATCATTTTGCTTCTGAGTATTCTCACATGACCCCCGACCGAAATAAACGTTCTTTTATACTGAACCGGATTGGTCAATACGTCATGTGACCCAAAATAAGTAAATACAAGTAAATACGGTATCTTCTATTAGACATAACAAATCCCTTGGAAAACGAACTAGCTGTTTAGTTAATGATTAAAAGACGATTCCAAACTTAAACGGCCATTTCTTTACAAACTCACATTGCCGCACTATAGTTAGGTCAACTAAAGCTCCTAGTTTCGCAATATCCAAGATAAAGTAAATCAAACTAATTTATTTAATATTAAAAAAATAAATGTTCTTCTAATGTCACCGCACCTTTAGAACCTTTTTTCTTGAAGTAAGGCAACATATAATTAGAAGATTTGAACCATATCAACAATTACAGAATAATGTATTAAAACACATACGATACAAAAGCTTGGTACCTAATGAAAATTTTAATTGAATTAATTTCTAAATTAATTTATTAAAATATTTTTTAGCAAATTAATTTCTTTAATGTTTAAGTTTATTGTAGCTCCACGACCAGCTATTGGTTTTTAAGCCACGCCGGTCACGTGACCCTGTAACAATCTTTATTGTAGACTATTATACTTTTTTACTATAAGGATCTCTTGTCAATGAAAGTGGGATGGTCTAATACGACAGTGGGATGATCTAATACGTGGATTTGTCGATCGGGGTTGCCATATCTAACTAAAATTCTTGTTATTGGTGTAATCTGATCTGCTGAGGCTTTGGGTATTTTAGCTTGTATTCTACTATTTTGCAATAAAAGCAATTTTTTTTATACTGCTTAGAAACTAATACTGGAAAAACATTACTATTCTTTGTATGAAAATTTTATTGCATCATGTTTAAACATATTCACCGTAATATAAATTGGTATAAACATTGGAGTTCCTGGCTAGGCTTGGTATCGTCGTACGATTGACCTTATACTGTGAGGTAATCTTGGCAGTGGCTAAATATGTAAATAATGAGCTCTATTTTTATTCTTACTCAAAGGATAAAACCTTCTTTAAAGCCATAAAACATCATTTAAGTTATAAAATCACATTAATTTTAATTCAACATTCAGAAGGCTTTATCGAAGTAAAAAGTAGAAGTAAAAGTATTACGAATATATAACATTTCAGTGAAGAAAAAGGTTAAAAATAAATAAAATAAATAGATAAAATAAAAACTGAGAGTTTCCGTAGACATTTTTTTTAATTTACGGCATTCAGGATGCTTTATTGAAGCTAAAAAAGTATTTGGTGGACATATGACATTTCCACTAAAGTTTACAAATTGAACTCGGAAAATGGAAATGACGCATTTAAAAATGAAAATGAAATTTCCTCTGAAAACGGATATGGCGCATTTCCATTTTTTTTTACATTTTTATACTCAGAAAAACGTTTAGAATGCAAAGTAAAAAAAAGTTTTCATGTAACTGATTTCAAGTATTCTAAAGTATAGAAAATTGAAATGATGCGTTTCCGCAGAAAAATTTAAAAAACTTCCTGTCGTTAAGGAGGGCTTCTAGAAAGCAATAAAAGCAGATTTTTTTTATGTAACTTATTTAGGGTATTCTAAAGTGTATAAAATTTGCTCGCGAAATGGAAACGACAAATTTCTGCTGGAATATTTTGGCATTTTAGTGTTTGGTAAAACTGTTTGGAATGAGATGCACTGCATTTTCCGCAGGAAAATTTGTATTTCGCGTTATTAAGGAGGACTTTTAGGAGATAACGAATTTTTTTTTAAATAACCATTTCGGGTAAACGAAATATGCCTTGAGGTACTTAGTTTTTTAAACAATTAATAGTGAATATGTAAAGAATGCGTAAATTATTTGAAATTTTCGACTTATTGACCATTAAATTACCCGAAAACGACACCTTGTCAAAAAAAATTTAAATTACTTTTTAACTCATATTTATATGCTCTCTTAGTTAAAGTATTTTTTTATAAGTAAAACTTTTTATGTATAATAACTATTTTTGTTAAAATTGATAATACAGATTTGTTAACTAAAATGAAACAGATTCTGTATAATAATTTTGTGAAAAAGTTTATGTACAGAAAAAGGTCTTATCAATAATACAGAAAAAGTGTCATTATTAATATTATATATATTAATATTCTATACCTTACCTTTTGTTTGTGGTATTTAATAAAATTGACATGTAATTTAATTACCTTATAGAATTAGCATTTTCATAACAAGAACAATCATCGTTCCTGTATGAAAATTGACTTTTAGGTGATAGTTCTGAGCATGTTGCTCTGTTAGTTTCCACATTTCCCGATTTAACCTGTTGTCCATTCTTAGCATAAAACATAGTTAAATACGATCTATTTTTCCTATGGTCAGTTAAAGATGTCAATGGCGGTCTTCGCTTTACTTTCGTGTGTCTCAATGTAGTGATACTGTTGCTTTTAGATTCATTTTTGATAGAGTCGATTTCTGACTTCTCGACATTTCCAGTATAAAAGGGCACAAGGTTTTTAATTTTATTGCAGTAATCTCCCTCTAATTCCGAATCGTCATCGTCAAATTTTTCATTACAGAAACTTCTACACTCTGTAAATTCACTATCATCGATGGAATCAAAATATTCTTCTTCTTCTGTTGACATATTTCATAAGCGTTTCTATAAAAAAAGTTAAATAAAAATAATAAACTGACTACTGCCTGCAAAATCTTTAAAATTGAAAAATATTTTTAGTTCTTGACATTATGTGTAGAAATTCAACCTAGAAATTTTGACAATACCGAAAATTGACATGCAGATCGTACGGTGTTTATTCTAACATCTCTCGGCAAGCTATCCAGGTAATCCAATTGGCACTGGAGAATGAATTCTGTTATACAAATGGTACAATATAAAATACGAGGGGTTCCGATATAAATAATTATAAGTATTATATCCTTTGTACTAGTAATTTATATAAATACGTTTTCACACTTTGCATCTAATATGCCGGGTTGCAATCTAGTTTTAGTTTAATTTTGGCATTTAAAATAGTATTTTATTTTTTGTACAGATGCTACGTTTTTCTGAAACTAAAGATGCCACAAACAGATCTTAGCTAACCGTCATACTTTCTGTGCTACAGGGTGATTTTGAAAATTTGTCATTTCCAGACACCCCCCGTATCTCGGTTATTTTAAAAGTTATTGCAACTGTGAAAACGATTATTGATCTTTTTCCGTAAAATCAAGTGGCTTAGTCAGATTTTTTCTAAAGGTCAAACTTTTTGAGTCTATATTTATTTTCATAAATAACGCCACAAAATGCGTATTTCAATTTTTTTACGTAGGCGGTCATGGATATTTAACCATCATAACGAAAGAACAAAATCCTCGCGCTGCTATGTCATTACAGTTGTTGTTATTCCGATCTTTTAATTAATAACTGTTATCTATTATTGTTACTGTTGTATTGTTTATTGTTGTTTTTATTATTGCTGTTCTTGTTATTACAGTTACATTAATTGTTAATGTGGCTCAGAACCAGAAATTTGAATATTTTGAAAATTGTAATATGAATAATTGCTTCATATTGTCTAATGAAAACGCTGATCAGGCTGTAGAGGTTTATCATAACAGATTAGTTATTTTTTATCATCGAAATATGAATTTTAGAATTTATTTATGCGTTAATTTTGTTACAGATATCCTGAAAGAAGACAACCCGATAAAAGAATGTCTAAAAAAAATCAGTCAAATCTACGACAACGACAATATGGGTCTGTTTGCAAGCCTCGACCACAAGCTTATAACAAAGAAAACGAGGAATCTGAGGTCAATGGGTTGACTCTTATTCAAGCAAATCCGGTAACATCATGTAGAAAAATCAGGGATATATCAACATGTCGTTTTCACACCGTACCTTCAGTCCATCATTTGCACCCTGTCGCTGAGGAGATTGGCTTCAATGGTTTTGCTGAAGGCAGAAGGTCATGATTTTTGTAACAAAATTATTTGGTCGGACATAATACGCGCTCTGGAGTCAGGGAAATCAACATGTCGTTTTTCCTTGAGAGCGTCGGGGGAGATTTGGCTTCAATGCTTCCTGCTGGAGATGATAAAATTAATCCCGTTCTTGGTTTGCCCGTTTGAACTTATGCAGGTCCACTTGCGTTTTTCTTTTTTCTTAAAAAAACCATTCATTAGATTTCTTGTTTCCAGAAAGTAAGCAGTTTCTTGTTTTCCAGAAAATAAGCATTTTCCCTCTTTCGTTTCGTATACTATTTCCAAACTATCCTATGTATGTTTTTGTTGGATCTGGGTTTTTCCCAATTTTTGCAATAAAGTCTCCTCCGCAATGACTTGCGATGTTCTATTTTCTCTTAGGGCTTTTGATATGTCTTTATATACTTGATAGGTCTTGTCATCATGCGATGAATTTAAGAGTATTTATTGTATTTATTATTTAGTAGTTTGTGTTAAGTGTTATATATATTAACCTATCTGATTCTGATCCTTCCAATGTTTTCTTCGTCGGCCCCTTTGTTGAATAGTATATGTCCGGAATTTAGCTTAATGCACTGTTCCTCTCCCTTGCGTTTTGTTTCGGCTATTCCAACTATCTTTTCTAATTCATACTCCAATTCAACTAGCCGTTCCTCTGTTCTTATCGATCGTGTTATTGCTAGGTGGCCGCCTAATCTAACCCTGATATTTTTAGCACCCCCCTGCTTGAGCACTTTTCTAGCCGCTGCCTTGGTTGGGGTTACTCAAACCGCTTTTGAAAGGCTTTGGCCGTGAAAATGCCACGCCAGCCACGCGTCCCTGAAATAGATCTATAGGATAGACGCGACCCTGCCCATGTGAGCATAGATTTTCCCCTACTCCCAATATAAGGAAATCATCACCCTCAACCCCAATCCTATCCATTCCTGAACCACTCACCAAGACGGATAGATAGATCTATTTTAGGGAAGCCCCAGAATCGCATCAGTGTTTAACTGGTTACCTCCTTACTGTTCGGCATATTCGGTAGGACAGACGTGTTGCAGGTCACTGCCGCTAAAGCTCACCTCGGATTTATCAGGACTTTCGTAAAAATAATTACTAGACAGATACACATCCAAAGTAAGCGTGCCAAGTTTTAAAACTGTTGGAATTATTTTCAGGTGAGGGTCTTTGCAGCCCTCCGTCGGTTTGCGTATTACTCAGTTTTTTTTTTAGGTCATAAAGACGTCTTTTTGATACGCAAAACAGTGCCGTAATGGTTCTCTTCGACACTACTTTTTTTATCTGCGAAGTTGGCCGTCACGTCTTAAAATTAAGAAAACAAAAATGACACGCATGTAATCGTCAGTGGCATAGCAAGCTCTTAGGGGCGCAGGAGACAACCATAACAGGGACGTCAAAGCAAAACCTCACTAAATTAACTTTTTGTGAAGAGCAAAAAGAAATATAAAAGAACACCTAGGAAAAACAAAGTGACGACCAAAAAAAATCACGCTGTAACACGTAGGTAAAACAAGCAACGGGCAAAAAAGTTACATGTTTTGCATTATTTGGATATTCATGAATAATGTTTTTTTTGTCATAGAAGGTGCCAATAGGCAAGGGCGCTTCAGGAGGCAAAAGAGCGAGAGGTATTCGATCCTTTCCTTGGCTACGCCACTGGTTACTGTCACTTCAATTACCAACCTCAAAATATTCAGCAGTAAACAGTATTTTTAAGCACAATGTTCTTTTTACTTCCCTCGTAAAAGGGAAGAATTGTAAACGTGAAACAATCACCCTCTGAGATTTTTTCAGATCTTCATATTTCAGGGCATCAAGATGCCAAAAAACATGTTTCCGTCGATCTTACCCGCTCGACTTCAAATTTTAGTTAAAAATGTTGTGTTGGAATCAACTGGTAAAATTTTGGTACGAATCCAAGATGGTGGAACAAAATGGTGGCTTAACAAAATATTTAAAAAAATCAGCCTGAAAAAACTGCCTAAGAGAGAGAGTATCATAACTAATTGTGGTATAAGGATTAACTAGTGAAATTGTGATACTAATTCAAGATGGCCAAACAAAATGGCGGCTAAATAAAATGTTTCTAATCGTGTAAAAATTAACCTCTCAGGTTTTACATATCTTCAGGTTTTAGCGTCTCTAGATGCCAAAAAATATGTTTTATCAATTCCTTCGGTCCGTTTGTCGATCTGTCTGTCTGTAAATTCGAGGCACAGCTTCACCAGATTGTCTTCAAATTTTAGTCAAAAATTAAGAGTTATATGGAAATGATCTGGTAATATTTTAGTAAAAATGCAACATGGCGGAACAATGTTAAAAAAATTATTACTTAAAAAACTCATCCAATTTACCTCAAATTTTGCACAAACATCAAGTGTTACATGGGAATTAAATGGTTACATTTTAATATGAATCCAAGATAGCAAAACAAGAAAAGCAGCATAATATAATATTTAAAAAATCAGTTGAAAATACTGCTTATTAAATTAATTTCAATTTTTGTCCAAGAATTAAGTGTGATATAGTATCTCTAAACTATCACACTAGTTACGGTACGAATTTAAGATGGCGAAACAAAATAGCGGCCAAACAATTTTTTTAAAATATAAACGTGAAACATCTTGTTCAATTAACTTTAAATTTTACAGAAAAATCAAATGTGAAAATGGAATAAACTGGTACAAATTGAACATGACGTACCAAATGGCGGTATGTGTCAATGTAGAAAGTATCGAATTTATTTTAAATTATGCCCAGAAGTCAAGTGTGCTATAAATAGAAAGAAAATTGTAAAATATTGGCAGGAATCCAATGATGGAACAAAATGGCAACCAATAAAAATGTTTGAAAAGATAGTTTAACACTTACAGTGGGTCTACTTAAGTTCTCTACATACGGGAAACTTTTTTATTAGTAGCTTAACGGAAAAAAGTTACTCTTTATAAAAAGTTTTGCTTTCTGCCAAAATAATATTAAAATATTCAAACTTGGGATTGCATATACAGGGTGGTCAAAAATTTCAAAGAATCGAAATTGACTCAAGAGGAAAGTACCTTTAATTTTTATTTTATAGCAAAATGTAATACAAAATCTTACTTAGAATAAAAAAACATATCTAGCACTAGATTCGTTGCGTCCTATCTGAAATCACTTCTTAAGGAATGTCAAACTTTGGCTTCTTACTGGCAAGTCCAGTTTCTTACTTTTGTTCCTACCTACATACCAGCAAAATTTCCTTATTTATCGATTGTTGATAATGGCTTTGTCACTGCCATTGTCAACCACAATATTGTATTACTTTATTGAAACATCAGTTTGAATATTATAGTAAAAAGAAATGCCGCTGAAATTAAGCAAAGAAGATAAAATTGAAATAATTTTGATTGTCGGAGAAAATTATAAAACATTTCGAGAAGCTGCAGACATTTTTAACAACAGACACCCCGATAAAATTATACATTTCACAACAGTGGGGTATATTGTAACTAAATTCAAGACTTTTGGAAATGTAGAAAATAGCTTCACTAATTTTAATTCTAATAAACATTACATGTAAATAACTTAATTAACAATAAAAACTAACTGTTCTTACGGAAAATTCTCTTAAAACGTTTCTAATCACGGCAGGCATTATGGCCTGTATCTCTTCCCTAATTACCCTCTCCAAATGATCAACATTCTAAAACGGCCTCTTTAGATACACTTTCTCTTTTAAGTAGCCCCAAAAGAAATAATCAAGAGGGTTCAAGTCCGGAGATCTAGCTGGCCAGAAAATATCAGAATAACTGTCGATTACTCGTCCACTAAAGATAAAATTTAAGTATTGTCTTACATCCCTTGCTCCGTGGCATGGTGCGCCATCCTGCTGGTACCACATTTGGAACCTTTCACTTATGGGTAGTTCATGAATAAAATCGTACAAGTAAGTATTTAGAAAATCTACGTAGCGTTGACTATTTAAATTATGTCGAAAAAAAACTTGTCCAATTACTCTATCTTTATAAATTCAGCCCCACACATTTGTTTTGAATGAATACTGATCACGAGTTTGTATAACAATAATATGAATGTAATTGAATTGTATTATTTAATAATTTACAGTAAAGATATTTGTCAAGAAGTAAAAATATGATGACGGTTTTCATTGATACTTTTTTTTCTCAGGATATATTGGTTGACTTTTAAAAAAATGCTAACGTCACTCCACCAACGACAGTTTTGCGAATTTACAGTCCCATTGGAAGTAAACGTTGCTTTATCGGTAAAAATAATGCGTCTTGCCATAAAAGGATCATTTTCTAGCTCCCCTTGTATCAGACAACAAAACTTATTAAAGTTCGAACCGTCGCTCAAAGTCTCCTGGAAATTTAGAAAGAATCCCAAAGTATGTAAAAATATACATTGAATCAAATTTTAAATTTATTGCACAAATGTCATATTTTCTATGAATGTCTATGAGAGTATAACGCCTCAGCTTTCCAATAAAATCAAAATCATCGAAATCGGATGAATAGCATAAAAATTATGTCCAATGTCCCGATTTCCCTATGTCGAAAACTGTTTTCTTTCAATATTTTTGAAACTGTATCTTTACCTTCGTTATTTGGCAATGTTGCTGACCTTTTGCGTAGGGACTTTTTAGGGTCTTCTATCACAGAGAGAATTACTTGATTTGTAGTTTCGTCATTCGCAACCCTTGACCTCCGTTTCTTGTTAAAGTTATTTTCTACATTTCCAAAAGTCTTGAATTTAGTTAGAATATTCCCCACTGTTGTGAAATGCATAATTTTATCGGGGTGTCTGTTGTTAAAAATGTCTGCAGCTTATCGAAATGTTTTTCAATTTTCTCCGATAATTAAAATTATTTCAATTTTATCTCCTTTGCTTAATTTCAGCGGCATTTCTTTTTACTATAATATTCAAACTGATGTTTTAACAAAGTAATACAATATTGTGGTTGACAATGGCAGTTACAATGCCATTATCAACAGTCGATAAATAAGGAAATTTTGCTGGTATGTAGGTAAGAACGAAAGTAAGAAACTGGACTTGCCAGTAAGAAGCCGAAGTTTTACATTCCTTAAGAAGTGATTTCAGATAGGAAGCAACGAATCTAGTGCTAGATATGTTTTTTTATTCTAAGTAAGATTTTGTATTACATTTTGCTATAAAATAAAAATTAGGTACTTTTCTCTTGAGTCAATTTCGATTATTTGGAATTTTTGACCACCCTGTATATGCCATCTCAAGTTTGAATATTTTAATATTATTTTGGCAGAAAGCAGAACTTTTTATAAAGAGTAACTTTTTTCCGTAAAACTACTAATAAAAAAGTTTTTCCATATGTAGAGAACTTAAGTAGACACACTGTATATATTGTGAATATCTACTGAACTAAATTGGGCCACATTTAACTAATCCTAACAAATGGAAAAAATTATAACGAGGGAAGTTCCGGGTAAAGGAATTTTGAAGATTTTTTTTAATATAGTGCACGAAGTGGAAGTATAAAATACCTACTTGTTTTATAAGACATTTAATCTCATTCGTCCTTTACAAAATTCACCTGTGACTCGTTTTCTAACCCAGGGCTCGTACTATAAAACCATTTCTTATGAAACTAGTGTTTTAATATACTATTTTACTATAAAAAACATATAGTAATGTTTCATAAACCTATAATCCTTTAATGAATTCCCTTGAAATAAACTTTTTTAAATTACTAATAATGATTTTTCTTGGTTGATAGTCAATTACCACTGCTTATATCCATAAACTAAACGTCCTATAAGAAAGATATTCCCAATAGTTTCCACCAAAAATGCTCCCGCGCGCCCTCCAGGTCTCAATCACAGTGCTCACCGCTTGCAAGATTTTCAAACTCATATTGCAGGATCAGGATCGCAGTTTGGGGATGCGCAGGCGAGTGTAAGGTGTGTTTGTTTATTGCCTGGATACGTGCAAACGCGTTGGGGTAGGTTAGGAATTGTTGAAAGTAAATTTGCAGGAATATTCTAAGTGCCTCTCTTTTATATGAAACGTTTACGTAAATAACAGCTTATCATTTTACCGTGTTTTCGGCAAGTGTAACTTTTGAGATTATAACAAATAAATATATTGAACGAACCGTAAGTATTATGAAAGTGTGTAGGAAATTCAGTAATCAAATAAAAACAGATCATTTTCAGTGAATACGTATATATATGTTTCATATAATTTCATATAATACTCTGATACGTTCATGAAAAATTTCTTGTGGTTTTTGAAATTTTGCATTAACCTGCCGTGCCCTTTGCCCTTTAAAATCATCCGCTCAAATTGGTAGGGCAACAAGCTGTTGCAGAGATTTTATCGATCTAAAAGTAACGTTACTTTTGGGATATACCCCAATAAAAGTATTTCTAATTTGACTGTAATAATATTTATTGGTCTAGATTAATATATCTAGGTATAAAAATTTTTAATATTATGTCCATTCTTATTTAAAACTATGTGTCCAACTAAACTTCGCACTAAATTCTATAAACATTTTTATTAATTCGTATCTTAGTTTTTTTAGGGTCTTTCTGACAGAGTATGGTTTAGATCTTACCGGAAAACTTAAAAAAATTGGAAATATGGGAATATTTTATCTTCCGGAGAAACTGCAATATTTTCAACAATATTCAGTGTTTTCGAAATTTATAATTCGTTTTGATACAAATTTCGGGGGAGGGGGGTTCTAAACACCAACCCCCCCCCCACTGGTGGACTCACACGATTGTACATTCCAGTTTAACTGGAAAAAATACTTTCCGTATTATTGGTTCATTCTGGTGAGTTTAGATTAAACCGAAAGTTGATAGAAAAGTTGTTAATTAGGCTTTCCGGGAAAGTCCCTCGTTTCGAATCCTTTCTTTTATCAAGGAAAATGAAGCATCTCCCAGTTTAGTCTAGCACATACTTATTTAGTAATAAGATACGATACAACATAAGAATGTCTATCCTTTAAAACAAAACTGTTAGAGATGAAGAAAAAATTTGTGAGCATATAAAACTTTATTGGAATCAAATTAACCTTTATAATATCTAGTTTTATTGTATCCTGGGTGTTTAGTTTTTCTGAAACAGCTATCATATTTTATATTTTAAATGGAATTCTCTGTATGTATGTATGTTGCTAGAGTTCTTCCAAGCAAATTCATTGATATAAACTAGGGTCTAGCTCTGACTGTTTAGAAGGTATAAGCATTTTTTAAATAAAAACAGAAGCGTAGAAATACGACATCTATCTCGGAATTCCGACTTCTATCTCGGAATTCCGACTTCTAATCCGACTTTTAACTCGGAATTCCGACTTCTATCTCGGAATTTCGACTTCTAACTTGGAATTCCGACTTCTATCTCGGAATTCCGACTTCTATCTCGGAATTCCGACTTGTAACTCGGAATTTCGACTTCTAGTAGTGTTTTCACATAAATGGTCCAATTTTTACTTTGGATGCGTTGTCCAGTGACTGCACATTTAATAATTTATTATCTAAACATTTATGACTTGTATAAAATATTAATTGCTGAAAACGGATTTATTCAAGGAAAAGACTACAATTCAGCTGTTGAATTATATATAAATTTAAGAGCTTTAATTATAAGGTTAATATTTCAGCAGTGCATGTATAACAGCAAATAAACATGAACAACAAAGAATTCTTTTTTTTTTCAGTTAAGTTTATGATTTTTTAATTTATAATAAGCCATATTAAATATAATCAAAAAATCTTCTAGAGTATTCATTTGGTTTCTTAATTTAACAAAAAAACTAGAAGTTAAATGCAATAATATAATATATTTAAGCTCACAATTTTTAAAACTAATAATCTTATTAATTTTAAAATTAAAACCATAATACAAGTTAAGGATATCCTATGTGAAGTTAGCGACAAAAAGCTGGTGGCCAATTTTCCGAAAACACCAAAACTTTAATATGCATGTTATTCTAGCATTATTGATGAACAAAATTTCCAGTCATTTTAATTTTTTACGTTTTCAGGTTTGTTAAGTTTTCTTACCTTTTTAGGGTCCTACTACTACTACTACTATTAGTAATAAAATTTTATAACAGGTATATTATTAGTAAGTTACAATAAATACTTGGCACCAAGCTACCACCCGAGGGTTGCTGATGTATGACGTTTATCGAATTTTATCGGATTTCTCTACCGCCTAAGGACAACGGGTGTAAAGATGGCCGCCAAATTCTAGCCGCTCAAGCCCCGAATGCTGCCGACCGCCGCTATCAGTGGCGCACTGATATTTTATTTATCAGGTATATATTTTAAATGAAATATGATTAATTATTGACAATTTAGTTAAATTACCTATAACATACACTTTCATGTCGAGAACCGCCTAGTGAGAATATTTCAGATCTGCTTCGAAATGTAAAAATCGATTCTACATATTACCTTTAATTGTTATCATTTTGTGAACGTTTATATGCTAAACAGTTACTTATTTCTTTAACAGTTTACTTCCGATTGAAAGATACAACAGACGTAAAACAAAAGAAAGCTTTAGTTCTGTAAAATTAAATTATATAGCAGAATATACTCACAGGACTATTGTATACCCCCTGTAGAAACTTCCAGTTCCAGTTAGAGTCCATAATTCTAAATAAATTAAATGCCTAAAAGGGTAGGTTGCCGTTTCTGGGGTAATTGGGGCGGCTGAATCATTGCGGACTAGCTTAGAGGTACGAGGGCGTATAGAAGAGTATTTCTATCAATCTAATTTTTGGGGCTAAAGAGTACGGGGCTAAGAAAAAAATTAAATACCCAGAAGAGTAGGCGGCTGTTTCCGGAGTAATTGGAGCGGCTGAATCATTGCGGCCTAGTTTGGAGGTACGAGGGCAAATAGAAGAGTATTTCTGTCGATTTAGTTTTTGGGGATAAAGGGTATGGGGTTAAGAAAAATTAAATACTTAAAAAGGTTAGCTCCTGCTTCTGGGGTAATTGGGGCGGCTGAATCATTGCTGCCTAGCTTAGAGGTACGAGGGCATGTAGAAGAATATTTCTGTCGATTTAGTTTTTGGGGACAAAGGGTACAGGGTTAAGAAAAAATTAAATACTTAAAAAGGTTAGCTCCTGTTTCTGGGGTAATTGGGGCGGCTGAATCATTGCGACCTTGCTTAGAGGTACGAGGGCATGTAGAAGAGTATTTCTGTCGATTTAGTTTTTGGGGACAAAGGGTACAGGGTTAAGAAAAATACGAAACACCTAAAAGAGTAGGTGGCTGTTTCCGGAGTAACTGGAGCGGCTGAATCATTGCGGCCTAGTTTAGAGGTACGAGGGCATATAGAAGAGTATTTCTGTCGATCTAGTTATTGGGGATAAAAGGTGCGGGGCTAAGAAAAAAATTAAATACCCAAAAGGGTAGGTGGCTGTTTCCGGGGTAACTGGAGCGGCTGAATCGTTACGGCCTAGTTTAGAGGTACGAGGGCATATAGAAGAGTATTTTTGTCGATCTAGTTTTTGGGGATAAAGGGTACGGGGCTAAGAAAAAAATTATATACCCAAAAGAGTAGGTGGCTGTTTCCGGATTAATCGGAGCGGCCGAATCATTGCGGCCTAGTTTGGAGGTACGAGGGCATATAGAAGAGTATTTCTATAGATCTAGTTTTTGGGGATAAAGGGTGCGGGGTTAAGAAAAAAATTAAATACCAAAAAAGAGTAGGTGGCTGTTTCCAGGGTAATTGGAGCGGCTGAATCGTTACGGCCTAGTTTAGAGGTACGAGGGCATATAGAAGAGTATTTCTGTCGATCTAGTTTTTGGGGATAAAGGGTGCGGGGCTAAGAAAAAAATTAAATACCCAAAAGGGTAGGTGGCTGTTTCCGGGGAAATTCGAGCGGCTGAATCGTTACGGCCTAGTTTAGAGGTTCGAGGGCATATAGAAGAGTATTTTTTTCGATCAAGTTTTTAGGGATAAAGGGTACTGGGCTAAGAAAAAAATTAAATACCCAAAAGGGTAAGTGGCTGTTTCCGGGGTAATTGGAATGGCTGACTCGTTACGGCCTAGTTTAGAGGTACGAGGACATATAGAAGAGTATTTCTTTCAATATGATTTTTGGGGATAAAGGGTACGGGGCTAAGAAAAAAATTAAATACCCAAAAGGGTAGGAGACTGTTTCCGGGGTAA
Source organism: Kuschelorhynchus macadamiae (assembly GCA_030620095.1). Classification (NCBI taxonomy): domain Eukaryota; kingdom Metazoa; phylum Arthropoda; class Insecta; order Coleoptera; family Curculionidae; genus Kuschelorhynchus; species Kuschelorhynchus macadamiae. Next base: position 1,266,186 of record JAUTXW010001143.1, on the reverse strand, counting down.
TTGGAGCGGCTGAATCGTTACGGCCTAGTTTAGAAGTACGAGGGCATATAGAAGAGTATTTCTGTCAATCTAGTTTTTGGGGATAAAGGGTACGGGCCTAAGAAAAAAATTAAATACCCAAAAGGGTAGGTTGCTGTTTCCGGGGTAATTGGAGCGGCTGAATTATTGCGGCCTAGTTTGGAGGTACGAGGGCATATAAAAGAGTATTTCTGTCATTCTAGTTTTTGGGGATAAAGGGTACGGGATTAAGAAAAAATTAAATACCTAAAATGGCTGGTTACATTTTCTGGGGTAATTGAAGCGGCTGAATTAGTGCCATATAGTTTATAGATACCAGAGCATATAAAAGTTTATTTCTGTCGTTTTATTTTTTGATCAGAAGAGCACAAGGTTGAAATTAAAAAAAAGACTTAAGGGTGAGTTGCAGTTTGAGGGGTATGTAGGGTGTATTTTATTTAATTTTTCCATATGCAAATAAGAATCTGCACATAAAATTAGTACATAAAAAATATTGCTTAAGTAGGTATGCCTTATTTATAAAATCTTGCAATTGTGCTTTATGGCAATATGGAATATGGCAAATGGAATATGGCAAAATTTATATTTTAAATAGTTTATTTAAAATATTTAAAAAGTGCGACAAAATTATTGCTACCATCAATTTGTTTGTTTATCTATGTTGTTTAGAATTATTATAGTAACTAGCGAATACCTGCGACTTCGTTCGGGTGGGGCGATATCGAAAGGGGATATAAAGAAGATATAAATTTAATTTTTTTTCTCGCCCCGTACACTTTAACCCCAAAAACTAAACCAAGTGAAATACTCTTCTATATGCCCTCGTACCTCTAAACTAGGCCGCAATGATTTACCTACCCTTTTGGGTATTTAATTTTTTTCTTAGCCCCATACCTCTTATCCCCAAAAACTAGATCTATAGAAATACTCTTATATATGTCCTCGTACCTCCAAACTAGGCCGCAATGATTCAGCCGCTCCAATTACCCCGGAAACAGCCACCTACCCTTTTGGGTATTTAGTTTTTTTCTTAGCCCTGTACCCTTTATCCCCAAAAACTAGATCGAAAGATATACTCTTCTTATATATGCCCTCGTACCTCCAAACTAGGCCGCAATGATTCAGCCGCTCCAATTATTCCGGAAACAGCCACCTACCCTTTTGGGTATTTAATTTTTTCTTAGCCCCGTACCCTTTATCCCCAAAAACTAGATCTATAGAAATACTCTTATATATGCCCTCGTACCTCCAAACTAGGCCGCAATGATTCAGCCGCTCCAATGACCCCGGAAACAGCCACCTACACTTTTGGGTATTTAATTTTTTTCTTAGCTCCGTACCCTTTATCCCCAAAAACTAGATCGATAGAAATACTTTTCTGTATGCCCTCGTACCTCTCAACTAGGCCGCAATGATTCAGCTGCTCCAATTACTCCGGAAACAGCCACCTACCCTTTTTGGTATTTAATTTTTTTCTTAGCCCCGTAGCCTTTATCCCCAAAAACTAGATCTATACAAATACTCTTATATAGGCCCTCGTACTTCCAAACTAGGCCGCAATGATTCAGCCGCTCCAATTACCCCGGAAACAGCCACCTACCCTTTTGGGTATTTAATTTTTTTCTTAGCCCCATACCCTTTATCCTCAAAAACTAAATTGACAGAAATACTCTTCTATATGCCCTCGTACCTCTAAACTAAGCCGTAACGATTCAGCCGCTCCAATTACCCCGGAAACAGCCACCTACACTTTTGGGTATTTAATTTTTTTCTTAGCCCCGCACCCTTTATCCCCAAAAACTAGAACGACAGAAATACTCTTCTATATGCCCTCGTACCTCCAAACTAGGCCACAATGATTCAGCCGCTCCAATTACACCGGAAACACACACCTACCCTTTTGGGTATTTAATTTTTTTCTTAGCCCCGTACCTTTTATCCCCAAAAACTAGATCGATAGAAATACTCTTCTGTATGCCCTCGTACCTCCAAACTAGGCTGCAATCATTCAGCCGCTCCAATTACCCCGGAAGCAGCCAGCTACCCTTTTGGGTATTTAAATTTTTTCTTAGCCCCGCACCCTTTATCCCCAAAAACTAGATCGATAGAAATGATTTAGCCGCCCCAATTACTCCAGAAACAGCAACCTACCCTTTTAGGTATTTAATTTATTTATAATTATGGACTCTAACTGGAACTGGAAGTTTCTACAAGGGGTATACAATACTCTTGTGAGTATAATCTGGTATATAATTTATTTTTGTAGAACTAAGACTTTTTTTTGTTTTACGTCTGTTGTATCTTCCGATCGGAAGTAAGCTGTTAAAGAAACAAGTAACTGTTTAGCATATAAACGTTCCCAAAATTATAACAATTAAAGGTAATGTGAAGAATCGATTTTTACATTTCGAAGAAGATCTGAAATATTCTCACTAGGCGGTCCTCGGCATGAAAGTGTATTTTATAGGTAATTTACCAAATTGTCAATAATTAATTATATTTCATTTAAAATATATACCTGATAATTAAAATATCGGTGCGCCACTGATAGCGGCCGTCGGCAGCATTCGGGACTTGAGCGGCTAGAATTTGGCGGCTATCTTTACACACCTCTAAGGACTGCACTTTTTTTTATTCATATTAGATCTCACCATTAAATATATTGGTAATAACTTGCAAATAATATTAAAATATTCTGACTATCACTGCCATTTGACAGTATTAATCAAGGTTATTAAATATTAAATTTTACAAATATTAAATTTTGTAACCCTAGCACGGCTGCCACTTTTATTAAAACTGGGTATTATTTCTAGATATTTTGGCAAAAACTTCCTACAAATAATTTGCCTTGTACGGCAGTCCGGCGATGTCATTTAATTTGTTTACGTTTTCTATATCTTTAAGGCCTCGTTGCCACTTTTATTCATACTAGATAATATTTTAGATATATTTGTAATACCCTCATAAACAATTTGGCTTGAACTGTCATCAAGGAATGTCTACATGGGATAAAATATAAGATTTTCTGTCCTTTATTAAAATTTGTTTAAGATTTCAAGCCCTTTTAAGACCCTTTGCCATTTTTTATTCATATTAGATAGACAAACTGGAAATATTGAATTTTTCTAAGTTTTCTACCCTTTTACTGATTATTGCTAGACATGTTGGTAATAACTTCTAATAAATAGTTAAATCTGGATTGGCGTTCAGGGCGTTCATTCTACATATAACAATAACCTTCTACAAATAAATGAGAAATTCTTAAATATTTAGTATCGTCTGTTCCTGGTCAGCAATGCCAGCCAAACTATTTATAGGAGATATTAGCAATATGTCTAGAAATAGTATCTAGTATGATAAAATTTAACCCCTGAAGGGGTAGAAGACAAAGAGATTTTAATAAATGAGGAAATAATTAAATTATCAAATTGTATCCCTTGCAGAGACACCATGGACGGCAATGGAAGCCAAACTATTTATAGGATATTTTTACCTACATCTCTATAAATAATATCAAGTATAAATAAAAAGTACAGCGAATCTCTGAAGAGTAGATAACTTAAACAGATTTTAATAAATAAGAAAAAAAGTATATTTTACCCCTAGTAGACTCCCTCGGATGGCAGTGCAAGCCAAAATATTCATAGGGGGCTCTTACCCCGATGTCTGGAAATAATATATATTATGAATTAATGGAGCAGCGGGTTTCAGAAAGGGTAGAAAATTCAAATTAATTTTAATAAAGTAGAAACAATTCAATTAATTTAATTAACAATGTGTCTAGAAATAACAAATGTATGAATAAAAGTGACAGGATTAGAAAACTGAAACAAATTTTATTGAATGAGAAAAGTCATATTTTCATATTATGTCCCAGGTCCCGGACAGAACTAGGTAGTCAAAATATTAATTGGAAGTTGTTGCCAATATGTCTAATAATAATATATAGTATGCATAAAAGTAGCAGTGAGGTCTTTAACGGTAGAAGACCCCGGCCTGCCGAGTCAGTAGAGGAAGATCCAAAAACTTCATAAAATATCAGTCTTCATTTGTGGAGGAATTCTAATAAATTATAGTTTAAAAAACTGAAAAACATGCTTTAATAATAAACTGAACTAAAAAAAAACCCTTTGGAGGAGAATAAAGTAATTAACAAGAAAATTAATATCATTGTGAAAAAACCGTGGGGTGCATGATATCAGTTATTATAAATATTCTATCTGTATAACTTCTGAGAGTAAAGTCAGTATGAATATATGGCACAAAGGCACCCTACGCCTTTTTCACAATGACATTAGTTTTCTTGCTAATCACCTTATTCTCGTACAAAAGTTTTTTTTTCTTTTTAATAGTAAATTGATACTATTAAAGTGTGTTTTTTGGTTTTTTAAACTAAAATTGTTTATCTTTTTAGTTCAGTTCACTATTAAAGCGTGCTTGTCAAACTAAATTTTTTTTTCTTCGCTATATCCCCGTGCCGAAAATGAGTCATTTGCGCGCCTGCTGCCTTTCTTTTATATGGAAGACACTTCCCAGGTCCCCCCACCCCAAACTTATCAAATCATTGCATTTGACGTTTTAAAATTGGTGAAAATCAAGTGAATATAATAAAAGCGTTTGAAAAAAAGTAAATTTACTCGAGTATTATTTTAATTAACAGGTATCAGGGAAACTTGGTTTTTCTGACTTTATTTTAATTATGATGTTTTGTATCATACATAGAATGTAACTGATTAGTTATGTTCCTGTCCTTACTTGAAAAAGTCAAGCGAAAATCTCTTATACTTTGATGAAATTTAATCTGAATGAATAATAACCGAATTGAAAACTAAACCTTTCATAGGTGCAAGTTATTACCTATTTACTCAAAAAAAGATATTTTTTTAAACAAATATATTTATTTTCTCCTAATAGAAAAACAATAATTATTATATTTAAATTTTATGTATAATAGAAAATAGTTGGTAAAATGTGAAAAGAAAAGTACAATACTTGGGAGTAAATGACGATAAGACTTGATGGATAGCGAGGAGACATTTGCCCCCCACACAACAGTGCACTCTATATTAAAATCTTAAAATATATATATACACATATATATATATATATATATATATATATATATATATATATATATATATATGTGCACCACCCTTCATGCTATTGCATCTTTTTAACATAGTATGAATCAGATGTTCTTACTAAATGGTGTTTTACTTTTCTACTATCTATGAAAAAGATAAAGTAAAGTACAAGATTTTATTTTTCATGTCCACATACTCAAGCTCTCGGAACCGACTCGACTTTATGCACAGTTAATTAGCTTCATTCTGATCCCTATAATTAAAATATTAACTTCATTTAGAATGAACAATTCATTTAACGTTAAAAGATTACAAAAAAGTGATTGCGCTTAAAAGCGGGCGTGTATTAATTACAACGCATTCCGAGATAGAAGTCGGAATTCCGAGATAAAAGTCGGAATTCCGAGTTAGAAGTCGGAATTCTGAGATAGAGGTCAGAATACCGAGTTAGAAGTCGGAATTTCGAGATAGAAGTCGGAATTCTGAGATAGAAGTCGGAATTCCGAGATAGAAGTCGGAATTCCGAGATAGAAGTCGGAATTCCGAGTTAGAAGTCGGAATTTATTACAAAAATAAAAATAAAAAAATTGTTGGCCTTCTACGCTTTTGTAACATTTCACTAGGCCGCTATTTTGTTTTGACATATTCGATTTTTACCAAAATATTACTAGACCATCCTCAAGTCAATCGGATAGGCAGTTTTTAAGCTATGCTATATTTTTTGGCATCTAGGGACGCTAAAACGTGAAGATATGTAAAACCTGAGAGGGTTATTTTTTCATAATTACAAACATTATATTTGGTCGCCATTTTATCCGGCCGTCTTGAATGAGTACCACAATTAGTTATGTCCATTACTTAAGTAGTTATTTCCGGCTGAATTTTTAAATATTTAATTAAGTCGCCATTTTGTCTTGGTTCCAAAATTTTACCAGTTGATTCCAACATAATACTTTTATGAAAATTTGGGATACATTATATAAGTAGATTTTTAATAATGTTTTTTTTTACATTTTACTAGGCCGCCATTTTGTTTCGCCATATTGGATTTGTACCAAAACATTACAGGTCATTCCTATATGACCCTTAATTTGTGTTCAAAATTTGAAGTTAATCGGGTAAGTACTCTTTATGCTATGCTGCGAACTGAGAGGCAGACAGATAGAGAGACCGACGGAATTGATAAAACATTTTCTTTTGGGCATCTAGAGACTCTAAAACGTGAAGATATTTAAAATCTGAGGGTGATTTTTTCACGTTTACAAACATTTTATTTGGCCGCCATTTTGTTCGGCCATCTTAAATTAGTACCACAATTTTACTAGTTGATCCCTATACCACAATTAGTTATGGCATCCAATTTAAAATCAATCCATTAAGCAGTTTTTCAGGCTGAATCTTTAAATATTTTATTAAGCCGCCATTTTGGTCGGCCATTTTGGATTCGTATCAAAATATTACCAGTTGATTTCAACATAATACTTAATGTTTGTGCAAAAAGATGAAATGGATAAGTAGTTTTTTAATAATATTATTTTAACATTTCACTATTTTGTGTCGCCATATTGGATTTTTATCAAAATATTACCAGGTCATCCCCATATAACCCTTGATTTTTTACTAAAATTTGAAGTCAATCGGATAAATAGTTTTTTAGCTATGTCGCGAACCTACAGACAGACCGACGGAATTGAAAATACATGTTTTTCGGCATCTAGGGACCCTGAAACGTAAAAATCTGAAAAAGCTCGAAGGGTGATTTTTTATGATTACAATACTTCACTTTACGAGGGAAGCTTTTAAACGACGGCACATGATGTATGGTTTAATCAATCGTTCTACAACATTGCTCACCATGTTGAGTAAGGGCTTAAAACCTTAAAACTCTAGCATGAGCATAAACAATACCTGGTTCATTAGAGAATCAACTGCCCAAAGTTAGGATTTCCAGTAAAGTTTGGCCAAGCCTAGACACGTACTTCTGATTAAAACTCTTCCTCAGTATGGCCTACTATCGCCTACAAAACACAAAACCAAAACAAAGTCAGTAACAGGCCTGATGACCTCTACAAAGAGAGCCATCGCGATCGTCGTTTAAATAAACCGTTGCACGTAGCCAGCACCACGTGAACCCTACCAAAACTTTGAAAATATTCTGATACAGGCATGAATCTTACAAATTTTCCTGAAGTTTGACCGTTTGGACCCCCCTTCGAACTTAATTTCTGGCTTCGTGCCTGCAAGGATCGTAGTGTCCTTGTTGTGACGGTGGTGTAATGTGAAATAAAACGTATTAACAGTATTACTCCCAATGCAAATAAGAATTCAACAGTGCAATTCAATGCCGGTCGTTTCTGTGATTCCATTTTGCTCCTTGGTCCTACCCGGGGCTCGCTAAGTTATGGTAGCCTGATGAACTCTAAAAAGAGCGAAATCGCGATCGTCGTTAAACTAAAATGGATCACTGCACCTGCGACATTGCAGGACATGATCCAGACAAGGACCGTAATGCCCCTATTGTGACGCTGTGTAACGTGAAATAAAACCTATTATCAGTAACAGGACTTCTCAAAGAACATTTGAGATAATTGCAATACTCCTCTCTACACAGTGAAAACAGAGTTGGCCATATTTCTTATAGTGTTGGTGGAACCATGATAAAATTCAATGTAAACGACTTCTAGAGCTATTTCTGAATCTACAGCTAGAGAAATAAAAACATAAAATTTAAAATAAATATAAAACCTATAAAATGTATAAACTGTTTTGACTCCTGAGTTACAGCAAAAAAAACTGGGAGTGGCGGTCGCCTTCGCCCCTTCCCTTCCCTCCTTGTCTTTATGTAATGCCGCCCATACTTTAGTTCAATTGTAGGCATAAATAAAGTATACAGAAAGATGCATCAGGGGCCGTTCATTAAATACGTACGGATAATTGTGACTCCCCCCACCCTCGGCTACAAATTACAAATCTTTACATTTTGGCGTCCCTAGATGCCAAAAAATATGTTTTATCAATTCCTTCAGTCCGTCTGTCGGTCTGTCTGTCTGTCTGTCTATCTGTTTGTCAGTTCGCGATTGACCCTATTTGTCAGTTACCCGATTGACTTTAAGTTTTTATCAAAAATTAAGGGTCATACGGAGATGACCTGGTAATATTTTAGTAGAAATCCGAAACGGCGAAACAAAATGGTGGCCTACTGAAATGTTAAAGAAATAATATTAAAAAACTGCTTATCCAATTTATTTCAAATTTTGCACAAACATCAAAGTATTATGTTAGAATCAACGGGTAACATTTTGGTACGAATACAGGATGGCGGAACAAAATGGCGGCTTAATAAAATATTTAAAAATACAGCCTGAAAAACTACTTAATGGACTGATTTCAAATAGTGTGCCGTAGATAATTGTGGTATAGGAGTCAACTAGTAAAATTGTGGTACCAATTCCAGATGTAATCGTGAAAAAATCACCCTTTCAGGTTTTACATATCTTCACGTTTTAGCGTTCGTAGATGCCAAAAAATATGTTTTATCAATTCCGTCGACCCGTCTGTCGGTCTGTCTGTCTGTCAGTTTGAGGCATCGCTTAAAAACTAACCCTATTGATTTCAAATTTTGCATAAACATCAAGTATTATGATGGAGTCAACTGGTGTTTTGGTACGAATCCAAGATGGCGGTATACAACACTTAAAAATTCACCCTAAGAAAATACCTAATGTATTGATTTCAAATTGTGTGCCATAACTAATTGTGGTATAGGGATCAACTAGTAAAACTGTGTTACTAAATTAAGATGGAAAAACAAAATGGCGGCCAAATAAAGTTTTTATATTCGTGAAAAAACCACCTTCTTACGTAACTTCGCGTTTTAGAGCCCCCAGATGCTAAAAAACATTTTTATCAATTCCGTCGGTGCGTATGTCGGTCTGTCTGTCTGTCTATCAGTTCGCGACAGAGCTTAAATACTATTTACCCGATTGATTTCAAATGTTGACCAAAAATTAGGGATCATATGGGGATGACCTGCTAATATGTAAAAAAAATTGTTAGAGTGGTGTATTATTTGGGGTTAAGATCCAGTAAAAAAATGCAAGTCTTTTTTTAAATTGTCGGTGTTTCTCAACTTTATTGTTGCATCCTCAGGACACATATATAGATCCTATATCCTGCATGAAACCCATATTATCAGTTTTTACGTACTACTTTCGTCCGCATATATTTCCCATATATCAAGTTTCTACATGGTTTTCGTTCACAATCCTCTTGTGGTTATGTTAGAGTGGTGTATTATTTGAAGTTAGAAACCAGTAAAAAAACAGAAGTCTATTTTTAAATCGTCAACGTTTCACAACTTTATTGTTGCATCCTCAAGACAAATATATAGATTTTATATCCTGCATGAAACCCATATTATCAGTCTTCACCTACTCCATTGCTTCGCAGATATTCACCAAATATTATGTTTCCAAATGGCTTTCGTTAACAATGTTCCTGTTGTTATGTTAGAATAACGTATTATTTTGATAAAAGACTGATAATATCGGTTTCGTGCAGGATATGAAATCTTTATATATATATATATATATATATATATATATATATATATATATATATATATATATATATCTTGTGGATGCGACAAGAAAGTTGCGGAACATCGACAATTTAAAACAAAAGGATTTTGTTTTTTATTTAGTGGATCCTAACCCCAAATATCACACTACTCTAACATAACAAGAGGATCGTTAACGAAAACCATTTAGAAACTTAATATCTGGGAAATACCTGCAGACCAACGGAATAGATAAGATGCCGAAACGAAATGGCGGCCAAGTAAATCTTTTAAAAAGTTTTGTTCAATTGACTTTGAAATTTTGCAGAAAATTTACTGGTACTGGGTCACACTTTACTATTCCTAACAAATGGAAAAAATCATAACGAGGGAAGTTCCGGTAAAGGAATTTTATCGATTTTTTAATTACATGTAATATTCCTATACAACTAAAACATTTGACTGACTTAATAAACAAAATTACCTAAATGTTTAAATTACTTATGCGATGGCAAACACTCCTCGTAATTTGACGCCTTTCCTCTATTTACATGTATTCGAAAGTTCTTTACTTCGCGTGATCTACACCGTTTTCATTTAGAATAAACTTATTATTTATGTATAATTTATTGATATTTACTTGACTAAGAACTGTATTTCTACTCTATAAACTTTTGGAAAACTTTTTTGATACACAAAAAAATTCGAACATTTCAAATATTTATACTTTATTTTTATTACATGTTGGCAATTAATAGATTTATTGACTGTGCTTTCTATTTTTGCAAGAAATAGTGTATTTTCATTTAACTCAAGTGGATGAGGAGAAAATGTAATAAAATAAAGCACTGCTTTTATATTTCGGAAAGAAGTTCTTTTTAATTAAAACAATGTATGTCAAATACAATGTTGTTCTACAACAACAAACATTTTTCAAAAGAAATATTCTGTTTAATTGGGTAAATAAGACAAAATTTATTTCTTAAGGAATTACACCACTTTTACAATTAAGTTACATCTAATACTATATTTATCTATAGTTTCACAAGCTGAATCAGCAATGTAATGGTCATAAGATCAATTATCTTAATTAAAAAGCACATTTTTATTCTAAATCTAAGAATTAGATTATTACTTTACATTTAAGTTTCATAGTTAAACTGCTATGTACCGACAATGGGAGGGTCTCTAAAATTACCTGTGAAAAGATAAACAAGATCCAGTTTTTTAACTCTGACCGCAAACAACTGTTTAGACATGATTAGGCAGTAAATAGTATTTAATTGCCCTCAAAATCTCTAAATACTAAAAACAGATTAAAAGATGTAAAAAGAACTAGTGAAATATGCTAACAAATAAATCTGATAATAATATGACTTACATAAAAGACATTCAATGATATCATCTTTTCAAATAGATCAGTAACATCTCGTTTACGCAACGAACCGACGAAGAGTAATTTTCTTGGTGTGGGCTGGTTGGGTGGAACTGATCTCTTTGTTAGGTATCTTTCCCTGTATTTAATCTAAGGTTGTGCTGTTAACTGATATTAGTTTAGATTATCGTATTCGAATAATAATTAAATTCAAACTTTAATAAGGTCAATATGATTACCTGCGAGTAAAATATTTAATATCTTAGATATTTTAAGAGGTGAAAGTTTATTATAGGCATATTTTTTTAACACTTAGTGCTCGAATGAAAGGAAAATAAATTTCTGACGATTGAAAAACCAATATTAACTAACACTTCATAAGAAAGATCTAATGCCAATTATCTGAACAGTTATCCAGTCCGTGAATTAATTATCACGCTCGTCTTGGACAATAACTTATTTTGCTGACCACGTTACCGAAATAATATTCTACAATGCTAAAATCACCCTAAAAATTAAAAGCTCTATGGAGCTTACAAACCTTCTTTTGACATGTGATGTTTCGCAATACTTTTGTAAAATAAATGAAGTTAAGTTCATCAAATATAGTGAACAGAGTGTCCTAGAAAACTAAAGCCATCGTCTTTACTTTAAAAATGTTAACTATACCGAATCAAAAATTATTACTTATTGAGGTATTAAAAAAAAATTGGAGATACTTATTAATTATAGACTAAAAGAGCAAAAGAACAATATTGGCAATTAAATGCGATGAGCTAATGAGCTCACATTCGTTGTGAAGATGCAAATTTAAATATCAGATCATCATTTTGTGCACCTCCGGAGGAAAAAAAACAAATATTTCCGAAACATAATTTATTAAAAAATATTTAGTGTTTTTTTTTGTCTTAATAAGAAAATATAAACAAAGACAGCACTAATTTTGGTAATATATTCAACCATTAAATTAATTCACATGACATTGACCTGACTTACAAACAGAGAATGTCAAATCGTAATATAACAGGACTAGCTCGGATAGCTCCTGATGTTTTAAATTGCATTGATTTTCAAAGCCACTTAGAGGATGTATTGACCAGTTACTCGAAGTCCGATTGAGGAGCCAATTTTAGAGTGCTCATTCCGAAACTAATTTATGGTTACCCAATTCTCCATCAGATTTAGTGCCAGCACCAAGTACAGAAGATTGAACAGAAAGCCAAACAAAATATATATTAGATAAATATTATAAGTACCTGGGAGTTGTTGGTCCCATGAAAAAATTTAGGTTGAAAAAATATATATAGGTCGAAATCATCGGAACTGACAACGAATTTCAAGAGAAAAGGACAATAATAGTACCTCTGGAGCTAAGAAGCTAAAAACAGGATATAGGGATGAATTAAAAAAATAGCTATAATTGATAACAGTTATTTAATAACTAAAGGGCTTCAGTCAATGGTAGATTGTTATTATTATATTTGCATCTTTAAGACCTCCAGAGTAAGAACTGTAAAAAATTTTTATTGCAGTACATACAAACTAAGTATAATTTTTTTTAAATAAAATTTTATTGATTGAAAATAGCTCAAATAAGAGTTCACTTTTCATCCCCTTCTCGTTTTTTAACGTTTCTTATACTGTATTTTCATTTATAAGTGGAAGAAAAAAAATGTTTTCTTCACTTATTTTGTTCAAGTCACCGTTATTTAAAACACATAATTTATGCAGAGCACAAGAAGATATTATAAAATCAGTGGTCCTTTTGACATATTGAAATCTGTTCTTATTACTGCCTAAATCTACTTTTAGAAGCCCAAAAGTATTCTCCATTTTCACCTTGTTTGAGGAGAAAATGTAATATAATTGTTTTTAGCTTCGGTTAAATTTCCATAATCGATATACGGTGTTAAGAAATATTTTTTAATGGGTATGCAGCATCGCTCAAAATATGCCATTTTTCTGCATATATATTTACCAGTTCTTTTGAAATGAATGAGTACTTTAATACTCTGGCCTCGTGCATTTTGCTGGGAGCTCCTGTAAAGACATTTAAAATGAGCCGTTTATGATCAATGCCCTGTAGAGTAAGTGATCGATAATCATGTCTATTAGAATATGTAGATTCTATCTTGAGGGCAGGTGTTCTAATTGGATGTAAGTTCCGAGTTTGGACTGGAAATTCACTAATCTGTTATAAATATGTTGTTCTCATTTATAATAGCAGTAGAGTTGATTACCTTAAAAATTGTTCACATTTGATCATTTTCTTGTAAGTATACATGATTTCTCTTTATATTCTGAAGGGGGTCTGCAAGATGTATATTTTTTATAAAGTAAGGCTTGTTGTTTAAAATTTAAACAAAAAGTCTTATAAAGAATTTCCTTACGTTTTTATATTTAACAGCTAAGTCGGTTTTTCGTACTTTTTTCCTCTTACAGTATCTGACACGTTGATTCTGCCTATACCGAAATGATTAGTAATCTCCCGTATTTGTTCTCAGCATACCTACAAAAGTGTAAAAAAATGGTACCAGGTCTCACTTAAAAACGAAACTATGTTCATAATCCAGCTGGATATTTACTGGTATAAAGAAAATCTTTCTACAGAAAAGAGAAAATTGATACAGAAGCTGGAGTCAAATCACATCTGTCATCCCTTTCGGAAAAAAATCAGAATATTCATACATTTCTCTTGTCTTTCCATATATAAATATAAATTTTAAAAAAATAGATATTTTTATTGAAAATCAATAGTCCGACTTGTACCAATTGCATCAAAGGCTAGTATTAAAATTATTATTATTACCTTATTAGAAAATTTCATTACAACCTAAAGTACACCATACAGATCTAAAACATCGCCGAAAGGGGGAGATATGTTAAAAGCAGGCCGTTTCTATTGATATACAGAGTTGTAGCCAACCGCGAATGATCATTGCACCGCTTCCATGGTTACTCACATTCTTTTCATAGACTCAGATTCGTGTGCCAAACTTTATTCATAATTCTCAACCTTGGCCTTTTCCTTTCCTGTTTTTACTGGGAATACCTTCTCATATCCGCTACTTTGTAATCAACTATTACTGCATGACGACAGCAAGGATTCGACACAATTTTCTTTTTCCTTTTCTATTTTTTTATCCACTGTATCCATATTTTTTTATATATTATATTTTAAAAATAAGGGAGGAGCTATTTCTGTTTCAGCTTGTAAAAAGTAAATAAAACATACAGAAATCAAAATTTTGCTTCCGCACAGCCGCCCCGTCATAAGTCGCGGTTCGAAAAAAACTTTCATAGTGCGGGAGCAGCAAGTCGAACATAATTAACTGCATCGCCCGCGTGCGAATTACATAGCCGAACTCGTTGGCTTCCTCCACGGGGAGGAGGAAGCCAAGCCGAACACGAAAAATTGCACTATTCTCTAAAAGTTCAACCTCGGTGTGCACTGGGGCAGGTAGTTGAGTTCGCTTAGTCACTTACCAAAAGTGACCTACCTATAAATGACCTTAAATGTCCGGATCACTTTCATACCGACCGATCATTTTTAAAATCAATCAATTTTGAAAATGATTGCATAAATGATCTAAAATGACCGGTCATTTATCTTTATAAGTGACCGACGACCGACTTATAAGCAACATTTAAGGTATACTTTCGAATGTCTTTAAAAATGATCGTATAAATGACCATAAGTGATCCAGCCATAAATTTCATAACTGACCAATTTATAGATGATCAGTCATTTGACAACACTAATCATTTTGGACCATTTAGACCCCTTTATCGGCGAAACGATTAAATTTAGAATGAAATAATGTGCGCATTGCGCTGCCCTACCTTCACCTTTTGAAATCACTTACTCGATATCTTCGATTAAATACACAGGAACCCCTATAACAAACACAGCATTTTAGAATTACATCATCGACAGGTCTTCTGGGGGGGGCACCTTCACCTATTTTATGTCAGCTTTGTCGTATTATATGATCAACATTGTCAAAAATATTGATCATATTGGCACTTAACATCACCACTAAGGTTCAATTAGTAAATACTTCCAGACGTTTGAGCGAATCAATGGCGTTACAATTTCTAAAAAATGCAATATAAACACATTAGTACCTGATAACGTATTATCAAATGAAATTAATTTGTTTGCCTCTCAGTCCCTCAGAAAAATCTGCCAAAGTCACGGGACTTAAAAAGATCAATGCACTGAGAATCGTGAAAATGTGACAGTGAAGGTTTGGGGTGGACAGCGTGTTTATTTACAAACATGAACCATAGGCGGAGTAAAATTATAATAGTCTGAATGGTTAAAAATATTAAAATATTCCAGATCTTGAGTGTCACATTTTTTCCTTGGGTATTTCGATGTAATAATAGATAAAGAGTACAATTATATCATTTAAACATATAGGGTGTTCATTTGAAAAATCCAGTTTATCGGAGTTCAAATGGGGGCATATCATACAAGAATTCTTATTATACACTATACACTCCTTTACACCTCTTAAAAAATACAAACGAGAACGCGGGTCAAGTGATATCTCGTTTGAAATGTGTTTAGATTTCATCTATTTTTGTGGCCAAATGTAAGGGCATTGAATACCGTTCATTTGGTGTCATTTAATTCTATTTCCCGTTTGGTATTTTTATTGACTGAATCAACTGTTAAAATTTTGGTACGAATCCAAGGTGGCGAAACAAAATGGCGGCTTAACCGAATGTTTAAAAAATCAACTTGAAAAACTATTTATTAGATTGATTTCAAGTTTTGTGCAAGGATTTTGCTATAGAGAGGAACTGGCAAAATCGTAGTACGAATTCAAGATGGCGGAAAAAAATGGCTGCCAAATAAAATGTTTGTAATCGTGAAAAAAAATCAACCCGACAGGTCATATATATCTTCACGTTTTATAGTCCCTAGAGACAAAAAAACATGTTTTTTCACTTCCATCGGTCTGTCATACCGATGTCTGTCTGTATGTCAATTCGCGATATAGTTAAAAATTACAAATCCGATTGACTTCAAATTTTGTCCAATATGGCGAAATAGGATGGCGGCCTATAAAAATATTTAGACAATCAGCCTTAAAAAATGGCATAATAGATTAATTTTAAATGTGCCAGCATTAAGTGTGATAGAGTTAAACTAGTAAAATTGTGATACAAATTCAAGATGGCGGAAGAGA
Source organism: Kuschelorhynchus macadamiae (assembly GCA_030620095.1). Classification (NCBI taxonomy): domain Eukaryota; kingdom Metazoa; phylum Arthropoda; class Insecta; order Coleoptera; family Curculionidae; genus Kuschelorhynchus; species Kuschelorhynchus macadamiae. The sequence continues at coordinate 1,249,947 of JAUTXW010001143.1, read as the reverse complement.
ATGGCGGCCAAATAAAAATAATAAAAATTCAACGTGAAAAAATCTTATTCAATTGAGATCAAATTTTTCACAAAAAATAAATGTGATAGGATAAAGTGGTTACGGTTTCGACATAATGAAACAATTTTCTCAAATAAAGAAACCACCAACAAAACCACCCAAAGCACTAAAACAGACTAACGTCGAAACAATAACCGTATAACAAAGATAAGCAAGTATTTTCAAAAATAAAAATGTACTAACCAAACTAATGGAAGTACCAAAAACACTAACGAAGCCTAGATTGGGTCAATCAGAAAAACTTTGGGAACCGACCTTGAGACAAAATAAACGAATATTTCCAAAATTAAGAAAGCAATAACGAGACTACTTGATAAACAAAAAGCATTAACAAATCATTAACGAAAGACACCTAATTTGGGCAGATCAGAAAAACTTTGTCAGCTGATCTTAAAAAAAAAGATGAGGGAATATTTCCAAAAATAAGAGAGCGACAACGAAACTAATCAGAGCACCAAAAAGTACTAACGAATCGCTAGCAAACGACGCCTAGTTTGGTCTAATCGGAAAAACTTTGAGGGCATACCTTTATTCTTTATTCTCTTTGTCATGTTATTATAAATGCTTACATACGTCAATAGTTATAGTAAAACGTAATCAAAATGTATATATAAAAAATATGGACAGATAGTATATAATATAAGGCTAAACATGTCACAAACAAATTAAAATAACTTAAATATGTTTAAAATAAGTTCAAAATATTTAACTGAAATTGACATGGCGTTCCTCTAAAAATTCTTCGAAAACATAGTACGCATGACTGACAAGAAATTTAAAAGTGTTTGTTTTAAATACTCTAAAATTGAGAGCTCTTATTTCCCGAGATATTTTATTGAAACATTTTACTACCTTGTCCATTTTGACACCACACATCCTGCGATATGGCACCAAAAGGTCGTCCCTGTCCCGTGTTATAACATTGTGGATATCACCATTAACCTATATTTATTTCTATTCTGCTATATGTAAAGTAGATTTTGAAATATGTATATGGAGGGAAAAGTTAAATTTCTTAAGTATATCAAAGGGTTTTTGCAGTCCTCCCTGTAGCCAAGAGATGCTAATATACGAACAGCTCGACGCTGCAGGGAATTCGGTGCCACCCCACTGAGTGTCGCCAGTTAATTGTTGCATAAGAAAAAGTTGAGTGACAAAGGGCAAAATATGCACTTTTTGAAACTTCAAAAGAGACTTTAGAAGAAGAAAGGCTGCGTAGAGCTTTCTCGCTACGGTCTCAGTATGAGGTCCCCAGTTCAAGTCTGCACCCGAGTAAACACCGAGAAACTTTGTAGAGTTAACAGTCTGAAGAGGGACATCAACCACCGTGCGCAGAGAGAAAACAACATGGTTCATTTTCCCCTGCTTCAGTACTAATCCATTGCTCTCCTCTATCCGCATTTGACACGCCTTGTCGACCGTTACTTCAAAAGTATCACCAGTGACGGAGACAGTAGTGTTGCCAGAAAATAAAACATACCATGCTATCTGATTCTCAGTCAGGGGCGTGCAGTCCATGGAAGCAAGGGAAGCAGTGCTTCCCCAAAAAAAATTACAAAACATCTTCTAAAATGTAATTTTTGAAATAGGAAACCATTAATTTAGTTTATATTAAAAATGCTAAAATATTATCTTAATTATCAAGCACATAATAAATGCGGCCTTGACTCCGACCCAGCCACAATAGAAAATCAAATAGAACCTATGCGGGCCGCTAGCTTCTCTGCAGCCAAGTCCTGTATGCTTGATTTCCTGTGAATCGAGCCAGAGGTTATTGAACTTTCCACCGGCTGTTTGCAATTTTTGCATTTCAGTCGCGTGCTTTAAGTGGGGGCGGAAGCTATCATTGGAGTAGGTTCTCTGTTTGAACGGCTATCCGTGTGTTGTGTGATACGTATGTCGCGTCATGCATGGTGCGATATGGAAGACAATAATACGGACGTGGATATGCAAATACCGTCAACTTCGGCTGTCGGGAATAACGTTGAAAATGTTGGAGAATTTAGTAAGAAGAGTGTGTGTGAATATGTGGTATGTGTCTTATTAATAAAGGGATTTTCAACATTAAACTTCGCTGACAAGCTTCAAATAATTTCCAAAGGAAGGGCAAAACCGCTAATGAAAAATTTAACCAAAAAATGAAAAACTGTATTAGACATTTTTATCCGGAAAAACAATACGAACAATTTAAATGGCTAACAGGGTGTGAAAATATAAGTAAATTATTTTGTTGGCCATGTTTACTTTTTGGAAATGAAAAAGGTCTCTGGAATAAAACTGGTTTTTCCGATTTAAACAATTTCCATAAAGCTGTAAAAAGACACATTATGTCCAAAGCGCATTTGCAGGCCGTCATAAAAGAAAAAGTCTTCGGCAAAACCAGAATTGAACACGCCCTTAATAAACAGTTGGAAATTAGTCATCGCCAACACAATGAACTAGTCGATAAAAATAGGCAAATATTAAGAAGACTTATCGATGTTGTTTGTTTTCTCGGACAGCACGAATTGGGATTAAGAGGTCATGACGAAACAAGGGTTTCTTCAAATAGAGGAAATTTTCAAGATTTACTTAGTTTAGTGGCTAAATATGATGATTGCTTAAAAAATCATTTAGAGCAGTCTAGCGTTTTTCGCGGAACGTCGAATCAAATCCGGAATGATTTAATTTCCGCTTTTGCAACCATTATTCTAAAAAGAATTAAGCAGGAGATTGGCGAGGCTTGGTTCATTGCTATTGTTCTGGACGAAACAACTGATATCACTAATTTTAGTCAATTATCTATAGTATTACGCTAGGTTAAAACAGACGGAAGTATTCAAGAACGATTTTTAGGTTTTAAGAATGTGTCCGAAAATCGTACAGCAGATGCATTATATACCGTAGTTTATAACGTTACTAAAGAAATTAATGGAAAGAAAAAATTAGTTGCTCAAAGCTATGATGGAGCTGCAGTGATTGGAGGACAATTAGGGGGTCTGCAAGCTAAAGTTCGAGAAACTTTCCCAAGTGCTGTGTTTGTCCATTGTTTTGCTCATAAATTAAATTTAGTTTTATCCCAGTCCATCAATCACATTAAAGAGTGTAAAGTATTTTTCGTTACTTTAAGTGGCATGGCCGCTTTTTTTTCCAAGTCAACAAAGCGTACACAAGCTTTGGACTCCATTGTCCACAAACGATTACCCAAAGTAGCCCCTACTAAGTGGAACTATAATGGAAGACTTGTGTTAACAGTATCTGAACATCGTCAATCACTGATTGAACTATTTGACAATATAATAGAAAATAGTGAAACGTGGGACTGTTTAAAACGAGATTTTAATTTTAATTATTTGTTGAACATATTTTCAGAAATATTTCCATTTTCGGACAATGTTTTTAATATATTACAAACTAAAACAAATGATATTGCTTTTTGCCTACAAAAAGTGGATGATTTTAAGTCCATGTTAAGCCAAGAAAGAGATAGCCACAAGCCAAGCGTCTTCGAACAAACAGGGTGGGAGATGTCCAAACACGATACAGACGCCTCTTTTATGAAATAATCGATCAAATTCAGCAACAAATAAACTATAGATTTAACGGTTTAAATGATTTTAAATTCCTCGAGCTCTGCAATTTTGATGCATTTAAAGGAAAAACTTTTTCAGAAGATGCATTTAAATCTCTTCTTCTTCATTATGGCCAGTTCTTCGACCGAGTGTTACTGCGATCTGAACTAAAAGTGATTTAAGAAACTGATGACATTAGCGCAAAGAATAACGCTAAGGAATTAATACAATTTTTAAAAGACAAGGAGTTGAAAGATGCCTACACCGAAGTGTCGAAATTGTGTGAATTAGCATTGACAATACCTGCCACAAGTTCACCAGTAGAACACAATTTTTCAACACTCAAACGTATAAAAAATTTCGTGAGAAATTCAACGGGGCAGGAGAGACTTTCGCATACATCGCTGTTGTCAATTGAAAATAAACTTCTCCAAAATATGTTGAAGCATCGACGTTTTTATGATGACGTCATTCAAGAATTTGCAAAAAATTATCGAAGAATCGAATTACATTACAAATAAGTAAGTTTCTAAAAATTGCTTCCCTTTCTTAAAATTTCACCGCACGCCCCTGGATTCTCTGAGGGTAGATCGTTGATGTAAATAAGAAACAAGTAGTATTCTAATCGATAGAGGTTCTTTCGCTGACATTACGCCACCATAAGTAACCATTGGAAATCTATTATTTAAATAAGATTTAATTAACTTAATTGTATTTGCGCCGATAAAATAATAGGTAAGTTTATGAATCAACAAGGCATGTGAGACGCAATCAAGACTTGCTCGCATCACAGAACATTGTACTTACATATTCAGAATTATGAAAATCGTCAGATATGGGTGACACTAAATCCATTATGCTAGACAAGCCATTAGATTCCATATTCAGATATTCTACCAGCTGTGCATTTCTCCAGTATCTTAGACAATACCAGGAAAGTAGATATTGGGCCATAGTTGGTTAGCTCGTTTTGATCACCAATTTTGCATATAAGCGCAACAAGAGCTCTTTCCAGATATCTGGAACGATGCCCTCGCGCAGGTGCGTATACAGTTGGCAGTTATGGGAGGGGTAATTTATAAGTTTTTCATAACAAAAATGACGACCAAAAAAAAAAGTAAGCACTTTAATATAGCACACAGGCTTATACCCTCACTCTTCTTCGTACATTATGTGACTTCAATGTTCAAAATCCGCGAACGTAAATTTTAAATAATTTTGTCATGGAGGAGGTAAATACCCCCATTACCCCCCCCCCTTCTATACGCGCCTGGCCTCGCGTATAAATTTGTTAATAAGCTTTGTAATAGATACCACTAGTAATTCACGCATTACCTTTAAAACGTTTACTGATAAACCAAAGCAGTCTTTGTTATGTTTATTTTTTAATTTACCTAAAATGTATCTAATTTCATTTCATTAAAATTCCCTGCAGATTTATTATTTACATTTAGAGGTCTAAATTTAAGATAGTATTGCTATTTTCCAGTCAAGATAGGGCATTATTAGTGAAGAAATTATTAAATGCCTGAGCAGTGATATTTGCTAAAGTGGTATGTTTCTATGTGTTTCTATTATTATTAATAATTTGCCACATGTTTTTTGTCTCATTACTTGAGTTTTTGATAAAATTATTATTTTTGTGAGGTTTAGCGAATAATATTGCTTTTGTATAGTCGTTGTTGAACTCTTTGTTCAATTGAAAATTAGCGTTTTTAGGAAACTTTTTACAAGTGTCAGTGAGAAATCTTAAATGTCGCATATTTGACAGTTCCTTGCAAAACCAATTTTGATTTCTATTTTTCTGTGTGGTGACTATAGTTTTTTTGGGAAATGATTTTTCATAGGCAAAAACAATTACATCGTCAATTCTTTGAGATACAATATTAGTTGTTATATCTAAATCAGAAACAAAATCCCAGGATGTTGAAAAACATGTTTTTTCCAGTCTGTGTTATTGGTCTAAAGGTTTTTGTATGGTTGTGCATTGTGATCACAGAGACCAGGGTCCAATGTAAGCACTGTGGCAGTGTCTTTCTGGAATTTAGTGAAAATACTATCAAGGCAACTACAATTTCTAGTTTCCGAAAATATCATTTGTTGTAACCTCAGAGAATTCAACATATCACAGAGAGTAACTGCATCCCCCTTACCTACTTCAAAATGAACATTAAAATCCTCTAATATTGGGATATTCTTGTCCATGCCAATAATTGTTTCAATGGAGTGTTCCAGAATGTCAATACAGTCATGCAGATTCGCGCTTCGTGACCTGTATATACATCAAATATAAATATCAAGATCAGTTAGAACACCAGACATTTCTACAGTTTTAGGAATAGAGACATCACAAAACCCATCTAATCTTACATAATTGATGTAAGACTTCACAAATATAGTGGATCCTCCATCCATAATGGAGCTCCTGACAATGATGCTCCCAATACATAGCTATGTACATTAAGAACATCGATTTCTTCTTGTTTAAGCCAGTGCTCCGATAAGCATAGACTACTAATATTTTTGCCCATTAAAAACTTCTAGATAGACGGTCAATATTTGTTCGAATTGATTGAATGTTATAGTGGAGTACCATTAGTCTCATTCACGTAGCATTGTTTAGGGTCTTCATATGAAGTCTCATGAGTCGGAATAACCGAAGATTGACTGGAGGAAAAGGTAGAACCATTTGTTATAGGTGATATATTATCAGATCTGTGTTGGGAATATTCTTTCTTATTATGTTCTACCACAAAAAAAAATTATCTTTGGAGCATCTAACTGAGATGACAGTATCAATGAATTTGGTAATTCTGGAGGATTTGAAAATACATTTTTAGTTCCAAATACTTTTTGAGATTTTAGATTTTCCAAACGAAGTTCAAACTCATCGGATGATTTATCGCTATAATAGGAATAGGTCATTTTGGGAATATGCTGATTTAGAAGAAATATATGCATTCTGCTGTTCATGCTGGGCAGTATGTGGAATATACATAACTGAAATTAACTTCTGAATCATTTTGTATTTTCCCTTTCAGGTAAAAGAAACATATTTAATATGTTCAGAAGATGTTAGACAGGTATCAAATAGTAAAAAACAGAAGCTGCTTCTCATTTCATGGATCCGTTTTTTAACCTTCATATTGAAATTATAAATATGGTTATTTATACTACTCATTGTATTCGCATTATAAGGAGGTCCAACAACTACCACATTAGTATGAGTCAGCTCTTGCAGGAAGTTATTAATAAAGTTTTCTCTGTAAAATGATTGCTGAGTTCAATGTATCTCTTTAGATTTTCAGAGCTAATGTTTCCTTTCCATTGACAATTGATATCACAGCTGAAAGGTACAGACATTCAAACCAGCATCTGACAGCCACCAACACCTTTCTCTTCACCCATAAATAGGATCTGACGTTGACGCTTTTTTATCGGGTGTGCTGGTAATTTAATTAAATCATGGTTTATTTCCCTAATGCTCTTGAAGATCATTAAGATATTAAAAAAGCAATAGCGAAACTACATAAAGAACTAACGAATGAGACCAAACTTAAGTGAATTGGAATTACTTTAGGGGCCAACTTCACGGAACTCGAGCAGACGTCAAATCTGCTTCTTTATGCCTTTAGGAAATAATTAGTATTTGTAATTTCTTTTTGTATAACCAACTAAAATATGTATTAAGAAATACTAACAATGACAATATTATATTCACAAATTTTATTATTTCAAAATTTATAATTGATTGTGCGTTAATATAAAATAGTCCAACCATAACCCATTTTCATTGTTTTTGAAGAGTATGATATATTGGGTAAAGGTAGCTTGATTTATTAAGGCAGTGTATTTAGACGTGAATACTGCAAAAAAGACGCATAATCCGCATTTTAATTAATTAATAAATAAGCAAAATTCAGGTACTTGCAAATTTGCTTGACTTAGTCGAATGTAATGTATTGTTTGTGACGTTTTTATGCTGTATTCTAAACGAAATAGTTTAATTTGATTAAGGTAAGTAAGTCAAATAAATAATTTATTATATAACTGGATATATCGAGTGGGTCTGTAACTCATTAATTCGCATAAAATCATTAAACCAAATACGTTTCTTTTTTGGAAAAAACGCTCGGACCCTTCGATTAATATTTTCAGTTGCGGTTTTTCTTCATAGAAAACAAATATGCAGGAAGGCCATAATTACAGATATGAGGTCATCGATAATTTTTTTAACTGTCGACCATGTTTTTTTGATGAATGTTTTTAAAGAGCTTACTAAGTTATACATAACTATCAAATTTAAAATTTGTATTCCTTGCCACTTCCAAGATAATTAATTATTTTTTTGAAAAATTTTATAAACCTATTTAATTAATATTTTTGAATTTGAAATTCTTTTTGGACATTTCTTATTATTTTAACTCCTCAATGCTTGCTGGCTTGGTCTTGAAAATTTTGCGTTTCAAATATCCCCATAGAAAATAATCCAATGGAATGAGATCTGGAGAACTCGGTAGCGATTCAAAGGACTCCCTCCTACCAATCCAACTGCCTGAAAATGCAGTTTCCAGATAATTACGGAGAGGTTTTGCAAAATGGGAAGGCGAACCATCTTCTTGAGACCAGATGTTTCCATTTGGGAGATTAGCTTCTACCGGATCAGGAAATAAAATTGCCAAATGCTAGTTCTTCTTGTAGGAATTCTAAGTATCTCGCTCCATTCAAATTTTCTTCAAAGAATATTGGTGCTATAACTTGCTGACCTACAATCTATGACCAAACATTGTCTTTCTCCGGGTGCTGAGTGTGGCTTTCCCTCATCTAGCATGGATTCTCGTCGGCCCAATAACGAATTTTTTTTTGATTTACTTCTCTATTTAACATAAATTACAGTCTTTGATCTGGATCATCTTCACTTGGTTCTTGGAGCATTTTCAATTTATAGGGATGATATTTTTGAGCGTTAAGAACTGTTACTACTGAAAACTAATATCTTTCGCGCGCTACCTGTCTAATAATTATATTAGGATTTTCTTCAACGGATAATATTACATTTACTTTGAACTCTTCATTGAGCGCAGTTTGACGATGAATATTTCTTTTTCTTACATATCAATGTTCCCGTAACTGTTTTTCAATCTGGCTTATAGTGCTTTGCGATATGGATGGTAAATCAGGATATCTGTCTCTGAATAAATTAGTAACTTCATTCCGTGTTCTTGTTCTATCTCCGTATCCAATCATCAAGATTTCAATATTGGGCTTATCAGCTAGGTAAGGCATTACGTTGGATGACTTCTTAATAGATCTGACTTTGACAAAATAAAGTAGTCGCATCGCGTCGCTAAGAAGTGTGTCAATGTACTGGTAGGTATTTCTTTTTAAACAGAGGTGAAATACTACAACAAATTATTTTTTACATTCTGAATTTTTTATCGAAATAATTAATATAAGAAATGTTCAAAACGAGTTTTAATTGCGATTAGGGTATTGCCAAATAGTGAATGCTCCATATTTTGAGCATTTATTAAAAACAAAATATTAATTAAATAGATTTTTAAATTTTTTCCAATAAAAAATTTAAATTTGATACTTATTTATAATTTATTAATATCTTTAAGAACATTTATAAACAAACATGGTTGCCATTTAAAAAAATATCTATTATGTAATATCTCTAATTATCATATAAATATAATCTTTTTTTTCTGTGAAAAAAACCGCAACTGAAAATATGAATCCAAATGTCGTAGCGTTTTTTCCCAAAAAGTGGGGTATTTGATTTAACGAATTTATTCCAAGTTACAGACTCGCACTGTATATAACCTTACACTTTTATGTTTAACGTCACCAGACTATCATTTTACATATTTATAAGAGCTTAATACAATTATTAATAATAGGATTAATTATTACTATGATTTATGAACATTATAGAATTTGTTAAATTAATGTTATTTTTTGAAAATACTAATACGATCGAAATAACAGCTATCATACACGACTGTAAAATCTGAGTTACATATTATTGGATTCCTGAATTTTACAAAATGAGAAGCATAATGATGTCAATAACTTAATGTATAAATGTATTCATTTTCGAAATGTGACTTCACGATAGAAAAAATTACAACCACAGAGTTAATACTCTAATATTTTATCATTTCAATTTATACTTACAAAGCAACCAACTTAAAAAAATCAATAAAAACTAAAATTTTGTAAATCAGTAATTTTAACTTAAGGCACTGGTGGCGAAATACTTTAGAAACCATTCGATATATCACTCCATATAAAAAACCCAAGTCCTTTGCTATCCCCAGACAATTTTTCTGGCTATGCTATCAATTCAAAACATAGTTAATAAAATTAAATTTGTGTTCCTAAAAATCCGTTTGTACCACAATATTTTGTAAATTACCATATCTATTTTATCTTCAGAATAAAGACATTTAATGTCATTAACATTTATTGAAAGATACTTAATTATAGAAAATCTGACGAGAAAATAGTTTCTTCCTAACCTTTTTTTCATTTATTATCATATACCAAATTTCAAGGCGACATTTAAAAAGCATTACGCCGTTTACACTTGCATGCTGTCTTCCCAGCATTACCCTAAATATTTCTTGAAAAAATCTCAAATTGGCTAAACTGTTCCGAAGTATTCGATGTACATACGTTTAAAAAATACGTATGATCAAAGATCAAACCCGACGTTTCGCCTGCGAGTGCTCGAAGCATCTTCAGGGATCTTCACCGTATAAGTGTGTAAGTGTTTTGATCTTGTGTAATGAAGATCCCTGCGTGCGATAGCAGGCCAAACGTCGGAAAGTAATTCCAATTTTCTACGGTCTAAACCCAAGAACCATGATTCCTTAGCTTACCAGTTACTTTTTCTATTCGAATTTTATTCAGAATCGTTAAACTGTTTACGTTTGTTAATAATTAAGTATTCTTAAGATTTATATTCACTACTACCAGGTGCGTGCGGTGAAATTTTAAGGAAGGGAAGCAATTTTTAGAAACTTACCTTTTTGTAATGTAATTCGATACTACGATCATTTTTTGCAAATTCGTCAATGACGGCATCATAAAAACGTCCACGCTCCGACATATTTCGGAGAAGTTTATTTTCAATGGACAACAGCGATGTATGCGAAAGTCTCTCCTGCCCCGTTGCATTTCTCACGAAATTTGTTATACGTTTAAGTGTTGAAAAATTGCGTTCTACTGATGAACTTGTGGCAGGTATTGTCAATACTAATTCACACAATTTCGACACTTCGGTGTAGGCATTTATTTTAAAAATTGCATTAATTCCTTAGCGTTATTTTTTGCGCTAATGTCATCAGTTTCGTAAATCACTTTTAGTTCAGATCGCAGTAACACTCGGTCGAAGAATTGGCCATAATGAAGAAGAGATTTAAACGCATCTTCTGAAAAAGTTTTTCCTTTAAATGCATCAAAATTGCAGAGCTCGAGGAATTTAAAATCATTTAAACCGTTAAATCTATAGTTTATTTGTTGCTGAATTTGATCGATTATTTCATAAAAGAGGCGTCTGTATGATGTTTGAATATGTCCTACCTTGTCTGTTCGAAGACGCTTGGCTTGTGGCTCTACATTTAACGTCATCGTTTTCTCCCAAAATAGGTCAAAGTCATCTCTTTTTTGGTTTAACATAGACTTAAAATCGTCCACTTTTTTTAGGCATAAAGCAATATCATTTGTTTCAGTTTGTAATATATTAAAAACATTGTCCAAGAATAGAAATATTTCTGAAAATATGTTCAACAAATAATTAAAATTAAAATCTCGCTTCAAACAGTTCAAAAACCCCCTCGAACAATTTATTGCTTCTGAGTCCCACGTTTCATTATTTTCTGTTATATCCTCAAATAGTTCAATCAGTGATTCACGATTTTCAGATACTGTTAACACACACACATCTTCCATTATAGTTCCACCTAGTAGGAGCTATTTTGGGCAATCGTTTGTGGACAATGGAGTCCAAAGCTTGTTTACGTTTTGTTGACTTGGAAAAAAAAGCAGCCATGCCATTTAAAGTAACGAAAAATACTTTACACTCTTTAATGTGATTGATGGACTGGGATAAAACCTAAATTTAATTTATGAGCAAAACAATGGACAAACACAGCACTTGGGAAAGTTTCTCGAACTTTAGCTTACAGACCCACTAATTGTCCTTGTTTCGTCATGAACTCTAAATCGCAATTCGTGCTGTCTGAGAAAACAAAAAATCTATAAGGCTTCTTAATATTTGCCTATTTTTATCGACTAGTTCATTGTGTTGGCGGTGACTAATTTCCAACTGTTTATTAAGGGCGTGTTCAATTCTGGTGTTGCCGAAGACTTTTTCTTTTATGACGGCCTGCAAATGCGCTTTGGACATAATGTGTCTTTTTACAGCTTTATGGAAATTGTTTAAATCGGAAAAACCAGTTTTATTCCAAAGACCTTTTTCATCACGCTGTTAGTCATTTAAATTGTTCGTATGGTTTTTCCGGATAAAAATGTCTGATACAGTTTTTCATTTTTGTGGTTAAATTTTTCATAGTCGGTTTTGTCCTTCCTTTGGAAATTATTTGAAGCTTATCAGCGAAGTTTAATGTTGAAAATCCCTTTATTATTAAGACACACACCACACATTCACACACAGTCTTCTTACTGAATTCTCCAACATTTTCAACGTTATTACCGACAGTCAAAGTTGACGGTATTTGCATATCCACGTCCGTATTATTGTCTTCTATATCGCACCATGCACGACGCGACGTACGTATCACACAAGACACGGATAGCCGTTCAAACAAAGAATCTACTTCAACGATAGCTTCCGCCCCTACTTAAAGCACGCGACTGAAATGCAAAAATTTCAAACAGCCGGTGGAAAGTTCAATAACCTCTGACTCGATTCACAGGAAATCAAGCATACAGGACTTGACTGCAGAGAAGCTAGCGGCCCGCATAGGTTCTATTCGATTTTTTATTGTGGCCGGTCGGAGTCAAGGCCGCATTTATTATGGGCTTGATAATAAAGATAATATTTTTAATATAAACTAAATTAATGGTTTACTATTTCAAAAAATACATTTTAGAAGATGTTTTGTAATTTTTTTTGGGGAAGCACTGCTTCCCTTGCTTCCATGGACTGCACGCCCCTGACTACTACTATTTCCATTAATGACATAAAAAAACAGTATTTTTACTTCTCTGGTAAAAGGGAAGTTTTAGAGTCCCTAGATAGTGAAATACATGTTTTCTCAATTCCGTCAGTCTGTCTGTTCTTGGCATAGCTAAAAAACTACTTTTCCGATTGACTTTAAATGATGGTCAAAAATTAAGGGTCATATGACGATGACCTGCTAACATTTTGGTAAAAATCCAATATGGCAAAACAAAATGGCAGCCTAGTGAATTGTTAAAAAAATTCAATTTATCTCAAAAGTTGCACAAAAAATCAAGTATTATGTAGCAATCAACTAGTAAAATTTTGGTACGAATCCGAGATAGCGGAACAAAATTGCGACTTCATAAAATATTTAAAAATTCAGCATGAAAAACTACTTAATACCATAACTAATTGTGGCATAGAGAGAGATGAACTAGTAAAACTATGGTATTAATTCAAGATTGTGGAACAAAATGGCCAAATAAAATATTTGTAATCGTGAAAAAATCACCCTCTCAGGTTTTACATATTTTCAGGTTTTCGCGTCCCTAGGGACCAAAAAATATGTTTTATCAATTCCGTTGGTCCGTCTGTCGGTTTGTCTGTTTCTGTCGGTTCGCTGCATAGCTTAAAAACTACTAATCAGATCGACTTCAAATTTCAGTCAAAAATTAAGGGTCATATGGGGATAACCTGGTAACATTTTGGTTAAAATCCAATATGGTAAAACAAAATGGCGATCTAGTGAAACATTAAAAAAATTACTAAAAGCTACTAAATGGATTAATTTCAATTTGCGTAACATAACTAAGTGTGTTATAGAGATGCACTAGTGTGGTATTAATTCAAGATGGCGAAACAAAATGAAGTTCAAATAAAATATTTTTACTCGTAAAAAAATCATACTCTCAGGTTTTACAAATTTTCAGGTTTTAGAGTCCGTACATGCCAAAAAAATATGTTTTATGAATTGCGTATATCCGTTGGACAGTTCGCGGCATAGCTTAAAAACTACTCAGCAAATTGTCTTTAAATTTTAGTTAAAAATTCAAAGTCATATGTGGATAACCTGGTACTATTTTGGTAAAAATCCAATATGCTGGAAGAAGATGGCGGTCTCGTAAAGCGTTAAAAAAATTATAACTAAAAAACTAATTATCCAATTTCCTCAAATTTTGCACAAAAATCAAGTGTTACATAGGAATGAACTGGTACTAATATAAGATAACAAAGCAAAATAGGGGCCTAATAAAATATTTAAAAAAATCGGCCTGATAAAAAATTCTTATTAGATTAATTTCAAATTTTGCGCAAGCATTAAAAAATTAAATGTGATATAGGGATAAACTGGTATGAATTCAATATGACGTAACGAAATGGGAGTGTGCATCAATGTAAAAACTACTTAATGAATTTATTTTTTATTATGACCAAAAGTCAGGTGTGGCATAGGTAGAAACTAGTAAAATATTGGTAGGAATCGAATATTCTGGCACAAAATGGCACCCAATAAAAATGTTTGAAAAGGGATAGTATATATGTGTTAGTAAATGATTATGTACTGAACTAAATTGGTTTACACTTCACTATTTCTAATAAAAGGAAAGATTAATAATGAGAGAAGTTTCGGGTAATGGAAATTTAGCGTTTTTTCTAATTGCTGTTAGTAATACGTCCGAGAAAATTGTTGGCGTCTACCTTTAGAAAAGACATTTTGCAAATCACCTAATTCCGTAGGCGGTAGAGTTTTCACATTCTATATTTAGTTCTATAACAACTTATCATAATTGATATAGCTCCCGCATTTAGATAAATACCTACTGGGGGCAAATATAGCATGATCTACATGGCTCTCGATGGTGTAGTGAGCACCTTTCCATTTTAAGTCGTTAGAGTCCCGGCTAATAAGAAATCTCAGAACCGTTTAATATATGTTTAACAAGTCTACATGTAATTCTAGAAAACACCATAAATATCTGCAAATATAATTTGACACCTAATAATGAAATATCAAATATTTAGTTTTATTTAAGAACAAATAACGATTTCCCTTTTTCTTGAAAGGGTAACTAGCTGTATTTAACACATTATAACAAGTATAATTAACTAATACAGGGGCTGGTGGCTGCCGGTGAAATAAAATAAAACATGTGTATTAGTATAATTATTAATTATTTCGAATAAGTTATTAAAAAAATAATAATAAATATGAGACAAACAAATAAACTTTAGCTTGGGGAATTAAGTGATTTTCTAGATTTCTAGTTATACAGTTCTGCCGAGACTACTATATTTTCCATCGACTGGATACATCTTAAGATGTTAGAAATGATATCGCAATGAATGTAAATTATCGATTCTGCTGCTGCACATAAATAACATTGATACATGCAGTGTGACAGGTCGATGTGGGTCACCGTCACAAACTTCACAGCTAAATACAAAATATGACAACTGAACTTGAAATACACGTTGTCCATTAGTAAAAAAAAAATATCTAAATTTTATAACAGAATATTGGAGTGTGCAATTTTAATAAACAAAAAGATAAACTTTTTTGATACAGAAAAAATAAACTATGAAAATTGTTAACTTTCCGATAATCTCAACGAAATAACAACATACTTTTAATCGAAACACTTTGATTATCCGTTAATAAGATGTCGAAAAGAGGACGAGTTTATCCTCTTAAGGCCTCTTTTTAAAGATGCCAGCTGTTGTGTGGATAATTGTTATGAAGATACATTTTTTTAGATCCACGCCCGACAATAACGTTTTATATAACAAGGTTTGAATGTGATGATATCCTTATTACACTCGCTTAAATTTTTTTCTGAGGGGCTTTCCATCCAAAGTTTGTTTTTGACAGACGACAGACCTTACACAATTCACAGAACGGATAACAATATTTTGTATTTGTTTTTAATATCTTATGTTTTTATATATTTATATTTTTTCAATAAAATAATAAAATATTGTTATTTCTTTTGAATAACTGCAAGAATATAAACACATTTTATGTATTTTTTGTAACATATTCAGGTTCTACAAAATTGGGAAAGCAATATTTTAGCTATTTCCCTAATTGACAGACAGACAGACCCGACGGAATTGAGAAAACATGTCAAAGCCATGTAAAACTTTGAAGGGGGACTTTTTATCACGATTAGAAATATTTTATTTAGTCGCCATTTTGTTTTGCCATCTTGAATTCGTACCACAATTTCACCACTTCCTCTCTATATCACACTTAATTCTTGCACAAAATCTAAAATCAATCTTCAGACTTTTCAGGCCGAATAAATATTTTATTAAGCCGCTGTTTTGTTTTGCCATCTTGGATTCGCATCAAAATTTTACTAGTTGAGTCCTACTTAATACTTGATTTTTGTGCAGGTTTCAGGTCAATTGGATAAGTAGTTTTTTAGTAATAGAATTTTAACATTTCACTAGGCCGCCATTTTTTTTAGTCATTTTTTATCTGTACCAAAATTATGCCAGATGAATTTTTCATAATACTTGGCTTTTGAATAAAATTTTAGGTAACTGGATTAGAAGTTTTTTAGTAATAATTTTTTAACAAATTACCTTTATCCTTCCCTTTTATGCGGGAAGTTAAAGTCAATTGTTTTGGAAAAAATGGCGACACAAGATTGTCATTTTAAGCTACTTATAGGCCTCTTCTTTCTTTTTCAAAATGGAGTTGGCTGCCACTTTTTTGCTTTCAGCGCCATTCTCCAGCCCAATAGGTAGGATGTCCCGATGGCGAGCTCTTAGCTCCCGAACACCCCGAATCTTTCAAACAACTTTTTAATTTTTGAAATGCATCTTGGCTTCCACTAGATGCCCCTTGAGAGTACTACTGGTCTCACGAGATGACCTTTTCTTTCAAGCTGTCCCCTTACCCCTCCCACTCCCGCCACATAGCCATTACGCTAATATTCTATGTAGAACTGCGGCAGACAAACGGGATAGAATGCAGGAACAACTAGGCCTCACACGTTCACAGCGTCTGCTCCCTTTCTTGCGGGGTCGTTAGTTTCCACTCTGAGCGATTGAGTCTCTCGTTTCCCCCCGAAATAAAGCAGCAAAACCGAACACGTGGAACCACTTATGTTAATAATACAGAGGTCTGCCTTCGACGAGACGAACCGGAAGACTCCTACTTACAGGCCTCTATCGATCAAACGGTAACACTATAAGATGACATCTTCTTCCAGTTTAGCCGGAAATGTCAAAATTCGACGCTGATGTCCATTGTCTACTTCCGGTATGAACGGAAGTATCGAATTTTGACATTCAGTTGCTGTTAATTTAGAAAGTTAACAGAGGAAAGTGTAAAGCATTTCGATCAAAGTTTTGCCTATAGAGGGCTCTAAGTGGACTGCAATAATACAGTGTCCCTATAAAGCCACTGTGACACACAAATTTGTGTTTCCCAAACCTAATCTGTATTTATCAGTATTATTGGATAAAAGATAATTTCTTTGAGCAGATTGCTTTGAATAACGTTTTTCGTGAATGTTCCACGACCTATGTGGGACAAACAGTAAGAAAAATTTCCATAAGTGTGGGAGAACATTTGAGCCTTGTCGACAAATTTAGAAATACGGGTGTAACAGACTGTTTCAGCTTTTGCCAATCAATTTGTTAGAGTCAGGTCATTCCATTTCTGACGTTGATGTTTTACATGAATGTCCGAAGCTGAAAAAGTTTAACGTTCTAGAAAAATGGAAATAACCAAAGCTATTCTCACTTGCGTTAACGATGTTTTTAATGTCGAACCAACAATACTTGACTAATCGCATGAATAGACAGTGATAGTTGACACAAGCGAAGTGCTAGCAAAAAGGCAGAGGGCATGTATGGAAAGGTCATGTCAGTAGATATTTTCCAAACTAGCGAGTTTTTGATTGTTAAATTTAAGGACAAATTTGTTATTCAAAGGGAATTTCAGGACATTACGAAAGTTCAGAGGCAACAAAGATGCTTTTTTTTATCATTTTCGATTTTCGAATCGTCTCCTTAAAAATAAGGGCTAGAATAAAAAACTTCTGAAAAAAGGCTCTTGTGAAAAGTTTTTACCCTCGAAAAGGGAAATATTGTAATCGTGAAAAAATCACCCTTCCAGGTTTTTATGGATCTTGACATTTTAGGGTCACTTTAGATACCAAATAAACATATTTTCTCAATTTTGTCGGTCTGTCTGTCAGTTCGCGGTATGTAGTTAAAAAACTACTTACCCGACTGCCTTCAAATTTTGTCAATAATTAAGCGTCATATTGGAATGACCTGGAAACATTTTGCTAAAAATACTATACGGCGGAACAAAATGGCAGCCTGGTGAAATATTAAATAAATTAATACCAAAAAACTGATTATTCAATTTACCTCAAATTTTGCACAATAATCAAATGTTACATAAAAAGGAAGTGGTAACATTTCAGATACAAGATGCCGGCTTATTAAAATATTTAAAAAATCTGTCTGAAAAACTGCTTAATAGGTTAATTTCAAATTGTATGCAAGCATTAAACAGGATAGAGATAAACTAGTTGAAGAAAGTGAGGTACGAATTCAAGATGGCAGAACAATTGACTGACTTCAAATTTTGTACCAGCATTAAATGTAATACTTATAAGAATAAACTGGTACGAATTCAACATGACGAAACAAAATGGCGGTCTTAAAAAAATTAGTGTCAATCTGTTTTAAATTATACCCAAAAATCAAGTGTGGCATAAGCAGAAACTGGTAAAATATCCGAAAAATGTACGAATCCAATATGGTGCAAACAAACTGGTGTCCAATAAAAATGTTTGAAAATACAGTATATGTTATTAAATGACAATGTGCGGAACTAAAATGTGTCACCCTTGACTAATCCTAAAAAAGGAAATTTTCATAAAATGGGAAGTTGAGGACAAATGAAATTTACCAATTTTTTTCTTCTAATGTATACATATACCTTTTTAGAGAAAGTCGACAAATTTTGTTTCTTGTTATAATCATTTTGGTAAAAATTATTATAATATACCAGTAAAAGATTATTTTTTTTAGACAAGCCAAATGCTTTTTTAGATAGGCCAAATGATTATTTGATAGGTTTTCCACATGTCACAATAGTCTCTAGTCCGAAAATAAATACTATACTCGGAAGAAAACATATTATATAGTGAAAAACTTTTGAGCAGCCCTCGTAAAGAATGATTATATAAATACAATGTCTTAAAGTAAGAAGAATAACATAATTAAGGTAAAGAGCATATTAAGTTTTTTTTACTCGCCGTGCAGTAATTACTAGTGAGTTTTATGCGATAGACGGATAGACGTAATTTCTTTAGTTTCACTTTCTTCTAATGACCGTTCCGCTGTCTGCATTTCGTTTCAAGTTTACTACGCAAATTGGATTAAGGAAGCAGGTATTATAACAAATTTAAATTATTATATGAAGCATTTTGTGCCATGCTTACAGAACATTAATAATCACAGAACATTAATAAATGTTCTTTCCTAATTTAATAACAATTTTTATATTGCTGAGTATTAAAGGGTCAGGTACTAATTACATGAATAAATGGTTTCGGTTAATATTTCAAATATGATGTGATGGACTCCTTAAATTATTTTTGCAAACAAAAATAGGGGGGTCTAGTGGAACAGTTTCAGAGATATGACGGAATAAAGATAAAGGGGCTATTTTGGGATATCTAAAAATATTTAAATCATAACGGATCGCTTTACCGTTAACACCAATGATAATGTTATAACTCCGTTTTGTACCCGGTGTCCAATTAAGAATGTTCTCCGGCCATAACTCGGTAACCGTTGATCACACAATTTTGGGGAAATAATATCTATGATTAAATCGGCTAAGAAAAATCGGTGGAAATTATTTTCGAGTTCGAAAATTGTCGCTCGGAACAATTACTCAAAAATGGAAATGCCGATTTTCTTTTGAAATTTCCAAATTAAGGTTTGTCGAAAATATGATAATAAAAAATATCATTACAACTAAGCCTATAATTTTAGAAAAATTAGAAAAAAACGACGTTCCTGGATTTTTTTATTTCACTATTCGATACCTTTTATAACCTTAAATTAAATTAGCGGCTATTTCTCGAACTTGAAAATAATTTCTAGCGATTATTCTTGGCCGATTTATTCATAAATATTCATAATTGTGTGATCAACGGTTACCGAGTTATAGCCGGAGACCATTCTTATACAGAGTTCAGATTTTTATTTCCCTCATCAGAGGTCGAAGTGGTACCCAATTTAGTTCGGTACCTAATCATTTAGTAAGGAATATTTACATCTTTCGCCATATTAATATCACAGCATACAGGGTGGTCCAGAAGTATAAGTTTGTTAGTAACTTATAAAAGTGGCTAAATATGAAATTTTTTAAACGGGACACCCTGTATATGATTAGTGATTTGAAATGCCGATAAACATAGCTTTTCAACTATTTCAGGTATAGGCTCCCTATACCTAACTCGTCGATTTATAAGCATTTATTTACAACTTTTCATAAAACTTGTTAAGGTTTAACGAGCTCGGTTATAGCTAGTCATGGCAACATCGTTATTTTAAATGGAACACTGCTTATTTTCAGAATCTACGTTCATTTCTGACTAAATTTCGTAAATATCTTTCTACACCTATCTGTAGCCGTTTTTCAGATATTAATTAATTTAATTTTTTTTTAGCGAAAACAGAGCTTTCAAAAAATTCTAATATTATACTCAAATAAATGTTGTGGGACATTTATATGGAAACCATCCTTAATACGAACTATCAAATGTTCTATAAGATAATTCCTATTCCTACTTTTGCCCCTTTTGACCAGTATTTAAACATGCACCATCAAATCAAAAGTTTTGAATATGATAATTTCATTTTTGAGCAGTGGGCCTTGTCGATGGCGTTCTTGTCTTTGAATTGGACATTTGTCTTTGTCGCCGAATTGTCCGTATGTTTACTTTAATTTTGAACATTTTGCTTTTGAATAACGTTAGCAAATTAAAATAGAATGGCAAATATTTACTCAAATTCCGATATCCTAAATTTATTTTATATTCATGGAGAATGTCTGCGAATTGTATCGAGAACATGTCGAATTTTTAATGAACGTTAAACCCAGTTGCCAATAATGACAGGAAAAAAGTTTAGACGGATTCAGACTAATTTTTATAAATTTGGTACTAGTAGAGCCGAAAGAAAACTACCAAAACCCATCGCAGACTCCGAGGAAAACGAAATCACCGTATTAGGATATTTCCGTGCATATCCTAATGAATCTATCCCAAGCGCAAAAGATGATCTAGGTAGATCATATTCTTTAATTCAAAGGATGCACCAAAGCGAGTTGAATTTTATGAAATGATGTTTATTCGAACTCAGGAAGACCCGGATTTTTTGAAGAAAGTTATTTGGACTGACGAATCTTAATTTCCACGAGAGGGAATTTTTAATCGTAGAAATTGTCATTTTTGGGCTTCTAAAAACCCAAAGTTTGTACGAGAACAGGCATTTCAACACAAGTTTAGTTTTAATGTTTTTTTGTTTATTGATGGACATTCAGTTCAGTTTTTGTATTTACGACGACAATTTGAATTGGATGGAGTATTTACAAATTTTAAGAACAACGGTAACCGATTTTTTAGATAGGGTGCCGCTTGCAATTTATCGAAGTTGTTGGTACCAATTGGATGGTGCAACAGCCCACTGCACAAATGAGATAAGCTTACTTACAAACATGTTTGAAGATCGTTGGATTAGACGTTTGGGTCCATGGAATTGCTCCCCGTTTCCCGGATCTTACTCCTTGCGATGCCTATTTATGGGGTGATATTAAGGTAAGGCTTTATTCAACACCAGTGGAAACGCGAGAGGATTTATAAAATCGTTTGAGACGCGCATTTCCTCAACTGAATGGTAATGAAATTCGAAGGGCAACAACTGCTAACGTTATGGAGTCAATTGATAATTGCTTAAGAGCTAATGGTGGGTGGGCACTTTAAACAAAATAATTATTAAATTTTTATAGCTAGTCGGCTATTAAAATATTGTTTTGAAAATAGTATGTTTTATGTTTATTTTATAATATCGATTTTGCTATTTGTTGGTTTCGATAGTTCGCTTGCTGCTTTATTGTATCAAATTTATGAAAATCGTACTCTAACAAATTATTTAAACATTTAATTTTAATGTTTTCATGGGCCCTTACAACCTAACTCGTTGAGCCTTACATGTTTTATGAAAAGTCATAAAGAAATGCTTATAAATCGAAAACTTGACATGTTAGGTATAGGGGACCTATACATAGCTGAAGAGCTACATTTAACGGCATTTCAAATCAGTAATCATATAGAGAGTGTCCCGTTTAAAAAAATTCATATTGGGTTTTTTTTCATAAGTTACTAACAAACTTATACTTCTGGACCACCCTGTATGCTCTGCTATTAATACGGCCAAAGAAGTAAATATTTACGGGCATTGCCTAATTGTAACCAGAATTTCAGCTTCAGATTGTTTTAGAGCTTGGAAAAAATAAGGCTTTTTAAAAGCCCTGTTTTTGCTAAAAAAATTAAATTAACTAATACCTGAAGAACGGCTACAAATAGATTTAGGAAGATATTTACGATAGTTTCTTTTAAAATAACGATGCTGCCATGACCACCTATAACCGAACTCGTTAAGCCTTACATGTTTTATGAAGTCATAAAGAAATGTTTATAAATCGAAAACTTGACGAGTTAGGTATAGGGAACCTATACATAGTTGAATAGCTACATTTATCGGCATTTCAAATCAGTAATCATATACAGGGTGTCCCGTTTAAAAAATTTCATATTAGGCCACTTTTACAAGTTACTAACAAACCTATACTTCTGAACCACCCTGCATGCCCTGGTATTAATATGGCGAAAGATGTAAATATTTACGGGCATTGCTTAATCCTAATCAGAATTTCAGCTTCAGATTGTTTTAGAGCATAAAAATATTAAGGCTTTTTGAAAGCCCTGTTTTCGCTAAAAAAAAATTAAATTAACTAATATCTCAAGAACGTCTATAGATAGGTATAGGAAGATATTTACGAGAGTTAGTCAGAAATGAACGTAGATTCCGGAAATTGAAAAATATACAGGGTGTTCCGTTTAAAATAACGATGTTGCCACCCGTTTCGGGTAGAAGCGGCAACACCGCGGAACTGAACATATTTTAGAAGGATAGATCATAGCTGGGTTAAGTTTGCAACCAAAATTTTAAAACGACCTGTAAATCGATTCTCCATAAACGTCTAATAGGCTACTCAACGTGAATAACCCTGTATATGTTATTTTAAATATTCGGTAAAATTCGATTTATTGGAATAAAACCCCACTATATGGGCCAAAATAATAAAGCACATAATTTAAATTTTGAAGACTAAATAATTTGGAAAATAAATAATAAATAAATTAAAAATGTAATAAATAACAGTTTATAGGATTTGTAAAAAAATATTAGCAAATAATAGTATGCATATGTAGACCGTTTATTTTTCTTCTATAACAGAACTTTTGAGAGATTTGATGTGCTATTAGTTATGTATGACAGATGCGCTTTGCATTGTTTCTCAAATATAACCGCTTCATAATAATATATATAGACACTTTGGATCAAGAAAGTAAATACCTATATAACCTTATATTATTTCTAAAAAAAGATATATATAGAAAATATAATTGGGGATGCACTGATTAGAGTCCGGCCGATTAATATGCTTCGGCTACCTTGTGCTATTATTCCGATTTTCGGAAAATAATTGACTTCGCTTTGCTGAAATATAAATTAATATTATTATATTTGATGGATACTTGATATCTTATTTAGAACAATCTCTGTTTTGAGATATGTAGATATATTTCATTACTGGGAATCCAGTCCTTATGTGCACTTAAAACCGGCTACGAAAATATTTTTATCAAAACCTACCACCTGTAGCTGGTAAAACAATATTTAGTTAAACTGAATAGATGCTGTTTCATTAAATCTTCTTTATCAGGGAAGCAGCTTGTATTTGTATTTAGCTATGAAACTAAGCAATAAAAAGTGTTTAGTAAGGCAACAGGCCTAAAATTCTAAATTTTAAAGAGTTCACCTTTCTTGTACATCGGGATATGGATGGTTTCAAGCTAGAGGGGTATGTCCCAGTATCTAAAGATTTATTTATCAGGTAAACCAGAGGTTCCGCTACAGCATCTTCAACGAATTTTACTACTGTCGGAGATATGCCATCACTTTCACATTAGTTTTTTGGAGCCAGATTTTTTATAATATTAATCACCAATTAGAGAATGAAGAAGAATGATTTTCGTTTGCCTTTGTGCAGGAGTAGTTTTTGTCCTAAAGAGATTATTAGTAGCAAAATATTCTCTAAACAAATCAGCAACTTTTTCCTGTGTTGTGTCGTTGTTAAATTTTTTGGGCTTTAGGTTTTTCCCCAGTTCATTTTTAACAATTTTCAAGACCTGCTTGATTTTACTTTTTGCGTTTTCGAACTCAAATTGAACATATTGCCTTTTGGTGAGCGTTATCTTGTATCTGTGACCTTTTTTTTTGTGAGCCGATATAATGAAGGTGACTTGTAAACTTGCAGTAGCTGGTGTAGATCCTTTAGTTCTTGACTTGATTTGTTAATTTCTGCTGTTACCATGTGAATATCGGGCATGTCTCATTAAAATAAGTACTAAAGATTTCCAAAAAACGGTCAGAGGCGACATCTCTTTATTCATTTTTTATCATTGACCAATTCTCATCAGTTAGTCGTAGGTTTAGTGGCTTAAGTATCTCCTCATTGATAACTCTTATTTTTTTGTACCGTATTTTTTCTTCAACTTCGTTTTCTGTCACTTTAACCACCAACAACTGGCCATAGTGATTAGAGATGTGGGGGTCAAACACCTCAAACTCAATATCAACATCCTGAATGTTTAAAGAACATAATTGATAGACGTGACTGATAATAGCTCTTTAATAAATAATTTAATTTTACTTTATACGAAAACATTACATACAGGCTATACTTCTTAAGAATAATGATACAAATAATATAATATTAGTGGCGACGCCCATAATTCTGCCCAGTATTCTGCAACCCTTCCATCTTCCCATTTTTTAAATTTTCTGATTCCTATTTATTTATTTATTAAATTTTTTGAGGTTTTACATTTTTCAAGTATTTTTTCGTGTTTACAAACTATATAGTACCCCTAGTACGAATAAAAACAGCAAAAATTGTTAAGGTATCTTAAGATTATGTTATGACAAACCTGGGAAACAGGTAGAGTTGCCAGACGTCCGGAATTTCCGAGATTTAAATAAATAATACATTATTGTTACTTTCCCGTATTAATAAAGCATATAATTTTTTGACATCCCTTTATCATTGATAGTTGCTTGTTAAACAAAACGGGGCACTATTATTTGTATTTCTTAATCGTTAGGTGTTTTTCATTGTTGTTCTAAGGAGCGACACTCTATGAGATTGTCCCGGAATTTAGACTAGTAAATATAGCAACCCTATAAACAGGAGATCACATAATATTGGAAAGCATTCATTTTCTCTAATTCACTACTTCCTGAAATTACAATACTCGTACTTTCTCTCTAAAGTTCATATCTAAGTAATACATAATATAGACTTACTCTCTACTTTGGGTATAGAGAATTAATAAAAAAATAATTAAAGAAAAAAGTGGGTTAAGCTTCAAGACATGAGTACCGTTTGTCAACATTTCATTTCGTAAGGTTAAACGTTAATTACTTCTTCCTAATTTTGTTAGTGGTTATAAAAATTTCCTAGTGAATAATAATAAAAGCTCAATACCGGATAAGTCAAAACGTAATAGCAAGTACCACTTTCTTCTTTCCTCAGCCAAACAACGGACCTGTTTCACACCGGTCCTCAATGTAAATTGAATATTATTGGAAAGTCGTGCTTACACTGATAGTCAGGGTGATCCGACAAGAAATTTAAAAAAGCAGTCACTAATCAAAACACAACTTGAAACAAAATATTCTATCCGGAGCTCTAAGTTTAAAACTACGGTTGATGTCATTTTATAGATAATATAAAGACTAGGATGGTTAAGTGTAAGCAGTTTTGTTATAAATCAAACCATTTAGATTTTACGGCTGGTTAAAGTGCTCAATATGTCATAGTTCAAGTATCAGTATAACAAAAACAAAAAATTTGGCTATGTATGAAATGTAATTAGAAATCACTGTACAATTTAAATATGTAAAAATATATAGGGTGTCTCATTTAGAATAATGGAAGTGACCTAAGAAAAGTGACACACCCTGTATATATATATATATATATATATATATATATATATATATATATATATATATATATATATATATATATATATATATATATATATATATATATATATATATATATATATATATATATATATATATATATATATATATATATATATATATATATATATATATATATATATATATATATATATATATATATATATATATATATATTATATATATATATATATATATATATATATATATATATATATATATATATATATATATATATATATATATATATATATATATATATATATATATATATATATATATATATATATATATTTTATATATATATATATATATATATATATATATATATATATATATATATATATATATATATATATATATATAATAAACAAGTGATGTTTCAAAACTAAATGTCGTATACTGTGCCAGAAAGTTTCTTTATGAATGTTTTGATTGTTAATATTTTATTATGATGCCCGAGATTACCTTGTTAGATACACTGATGAAGGCAAAAACTTGCCAAAATGTTTGAAAATAAATTAAATGCTACATACAAACTAAATCTTCGTTTTATATATAAAAAATTAGGACCAAAATACCCAAGAAAACTATTTCACTGTATATATATATATATATATATATATATATATATATATATATATATATATATATATATATATATATATATATATATATATATATATATATATATATATATATATATATATATCTATATATATATATATATATATATATATATATATATATATATATATATATATATATATATATATATATATATATATATATATATATATATATATATATATATATATATATATATATATACAGTGTAGTTTTCTTAATTTTTTATATATAATATATAAAACGAAGATTTAGTTTGTATGTAGATTTAAAACATTTTGGCAAGTTTTTGCCTTCATCAGTGTATCTAACAAGGTAATCTCGGGCATCATAATAAAATATTAACAATCAAAACATTCATAAACAAACTTTCTGGCACAGTATACGATGTTTGAAACATCACATACATTAATACATGCAAAAGTTAAAAATTCGATATGTTATATATATATATATATATATATATATATATATATATATATATATATATATATATATATATATATATATATATATATATATATATATATATATATATATATATATATATATATATATATATATATATATATATATATATATATATATATATATATATATATATATATATATATATATATATATATATATATATATATATATATATATATATATATATATATATACATAGCCAAATTTTTTGTTTTTGTTATACTGATACTTGAACTATGACATATTGAGCTATATATATATATATATATATATTTATATATATATATATATATATATATATATATATATATATATAATATTCAATTTACATTGAGGATCCGTTGTTTTGATATATAAAGTGGTACTTGCTATTACGTTTTGACTTATCCGGTATTGAGCTTTTATTATTATTCACTAGGAAATTTTTATAACCACTAACAAAATTAGGAAGAAGTAATTAACGTTTAACCTTACGAAATGAAATGTTGACAAACGGTACTCATGTCTTGAAGCTTAACCCACTTTTTTCTTTAATTATTTTTTTATTAATTCTCTATACCCAAAGTAGAGAGTAAGTCTATATTATGTATTACTTAGATATGAACTTTAGAGAGAAAGTACGAGTATTGTAATTTCAGGAAGTAGTGAATTAGAGAAAATGAATGCTTTCCAATATTATGTGATCTCCTGTTTATAGGGTTGCTATATTTACTAGTCTAAATTCCGGGACAATCTCATAGAGTGTCGCTCCTTGGAACAACTATGAAAAACACCTAACGATTAAGAAATACAAATAATAGTGCCCCGTTTTGTTTAACAAGCAACTATCAATGATAAAGGGATGTCAAAAAATTATATGCTTTATTAATACGGGAAAGTAACAATTTATTTAAATCTCGGAAATTCCGGACGTCTGGCAACTCTACCTGTTTCCCAGGTTTGTCATAACATAATCTTAAGATACCTTAACAATTTTTGCTGTTTTTATTCGTACTAGGGGTACTATATAGTTTGTAAACATGAAAAAATACTTGAAAAATGTAAAACCTCAAAAAATTTAATAAATAAATAAATAGGAATCAGAAAATTTAAAAAATGGGAAGATGGAAGGGTTGCAGAATACTGGGCAGAATTATGGGCGTCGCCACTAATATTATAATATTTGTATCATTATTCTTAAGAAGTATAGCCTGTATGTAATGTTTTCGTATAAAGTAAAATTAAATTATTTATTAAAGAGCTATTATCAGTCACGTCTATCAATTATGTACAAAAAAATAAGAGTTATCAATGAGGAGATACTTAAGCCACTAAACCTACGACTAACTGATGAGAATTGGTCAGTGATAAAAAATGAATAAAGAGATGTCGCCTCTGACCGTTTTTTGGAAATCTTTAGTACTTATTTTAATGAGACATGCCCGATATTCACATGGTAACAGCAGAAATTAACAAATCAAGTCAAGAACTAAAGGATCTACACCAGCTACTGCAAGTTTACAAGTCACCTTCATTATATCGGCTCACAAAAAAAAAGGTCACAGATACAAGATAACGCTCACCAAAAGGCAATATGTTCAATTTGAGTTCGAAAACGCAAAAAGTAAAATCAAGCAGGTCTTGAAAATTGTTAAAAATGAACTGGGGAAAAACCTAAAGCCCAAAAAATTTAACAACGACACAACACAGGAAAAAGTTGCTGATTTGTTTAGAGAATATTTTGCTACTAATAATCTCTTTAGGACAAAAACTACTCCTGCACAAAGGCAAACGAAAATCATTCTTCTTCATTCCTCTAATTGGTGATTAATATTATAAAAAATCTGGCTCCAAAAAACTAATGTGAAAGTGATGGCATATCTCCGAGAGTAGTAAAATTTGTTGAAGATGCTGTAGCGGAACCTCTGGTTTACCTGATAAATAAATCTTTAGATACTGGGACATACCCCTCTAGCTTAAAACCATCCATATCCCGATGTACAAGAAAGGTGAACTCTTTAAAATTTAGAATTTTAGGCCTGTTGCCTTACTAAACACTTTTTATTGCTTAGTTTCATAGCTAAATACAAATACAAGCTGCTTCCCTGATAAAGAAGATTTAATGAAACAGCATCTATTCAGTTTAACTAAATATTGTTTTACCAGCTACAGGTGGTAGGTTTTGATAAAAATATTTTCGTAGCCGGTTTTAAGTGCACATAAGGACTGGATTCCCAGTAATGAAATATATCTACATATCTCAAAACAGAGATTGTTCTAAATAAGATATCAAGTATCCATCAAATATAATAATATTAATTTATATTTCAGCAAAGCGAAGTCAATTATTTTCCGAAAATCGGAATAATAGCACAAGGTAGCCGAAGCATATTAATCGGCCGGACTCTAATCAGTGCATCCCCAATTATATTTTTTATATATATCTTTTTTTAGAAATGATATAAGGTTATATAGGTATTTACTTTCTTGATCCAAAGTGTCTATATATATTATTATGAAGCGGTTATATTTGAGAAACAATGCAAAGCGCATCTGTCATACATAACTAATAGCACATCAAATCTCTCAAAAGTTCTGTTATAGAAGAAAAATAAACGGTCTACATATGCATACTATTATTTGCTAATATTTTTTTACAAATCCTATAAACTGTTATTTATTACATTTTTAATTTATTTATTATTTATTTTCCAAATTATTTAGTCTTCAAAATTTAAATTATGTGCTTTATTATTTTGGCCCATATAGTGGGGTTTTATTCCAATAAATCGAATTTTACCGAATATTTAAAATAACATATAAATATATATATATATATATATATATATATATATATATATATATATATAATGTCTTTTGCATTCCGGGTGTACATCCGTTCACTACTGTCCTTCTGCAAAAGAACAGTTTGATCTTAAACTTTAATGTAACACTGTAAATAGAATAAATCCATATGAAACTTTGTAATTTGTATTTACAGTGTTACATTAAAGTTTAAAATCACAGTATAGTACCAATGTGTACACGTCAGAACCTAGTCGAACTAGGAGAAGCTACATGCTACATGAAAAATAACTTAAAATTTACATTACATTAACATAAAGAAAAGAGGATAGGTGGCGCAATTCTGATCAAGATGGAACATACATACACTATTAACTATTATACATTGTAAAGATAATAAACAATTATACATTATCTAAAAAATTGGACACCGAAAACCCGACCCGGAATAAAAACACATCGTATTTTTCCATCCGTGAAGGACTAAGAATCAACACATATACATATATATATATATATATATATATATATATATATATATATATATATATATATACTTTTCGGAAACTTCTATAGTTTTCCAGGTAAGGTACTGGGTTATGATACATAAGCCAACCTGTACATACATTACACTTAAAAGCAGGAGTATCTCAAACCCGGAAAAGGATAACAAAAGAATCATCTTAAATTCTAAAAAAAAATCAATAGGTTTTGTTTATAATTCGCTGCTGTAAAATTAAGCTCTAATACTAACTCCTCCTTTGCGCCTCAAAAAGCAGAGCAACTGCAAGCTACGACTTATAATAATATACCATCATTTTTCAATCCGACTTATTTTGGCAACATATAATAAAGGAACATACAAACCACGAAACTGAACAGTTAGAGGATATGAATCATTCAGTTTCCGAATAGCAAACAGAGAACAAACATACTTATGGTAGCAACCTGGTTGAAATTGTAAATTAACAAGAAGTTTAAATATCTTTATTTAATGGCTCTGTTATGTCAAGTGTAAATCAGTAAACGAAAAATTAGCGGAAAAACATCCAATCCAGCCCAATATTTCCAGGTGAAAGACTGCCCTTTCGAACTACGATATATAAGAGAAAAATACCTAATCATATTATGAAATTGGCTTTCTTGTTCCACTCATTTAAATAAAATATGGTGTGTACTTTCGGGACTAAAGTATATCCTTTAGTCCCGCCTAATAGTGACTAAAGAGGTTCATTTAGTCCCAAGGATCTAAAATGTATCTTAGCAACACATAATTAAAAAAGGGTTAAATTGAACAAATTTATTTATTTATATTTAGATGAATATTTACATTTGTACAATTTATAATAACTCCATTTGTAAAAGTACATGCCGACAGTTCTAGATACTCCGTTAAAACCTTGTTTGGAACGGGTTATTGAAGCTGCAATTTGGAATCTATTCACATCACCATCGGCTATAGTTTTTTTATTATTTATGGAGTTTTCGACGCACCCCTCCGCGAAGGCTGCGGATTGCCATCCTTCGTGCCTTTTTAAAACATCCACAGATGCACCAGCGTCACCTAATGAAAGGGCAGCTGTTCGTCGAAAATAATGTTCAGTATATAATGATAGATTTGGTAGATTTAAGAATGCTGCTACTCTCTGGGGTAGTTTTCCAAACGTATTTTTGCCAACTGGATGCGTAGTATATTGACTATTTTGGAAACGAACGAAAAATCGCAAATATCTACTAGAGCAGATTTCAGTAAAATTGACAGTATTACTACCTGAATTTTTAGAAATGAAATTTCTATTAATTTTGTTTTTGGTATTTTTAATATTAATCATAATTAAGAGATCCAAATTAGTTATATCTTTTAAGGTAACTCAACTATTTATATCTCCTTAGTTCTACAGTCACCTGCTATACCAAAAATAAGGGATAGATTAAAAATTCATCAACCTGGTCACCAGTCAGGATCTTGGCTTTTTCGATCTATATCTTTCGTTTCTTCTTTTCAGCAGGGCAATTAGCTTGTGAAATTTGCTAATGTCGATATTATTTTTAACGTTGATCATAGTCTTCAGATTAGAATAATGTGCCCAAAGAGTCGAAGGTGATAAAATCCTAGATTTCTCCGTGAAAAACACAAGTAGCGCATCTTCGTTTAAATTGTCCACGTTTCGCTCACACCACCATCTTACAAATGTATGATATTGCTCTTCATATATTTTCCTTGATTTAACCGCCAAAATATCTTCCAGCGCCTCTTCAGCTGCTTTTTTTAAATAAAAAGCTTCCATTTCAATTCAAATTATGATCATGAAATAAAGTTAACGACAATGACAATTTGTTTATTTATGTTGTAACTGCGTGACTTATTTCAAGCACTGTATCTGTTACCGGCAAATATTTCTCACATTATGAGGTGTTGTAAATTTGCACCTATACATAATATTATATAATATTGTTCCCTAAAGTGCAAAAAATAATGTAGGTATATGTCGCGGGACTAAGGTCATTAATTCCTTGAACTCCATTCGCGATATTAAATGAGTACCTAACTTTAGTCCCTAGTTATATAATGTACTATTTTTCACTATCCATGAGACGGTTGGCAAAAGACCACTTTTGTTAAATTTTGACCGGGGCAGTGGACAAAACTGGTCAATATGGGCTTATTTTGATACATTTAGTGAAAATGGAAAGTGAGAGGATACAGATGTATATATGAATGATGATGATGATGAATACTTGCCCCTGAAAAAAAATATTGAAAAATATAACGAAAAGAAAAAATACGGAAAGTCTGGAAGGAAGCTTGTCGATACCAAAGAAAAATGAGGAAATTGATGAAAATCTATCTGGATCGATATCAAACTCTAGAAATTCAGGGCATTCACACATTAGCAAACAAAAAATGAATGATAGAGTCACAAATAGTAGCTCAAGATCATGGATTTTTTCAGCTTCAGAATCAGGTATATTGCCATCATCATAACGTAAAATCAGCAGCTACTTCGTAAAGACTTCCAATTTACAAAAGAAAAAACTGATGAAGATGTAGCAGCTTATTTATTTTCCACAAACGTAAGATTTAACCATATTGAGGGCTATTGCTTTAAACACATGGCTAATTTGTTAAGGCCAGGTTATACATTACCAAACAGAAAACGTCTAGAAGAGCAGCGCTACTGGATAAAATGGACTACAAAATTTCAATGTAGCAAAACAATTGCGCGGCCAATCTGTGACTCTGATAAAAAAGGTCCAATATACATAATCATCCAGTTTTGGCCAACTGACTGCCTGATGGCAAAAATATATACTTCTTGCCCGGTCTTGACACTGGCTCAAATGACAAAATTTTCCAGTACGGCAAGCAGATTGCACACGGAACAATTAAAGAAGCGCTAGGGAAATTCAAATTTATACTAACGTCTTTTGTCTCAGACAATGAGGCAAAAGTTAACAAAAAATAGTGGGTAATTTTTTATAGAATAAGGTTGCGCTGCTCACTTTGCTGGGTGGAGATATTTGTAAAAAGAAAAACTTTTCCCTTATACTTGGACACATAATAGAACTGTTGAAGTATTTTCGAAACCATCATAAACCAAATGCTCTCTTATTACACCAGAAGGATTATAGGAACCCTTCACTTTCAGGAGATAAAAGGTGAAATAGCCAAGTCGGACATTTAAAGATATTTCGGAAAAACCGGCCCTATTATATTCAACTTTTGACAGAAAGTAATAGCGAAAATGTAGATCATAATATACAAAATAAAATCACTAGTGTGACCCTATTTATAGATGCTAAACATGTATTCTCACGATTGATTTGCATACCTTTGGCTTTCGATAAAACGCAGAAAGACACATCCAATATAACTGATGTCCCTTTTTATTTTTTAAAGCTTATGAACGAAGAATGTCTCCTACGATATATAAATAAGCCAAAACGAATATTTAAAGATATACATTTCTGCTGTGCATAAATTAGCATATCTTTTACATCCTAAATATCCTGGTTTGATGATAAAGATATAGAAGACGGCAGACATTGAGCACAAGAAAATGCAGATAAAGAATTTTTGTTACTTATCACAACCTTTACATTAAAAGAAAAATAATTTGAATAGCGCTTTTTTAACGAAGAGCCTTAATCCTGTACTTTGGTGGCAAGATCTAAAATAAGTACAACGGTATTAATCATCAGTTTATAGATTTTATCGTTCTGTTACAAAAAGCAATCTGAGCTTTCAATCAAAACTTAGAAACAAACTAGTTATTGTTTTTTTTTTATTACAAATATTTTATTTTATGTTCAAAGTTTTACACTTTTAGTTTCCAACATATTTAGAGAGGGAATTAGTAAAACATAAAAGTGATATTCATCTTAATATCAAATTTTTTGGAGTTTTGTCCATTTTGTCCAGTAAACTGGTCAAAACCCCTTTTGCCCGGACGGTTTCAACCAGGTTAAAACACTTGTTTTAACCACTCTGTCCAAAATCAGGCAACCCTGATTTATGCTTTTAAGGCAAATTAATGTGGTATTCAATCAAGACGATGCCAACCATTTTAAATATATAAATAGGCAAAGGATAGCAGAACATGAATCTTCTAAATGATTCGTTTCAGACACCCAGCACAATTTTTAGATCTCACTCAGAAGTATCATACGTTTAATTGACAAGCGGAATTCTATATAACTTAGTTCACTGCAAAACAAAATTTGGCTTTCCGATAAAAACATGAAAGTAGTTTTCATTGGCTAGTGATGGTACCTTAAACTATATATTTCGTACTCTAAGGATAGTATGTCTTAAAAAATGATTTTTGAAAAATTATGTGTAAAGTACAGTATCTGGTAACTTTTTGAAAGAACATGCAGATATAAAATGCATGCCGTATAAAAATTTTCAGCTACGCACGATGTTTTTTGACATTCTTATTCTCTCAACAAATTTCTCGGTGGATTGCCTTACTAGCAACCCGCAGACGCCACTAGATTGTAAATTCCTTAGGTCACCACTTGTATTTCCATTTTATGTTTTAATTGAATTTATTAAAGGTTAATCAAAACAGTAAATTCCGCTCGACCGTAAAATCAATAAAAAATTTAACAATGTAATTTGTATTTTTACCAATAAGCGTAAAAAAATAATCAAAAAATATGTACGACGCGACATCAGTATATCGTGATTAACACGCTTGTTTGTAGCTAGGCAAATTTTAAATTGTATACACTAAAATCAGACACTAATATTTGAATTTTTTTTTAAAAGATAACAATTGATATCAGTCATTTTAAAAACGAGATTTTTTATTTGTTGCCTTTGTATCATCACTTAATGAACGGATACGATTGATGCATATTTGTGTCTATATTTAATATCTTGTTAAAATCGGTTTCCCATTAATACATTTAACACTTTCAACATATTTATATGTACTGCCAGACGTAAGAGTTTAAAAGCGCATATAACTTATTTTATATTTAACCTCGTCAGCCTTAAAAGAATTGCTACATTTTCGTGTTTTTCCATCTCCATGGTAAAAATCTAATCAATTATTTTTTAAAAATCTTAAAAGGAAATACGTTTTACTTCTCAGAGAATAACCCAAAATTATGTTAAAGATCAAGATACAACTGGGTCTCCCAGCCCAACTAAAATTGGCCTACTTTGTGCATTTCACTCTAAGTCATGTCTTCTTTGAACGAAACTCGCTTTCCATACATCCATTCGTTTTCATGAAATTGTGTGATTCGTAAGGGATTTGGTCATATTGATTACAAAAATTCCCATATTGTTAATTTCCTTTTTTTATCAAATTAATACAATAATTAAAACATTGTATAGCTAGTGACTTTTTGACAATAGAAATCAGTATGGAACAAAGGGACATTGTGATGTTTATCTTAAAATATCTCTTGTCTTGCTGATGAAGATGGTACAACTTTTCATTACATAGCTGACCATAGAAATTTTGTGTTTGGATAGATAACCGAAAATTAGAAAAGTGAGTACAAAGTAAATATAACTGGAACTTTTATTTTAAATTTGCAATACTTGAAGATGTTTTATATATACAAACAATATTTGACAATAAACATCTAATATTATGATCCGGTCTATTAAAAAACATTTCAAATTCCTGAAAAAAAAATAGCAAATTGATAAATTTTAATATGAATCTTATTTGCAACGAAGTACCCAAAAGTTTTTATTTAAAATATTGCTTACCAGTATTAAAAACCAATAACCTAACCTAACCTAAATTGCTTCAATATCAATAGCAGAAAATACGTTAGAATATTATGTGATCATTGAAACAAATAGAATAACAGACCTAAAAAAATCGTTACATCTTTTTACCCAAAACCTCCTTCGATATGAATCTTTCATTTTGTTAGGAATAGTGAAGTGTGACACAATTTAGTTCCGTACATGGCCATTTAGTAACAATTATACATTTAGTGTCTTTATAAACATTTTTATTGGGAGCCATTTTGTTCCACCATATTAGATTCGTACGAACATTTTACCTATGCAACACTTGATTTTTGGGCATAATTTAAAATAAATTGAACAAATAGTTTTTCAATTGATTTTTTAAGACCGCCATTTTGTTCTGTCATATTGAATTCCTACCAGGTTTTTTCCTGTATAACAATTAATTTTTGTGTAAAATGTCAAGTCAACTGGATAAGAAAAATATTCAACGTTGATTTTTAACACCTTTTATTTCACAGCCATTTTAAATTCGTACCACAATTTTACTAGTTTATCTCTATATCACACTTAATGCTGCACTGAATTTAAAATAATCTAATAAGTAGTTTTTTTCACAGAACCTTAAATCTATGCGACTTTCCTCAATCACACCCCCTTAGAATGCGCACGTATTTCAAATGTGATTTTCGATGATTAGAGGTGTGATTTTATGACTATTAAAGTCATAAAATCACATGGTTTTATCTGAGTTAACCTAACTCTAACACGACAGATCTATCTAACAGTATAGCTTTTGTTAAAAAAATCCTTGTTCTAATATAGGCCTGGAATATTGTAGGCGTCCGGTCTCTATTTATGCCTCAATTTCACCAATCCTAATCTAACTTAATCCGCGTTTTTATTACTTATAAGTTAAAAAAAAACTAAGGAAAGTAATCTCCCGGAACAAGGATATAAACACACATTAAATCCAAAGCCGAAAATCCTACTACCGATCCAGGACGCTCACACTGAGCATTTAAAAAACAACTTGTTTATACTCCTCGGAAATAAATGACGAACCAATAGGAAGCACATTGAACAATATGTGTTGTGATTGGTAGAAGTCGCAGCAGTTATAAGGTTTTCTGTTTTCAAACTGATTTTTTTAATTATTTTATTAGGCCGCCATCTCGGATTTGTATCAAAATGTTATCAGTTCATTCCTATGTAACACTTGATTTTTGTGAAGTAAATTGGATAATTAGTTTTTTAGTAATATATTTTTTTAATTTCACCTCCCATTTCGTTTCACCATATTCAATATTTAAGTAGTTTTTTAGCTCGGCCGCGAACTCACAAACAGACAAGCAGACAGACAGACCAACAGACATACCGACGGTATAGAGAAAATATATTTATTTGACACCTAGAAACGTTAAAACGTGAAGATATAAAACCTTATAAAGTGATTTTTTTTCACGATTCCAAACATTTTATTTAGCCTCCGTTTTGTTTCGCTATTTTGAATTTGTATAACGATTTTACCAATTTATCTATATCACACTTAATTCTTGCATAAAATTTGAAATCGATCTAATAAGTAGTTTTTTCAGGCTGATTTTTTAAATATTTTATTAAGCCGCCAGTTTGTTTCGCGTTTTTGGATACTAGTGATTCCTAAGTAATACGATTTATTTTTCAGAATTTCAGGTAAATTAGACAAGTAGTAAAAATTGATTTAACATATCACTGGGCTCCGTATTTCTTTCGCTATATTGGATTTTTACAAAAATGTTACCAGGTGCTCCCCATTTGACCCTTAATTTTGTACCAATATTTGAAGAAAATTTGTTAAGCAGATTTTTGCTATGCCGCGAATAGATCGACAGACAGACAGACGGCAGATACACAGACCGAAATTCACACAGACCGACCGAATTGGGAAAACATGTTTTTCGGCATGTAAAGTTCCGAAAGCGTGAAGGTCTGTACAAACTTGGGAAGGTTATTTTTTCACGATTACAATATTTCCCTTTTACGAGGGAAGTAATAAAATAACCGTTAAATAATACAGCCACATAACAAAATTGTATATCGTACAAAAAGTTTTGAAAACAGCTTTTTTTTAAACGAATGTGCCAGTTTGGTTTCACTGTATTTTCCTACGGCTGAATTGATGACATACACTTAAATTCAATGTATGACCTGCATTTTTTACAATATTTTAAATATTTTTGACAATTTGACATTAAAAATCAGAATATAGACACAAAACAGACACTAACTGAGCAATCACCGGTCATTTTCATTGTATAAAATGAAATTTGAAGTATTTTGCATCACGACAATGGTCTATTTTATGCCAAAATAACATGTATGAATTTGACATATCCAGAAAAAGATAAAGAAATGCACAATTTTTATGAACTCTAGAATCAAATAGAATTAAGTGATAAAGAAACGAAATTTCTAATAACAATATTTTTTTGCGTTAGGAGATAAATTAATAATTGAGTTGTCAAAGAGAGAAAGTATCAATCTAAAACTCGAGGAAGGTTTTGGAGTTCTTAGAAAATTGTCTGCTTTAAGTAATGCAGTTCTTAAACAAGTTATTTAAACGTTAACCAAAACCTATAAAACTGATCTTCATATGGAATTTGAGACCGAGATTTTTCAACTATCCCTAATATTTCTCTAAAATCGCAAAAGTTATTAAAAAACTCTCGAGGAGAAAAATATGGCTGGAATGTAAATGTAGAAGTAGCGTTAAGAATATTCGGGTCAAAAGCGGTCACTAGTTGCTCTCAAGAGAAAGTTCGTTTTGGACTCTTAAAAATACTAAAATATATTTGAGATTGACCTTATTGGATGCTGAACTAAACGACTTGGCTTTCATAACAATCGACTACGAGTTGCTTAATAACCTAGAGGTGAAAAAATTAGAAGTCCTCGAAGTAAATAAATACAGAATTGTAATTTGTTATTCCTGGGATTACAATGATATTTTTATTTGTTGTGTTTATCTATAAAATTTTAATATATCGGGTTTTTATGTAAAATTTGGATATTCTGTGGCCAATTCGTGTTAATGTTTTTAAATAAATATAGTATCCATTTTCCGTCATTTTCGGGTATCATTTCAAGAAACGTAAGCATACAAAACCTTAAGTGGAGGGAGGGACGGGCTTTGAGCCATTACAAAATGTTAATACGTGTCTGAAACATTGCCAAAACTTAGTGGCCCTATCAATTTAGATTCACAAATTGCAGTAGTGCAACTAAATACCGCATATGAAGCTAAAAGTGCGTGGATACGATATCCAAGCTTCTCTCCGACTGTACAGGGTGTTCCAAATTCGAGCCTTATGATTAGAATTTTGGAAATTATAGGAGCTATAAAGGAGACTAAATTGAACGCCGCCGAGAAATTCGAAACTACCTAAAAAATTCGGAAACTTACTGTTATTTGCGGAAAATTTGAAAACCTACATTTACTTTCTAGAGGCACTTTTTCTTGAAAAATTTAATGGCATGCTCTATTTTTCAAAAAACCTTTTAATTTTCAAGTACAATTTTTGAATATGTACCTGGAATTTTTATATCTGTTTTTAAACCTCCAGAAGCTTAAACCAATAAACTAAAAAATTGATGTAATAGTACATTTTTTTAATAGGGCCTTCGCAATTTAAAAATGAATCATATTACAATATATCAAAAATAATGAGTGTTAAATTAAATTTAAATAAATGGTTTATTAAATATATCTATATTTTAAATAAATACCATGTTTACCATTAAAACGCGTAATAAACAATAAAATTTCAATTTTTGTTCTGCTTCAATACGTATTTGAATTAACTTTCCAATTCTTCACCATTTCGGGGAATACTACTGTACAAACGGTTTTAATATAGAATAGTTATTGTATGTAATTCTCGGTGGCGCCTAACAAATCTCTGATTTCTAATCCATTTATTTGGAATCAGTGCATTTAATAACTCCGTGACATCAATTCTGTAACGTAAATGATCCCCATCTTGCACCACCATAACTGTTTTATTACTTCTAACAAAAAAATTAAGATCATATGTAGTTCCACGTGCCGACCCACACATTAAAAGATTCTAGTCCCTGTAAGCTAACTTCTTGGTTCTGCCTAAGGTTTCCAAAGACTAGTAATGCTCATTACGTCTATTATGTAACCCATATACAAAAACAGTGAACATTGAGGGTTTTTTTATGGATATTCCTACCTAGGGCTTGGCATTGTTGGATGCAAGAAGGATCTAGCGTCTAGAAGTTAAAATTTTGCCAAAACGCATTTGTTTCTAACATTGTAACATAACTACATAAAATCGATTATTTTCGACTCTGGCGCCTTGGCTTAAGATAGATTATAGGCATAATATTCAAGATTCTCACCTTCGTTTTCTTATATTTTTTTTATTTAAAGTAATAAACACAAGGTTTGACTAATACTTGTTTAATCTCCAAATGGCAGTTCATAACTTTAAAAGAAAACACAAACTGTTATGACTTAAATCCGCTTCTTTGAATTTAAAGCAGTTTTTCTTTAGGTTTAACGTGTCTGTTTAAACCTACCTGATGCTTAGATATAGGGTTTAAACCATTTTGGTGCAACCGTATTAGGGTTTAAATACTAAAAGGGTTGAAAAACTAGTCCCCCCTTTTTAAGGTTTCTATGTAATTAAATATTGTGATTTGATTTAATATTGTTGTTCTTGTCGATGTATGTTCCTTTTTTTGAATATAATCTGTGCTTATTTGACAAGTAAATTTCATTTCAACATATTACCTAAAATGTCCAAAAAATTTCCCTATATTTTACTAAAAAAAAATCTTTCAACACATTTTTTGCTAAATTTCATAATATGTTTTTCATACATCTATACTTTAAATTAACTTCGATTTTATCAAATTGATTAAAATTTAACTTTTTACCAATCTTTCATTTGAAATTTCTAAAAGAAAGTTAATTCTTTGCTTTCAGGTAGCACTGAAGATGGCGAAATCCGAAAGCGGCTTGCTATGATTTTATTTAATAAATATTTGCGCGAAATACAAAATTTCTAGACTTCCATTTAAATTCTTAGACTAATCATTGTTCAAAACTTTCACTTTATTAACTTTTCTGGAAAATTGAATTATTAGTGCTCAATTCTCTCAATATCTACATAACTTAAAACTCAATGTAATAACATGGTGAAACAAATGAAAATTTCCTGGTACATGAGGTTTTTAGAAAAATATAAAGTACAGGCTAATTTATGCATTTTCACCAAACATTTTCGCTGTTTTTCAAACTCATTCTCGAGTTGTAGATTTACTGGAATTAATTTCAGCGTATACGCGATTTATCAAGAAAAATACTTATTGTTTTTTTAATAAGATACCTTAACGCAGCTGGCGATCTTCTATAAAATATCTAATTTTAGTAGATGTTCTAGACATATTTTGACATAAATTGCATATTGAGGCCATTTATTCGGCAGGACCGGTTCATCTCATTTAAGCCAGTATGAAGGAATATACTAATATTAATATATATTATTACTGTTAGGAATCTTATTATCATATTAATAAGAAGGTAAGAAGTTTAAAGATTATAAAATGTAAACAAAATTCACATTTTCGCCATATCACCCAACCGCATGCGGATAAGATGCTTTTTAGGGCAACTACGTATAAGTAAAAAGCGAGAAAACTCCTTAGTACCTGTCATTAAAACCTCTCAAACAAAAAGAAGAAATAATTGGCAGAAATAATACCGATGAAAAAAATTCAGCGCAATCAACATCAGATTGTGAGCTTT
Organism: Kuschelorhynchus macadamiae; assembly: GCA_030620095.1. Lineage (NCBI taxonomy): Eukaryota > Metazoa > Arthropoda > Insecta > Coleoptera > Curculionidae > Kuschelorhynchus > Kuschelorhynchus macadamiae. Next base: position 1,207,834 of record JAUTXW010001143.1, on the reverse strand, counting down.
CCAGAGCGAAAAAACCAAAGGTCTAAAAGACAAGGATAATTATTAAGTATGTCCGAGAAGATAAGAGGAGAAATAGATGAGCGCTAAGTAAACTATTGACCAAGAAAAATTGGTGGTATGTTTGAAGAACTATTTCGAAATAACAGAGACAGTTAGTTGACTGGCTATAATGCACAACTTGCTTAAAATGGTATCATGAAGTCTGGTCAGTGTACGGAAATAATTTTACAACAAAAAGGATTAACAAAGCAAACTTTACTATTCAAAATACTACAAATAAACTTTTGGGATCGCATTATTTTTAAGTTTTTAATTCATTTTGACAAGAACAAAAGTGCAATTGGATTTTTTACCTGTTTTTTTATGGTTCAAAAATCACAGCTCTTCGCAGTCATTGAGATATACTATATAATAGTTATAGCAATAACAGTGGCGCATCTAGAAGATTGAGTTTGGAAGAAGTAGTGGCAATATTCAAGTAAATTAATAGGTTTAAATTAAATTTGCACTGAAATTGAAAAAAAAAATGTGACTGTGGTAAAAATAAAGTTGGGTTAATATGGATGTTAACTTTTTGAAATAATTTCAGAAATGTAGCTAATATATTTTAATATTTTTATTTTTTATAAAAACAAATATAAAACTCCTGAAAATTAAAATAGAAATAACTTTTAACAGTTATTTTTTACATTTTAAAAACATAAATAAACCAAAATGACAAATAACATATTTATAACCAAAACTTAAAATAGCAATTATTAAATTTAGCAAAAACTTATAACTAATAATTAAGTCAAAAAGCAAAAAATAGAAAATAAATAAGTATTTTCTTAAGCAGATACATACTAAGGAATCCTGAGGATCTGTATCTGCGCTGGTTAGATAAGTGTAGAGTTGATGGGCATAAATTCGATTATTAGGAATATTATGTCTTCAAATAAGTACAGCTTTTTTACATCTTTATTTTTTATGGAAGAGTGTTTTTTTTGTCTTTTAAATAGCTAAAAATATTATGCCTATATTGATTTCTTAAACCGGTAAAATTATTATTGAAAAAAAATAGGAATTTATTGGGAAGGGGCGCAAAATTATGTGTCTCCTTTACATCAAAACCAAGGAATAAATCTACCCACAGGTGCGTATGCAAGGGGGGGGGGGAGGTAATGAGCGTATTACCCCTCCATATGACAATATTATTTAAAATTTGCGGTATATGAAAGCGCCTACCTTTTGAAAAACTTGAGAAATTACCCCTCCTATAACTGCAAGCAGTATACGCGCCTGTCTAAGAAAGATGATTTTATAATAATAATTCTTAGTTGGAAACAGCATGAATCCGGGGTAAATTACTAATTGTAATTTTATAAAAATACCTTTAAAGTAACACCCTTGCCTTATATGATGTATGAACACAATATCACTATACTATATCACTTTAACTTTAATAGGCAAATGCAATTTAGGGCGGTGCTGTAGAAAAATCACAAAAAAACCCAATTCTAAGTAAAAAAGACTAATCTGTAAATAGGTGAATGGTGAAACAGCCGATCCAGCCGACATACATATGAATATTGGTCTGGATTTTCTATTTTGATTGGTATTATTAATTTTTTGTGACAATTTTATTTTATAACACATTTTATTTCATTCATAAATTTCTTTCCTGGTGGGGGGCGTAATTACCCTTATTACCTACTTGTATATGCGCCCCTATGCAATAACAACAACCATAGGCAGTTGGATATACATTATATTATGTATGTATGTATCTTTAAGTATATTTTTTCTATAATTCCATATCGCACTTAAAAGTCTATTAAGCCTTTTAGTTAAGGACTCTTAAGAGCTAAATATGCAAGTTATTTTCGTAATTACTGCCAATTATTTCGTCTGATTGGACCCCATTCTTTTAGTTTCCGTGTCCTCTTCACCTTGACATTAAACACATCCTATACAGGTAAAAATTATTATAATTTTTGTTATTTAAACTTAAGAAACCAGGTTGAAGAAAGTGGTTTTTAATTAATGTGCCATCTTTCCTTCTCTGCACATTACAAAATGTCTCAAATTTTATATATGAAGATTTCTAAAACCATGTGAAATACAAAGATACTTTTTTAAGTTGACCTTCACCGTGTAAACTGCATTCACACGCTTTTGCATTTTTTAATTGAATTAATTTATTTTATTCAATTTAAATACACTACAGATTAATAAAGCTCAACGGTACTGGTAATTAATGTTAAAAAAACGGCAATACTAAAATATCTATTATAAAAATATGAAGTAGACATTTTGAAAAATTAATTTAACATATTGTAACAATCAGTAAATACTGCAATAATAACGAAGTAGGTCATATGTATGCAAATCAAATTTATACATCACAAATTAAAAACATCCATTGAATGCGCCGTTTGGGTGACCCAAAAGTACACTTAAATGATCATCGTTCGCAAAATGTATTTGGTAGTGCCAAACTGCACGGGGTACCATATCAACGGGAGATGGAGATAGTAACTTAAAGAGTAACACTTTGACATACCATTACTTGAATGAAAAAAAGTAACGCATTATTCGATACATTTACTTAGCAGAAAAATGAATGGGGCATTTTATTATGTTTTAGGTTTCTTGTATTTGCCTTGTATATTGCCCGTGAATCATTTTGGCATCACTTTTGCAACAAAAATCAGAGTTTCACATAATACTCTCTATAATATGGCAAAGAGAAGAAACTAAGAATTTTTACGTTTCAAAATTATGTAACCTTAAATTTTACTAAAAAATATTGTTTGCTGTATTTGTGTTGTCCGGCAGTTTATATAGATTATATAAATATGAATATTTTACGTGGACATCACCATCACGTTAATCAATTTCTACGTTTTAATATCTATTTTGACTAAATAAAAACATTTTGTAATATAATTAGAACATATCTTTAAGTTTTAGCGTCACTAGATGCCAAAAAATATGTTTTCTCAATTCCATTGGTCTGTCTGTCAGTTCGCGGCGTAGCTAAAAACTACCTACCGGATTGATTTCAAATTTTTTTGGTAAAAAATTAAGGGTTATGTGGGGATGACCTGATAATATTTTGGTAAAAATGCAATATGCTGGAATAAGATGGCGGCCTAGTGAAATGTAAAAAAAAAATATTACTAAAAAACAAATTCTCCAATTTATCTCTAATTCAACCTGTAATATTTTGGTAGGAATCCGAGACAACAAAACAAAATGCTGACCTAATGAATTATTTAAAAAGCCTGAAAAACTTCTTATTAGAATAATTTAATTTTTCCAGGCAGAATTCAAGACCGCGAAATAAAATAGCGGTCAAATAAAATGTCTTTAAAAATCAACGTAAAAATATTCGGTTGACTTCAAGCAAAATTGAAACAAAATGGCGGTCTTAAAAAATGTGTAAAAACTACTTATTTAATTTATGTACATCATGCCCAAAAATTAAGTATGGCAAATGGTAAACTATTAGTACGAATCCAGTATGAATAAAATGATTGATAAGACAGCCAGTATACTTAATATCTATGTGCGTATCTAAACGGGGTTCACTTTACTATTTTTAATAAAAGCAAATATTCAGGGAGGGAAGTTCTGGGTAAAAGAAATTTACCGATTTTTTTCTCTAGGTTTTCGTGATAATTAAGGAAAAATACAAGAATAATTAAATGGTATTCTCACAAAATATTCCAAAATTTGGTTTAAATCAATATTTATTTAGTGATAGGGTTTTACACATCATTAAAAAACATTATCATTGTTCAGACATGCCCATTTTTGTGTAAAGTATATTAAATCTTATTTGGCCCGTCATTATTTACCAAATATATTTACATTAATTTAATAACGTTAATAATCCCTCTAATTCATCGTATGGTGATTTGTGCGTTTCTAATATTTGTTACTGACCCACAAATATCAAATATTAATGCATAACTGTATATTTTTTTCTACGTTCTACACTACTTCAACACTTTGGAAAGGTACAGAATTATAAAGCTTTTATAAGAAGTGTGACAAGAATAAAATTGTTTCTTTATAAGCGCAGGCGAACTGTACGCAGACGGATCATTTAATGGAAAGGCCAATACAGCGATCTCGTCATATTTATACTCATTCTCATCAAGATGTATAGTATTATGAAAGTTCTTATATTTATTACAAGCAATGTTTATCAGTAATTATTTTTTTCAATTTTTTTAATGATTTATTTGTGCCAGGTAATATAAATAAAAATAAAAATATTACAATTCAATATATAGAAACTAACTAGAACTAGATAAAAGGTAATCTAGATGGCACAAAAGGTAGGATTTTGATTACTGAGTAATCAGTCTTCCAATCCTGCTTCACGGGTAATAGTTTCGATATCATTAAATTTTGGATATCAGCAATATTACTTATTTGTATAATTTTATTATCTTTTTTTAATATTTGATATTCTACAAATGAATTTGTTATTATGAATTTTATATTCTTTAAATGATTGATATTTGAGATTTTTTATTTCATAAGAAATATTATTACAAATTATAGAGCATATGATTTATATTTTTCTGTTTGATGAACAGGAATTTCCAAGTTAATTTGATTTCTAGAATTCAAATTATGAATATTATTTCGAAATTGAATTTTTTCATATAGTTGTTTAATATTATTTTATGAATAAAACAAGATAAGTGGATTTTGCGTCTAATTTCCAATTTAGATAATTTATTTCAATTAAAAACTGAATATATATCATCATATTTTGTAAGACCTGATACAATAATGATGTAAAATTTGTAATTTATCATTAGAACTGATACTTTTTTGATAAATTGAATCATAGTAATCAAGGCCACTTAGAATTAATGAATCAACAAATTTTAGTTCTTTTAAAGTTGTATAAAATTCTTAGTTTAAAACTTCATTTGGTGATTAAAATTTAAATTTGGTTCAAAAACAACACCATTATTTTAAGTAATTTTTTTGGACTCATTAAGAAAAATTTACATTTATTTCCATTAATTTTTAAGCTATGGTTTTTGATGTTTCTACTTATATTAGAAAGGTCTTCATTTATTAAATCAACAATAAGTAATATATTTTTAAAATTACTTTAATTTAATAAATTTGAATGTCATCTACAAATGCTAAAAGGTTACCATGTTTAACTGATAAATAAAAATCAAATTTGTAAACAATAAAAACAGTCTCTGATCCAAGTACAGACCCTTGAGGTACTCCTTTATCCTTTATGTATCGATAGTATATTAGAAGTGTCAAATTTGTATTCGTTAGAAATTCTAGTAAGCTGATCACGGTTAGAAAGGTTATTAATAAACTATTGACATGATTTGTTACTGAAACCTATGTATTAAAATTTAACTAAAATCATCTCGTTCTAAAGTCTACAATAAGTACTTGTAGAGTTTTAGAGTCCTAGTTTATAATTTTTATAAAACAAATTCGAAGAGTTAAACATCTTGTTTACGTTTTTGGATTAGCAAATTCTTCTAGTGATCCATCTACCTTTCTACAAATGATTTATTTAAACTTTTCCCAACATAGCATTAGGTGCTGTGCGGATTTCATTTGAGTCTGGTTCTTTTCAAAAATTTCAAAAGATTATTAGCAATGATCCCTCCTTTAATTTCAACCCGTTATCCCCCACACACCCTTAGTTACTGACACAAGAAATGCCCTCTCTGCGAAAAAAAATTCAAATTTGCGCCAATACGTCATTTTTATTTTTTTAGTTAGTCACATCTTTCCGTAGTAATCGGTGTACATAGAACCACGGTAACATAGGAATGTTATATAAAAGTGCCACGTACACGTATCCCTGGAAAATCAGCAATACAAATTGTCAAATTTAAAATAATTAGTAAAACTGAACTTCGTGCTCCTAAAAATGCTGAAAAACGTATGAAACTCGATATTTTTAGTTTATACTTCTTTTTTCTCCTTCACTTTTTTTATTTATTAAACATTTCTTGTCCCAAAAAAATAGAGCTATTTATAATTTTAAACATCCGTTAAGATTTATAATAACCAAAATAACCTTACAACAAAATATGTGCCCCCGCCTAGATATGGGGTACGACCAGATTACTTTTTTGGTTAATTATATTTCATAATTAATCTCTCAAGAAATTATCTAAAATACTTTATTCCTTCATTTTTTTCAATATGCTTGTTATTAGACCACCCTGGCAATGCCCTAAATACTTGCTGAAAAAAATCTTCCGCATTAATCAGATTACCATGCAGTAATCGATGGATATGCATACATTAAAAAAGCATAATCAAAATGAGAGAGAATCTCCTCCAATTATTAGCAAAGACTATATAATTTGTCTATTATTTCAATAGAATATGAAAATGTTAGATATTTTAAACAATTAATAGCTGATTTTATCTATTATTTTTTTGAAAAATCTATGTCATAATGAACATAGTAATGGTAATAAATTGCTCGATTTGAAAAGTATTAATTTGCTTTTATACAGACTCATGTTCTAAAAAAAGAAAAGTCGTTTAAGCAAGTCCAGCCGGATTAAGCAGTCGGCTTAGAAATCTAACAACTTTCTGACAAAAAGCAACCTTTTGAAGTATCATGTAATTATTGTTAGTAAGTAAGTAAGTAATTTTCTAGCTACTTTCTTAGTATTTTGGGTTCATTATGGGATTTAAAATTGATGTAAATGTGAATTTTGAGTATTTTCAAAAATATGACACTGTTGACTTATTTAGCGACGATATGGTGGCAGAGCTTCGGAACTATACTTTAATACGTAGTGATACTGAGTCTGTTTACTCGATATATTTGCACATCCAATTTTATTTGTAGATACGTTACGGATAACTTACGATAGAAAGATGGCTAAACCTAACATTGAGGTTAAAGTCCGAAAAAATTTTTCTTTTTTACTTTTAATCTGTTAAACCTAGCCAGTTTAATATTGTGGAGAACCATAAGTACTTACTGTCTGACTACAGAATAAAAGTAAATAATGAATGAAAACTTTATTTTAATAATTGTAAAAAGTTGGAACGTTATACCTACTTATCATTAAAAAAAACCTGCTTGGGTCATATTTGGAATGATAGTAAATCTATACCCATCTATACAGACGTTATTTTAAATATAAAAAACAAAAGGTGAATAATTTAAGATAAATTTGAATGGTATTTGGGATTGCATATAATACCTGCAACTTTACAAACACATTTTCTAGTACCACATTTGGTTTTACAATGACATTTTTTGAAGCCTTGACCGCCGGAAGTTAATTGCTCATTTGCAAGTTGCCATACAGATTTTTTGTCACTTGAAACATTTGCAATATTTATAAATTTTGATTCGCACTCAGTAAACTGGTTCTTTGAGAACATTTCAGAAACTGCTACTTTCCGGTTACCCAGCTTATATAAACCATCTTCGGTACATTGAACAACTGTTGATATAATATCTTAAAAAATCACATCCGGAATTTGCACTCTAATGTTATCAACAACAGTGCCCGGAAGAAATTTTATATCCGACAAAGATTTAATTTTATTTTCCTTTTCTTCAGTTCTAGTATAAATTATTATTTTCTTCGAGCAGAGGTCCCATATTCATACACATTTCACAGTCAGGTGAGACATTTTCATCTAATAAATCCTCACTCCTCGACGCTCCCTTGCGACTGGCCACATATATGTTAAATCTTCAACTACACTGTTTGCAAATGCTCTCCCATTGCCTGAGTGCAAAATTGACGGAGCTCCAAATATACAGAAAATGTTTAACAATACTATGGCAATCTCTTTTGTTGCACTTGCAGTTTTGTTATTTAGTGGTCTAAGCTGTACGAACTTCGTAAGGTCATACTGGTATATAAGAATAAACTTCTAATTTGTTAAGCTTGCATTATGATGACGTCGATTTGGCAACAATACCTTTTTTCCCGATTTTAGTTTCATTTGGCATGACTTGCATAATCCAAGGTATATCATTATAGTTATTATATGGGTTAGATTTTTATATTTTTTCTGTGCCTCGTTCACCAATCAGTTTCTTCCTCAATGCCCAACAGAAACATGCACTTCATAAAGAATATCAAACATATCCTCATTTTTTACGAAATATTTGATTACAGGATCTAATGTAGAAACGGGGGCGCTCAGTTTATCAACACCATCAAAATTATATACGTAAAAACGACGATATTGCAACTTTGTTGGTTTAGGAGACTCTTATTCTGGCTTTATCCGAAACCTATATATCAAAAGACTTCAACCAGGTAAACCGCGTTCAAAATCCTATAATGGGATCAACCGGAAAAAGTGAGGAGGTAAATGATTTGGTATCTAAGGCAACCAATCTTACACTTTGTAAAAAATTACAAGATGAGATTGGAGATTGAAAATCCTGAGAACAAGCGATTGTGAAAATTACACAAATTTAGGTCATCCAAATTTAATTTAGTTCACCATTTGTATCCTGGATCCTGGCGATGAACAACGCCATATGAAATGTTGCAACTTATATTTGTAGTTGTGCAATAAGAAGATTAATTTTAAATACAAAATTATATGGTCAAATGAAGTCTATCTTACCAGCGACGGTATATTAAATAAACAGAATTCAAGATATTGGTCAGGTCAGAACATACATGCTCTATTCTCTCGAGAGCGACAAAGCGGGTTTGCCTGACTGCAAACCAATATCTGGATATAGTAGTACCCGTAGTATACCGAGCGATCACAAAATTGTGAAGCAGTAAGTCGTTTCTTATTTTTTGGAGGTATCACTTTAAAACTTGCTAGGTATACTTTTAAACGGTTACTTATTTTATTTTTGTTGGGTGGAGGCTATATTGTAAATGTGATATGATATAGAAGGTATAAGTAAGCCTTAGATAAGGTGTTCAAAAAGGTAGGTGCTTCTATGTAGAATTTCTCGAGATTGCCTAAACAATAACGAGTGAATTGCCAACTTAAAAACTGGAAAACAACATCCTAATATCTACCATTATGCTTATACCGTTATTAATGAAAGGAAGTCATCAAAAATAATTCTACTATTCAAAATTTTTAAACATATAAGTGCTCCAAGGTTCAAATTGATACCTCCAACGATAAAGCACCACTGAGTGCTACATTATCTCATGGTTACCTGGCAAAAAAAACAAAATGGGAATAATAATTACACTTGTAGTTGTAATTATTAGGATAACCTTAGATTTACATATTTTTTGTAGAAATTAAATCTACTTTTTAATTAATTAAATTAAAATTATTTTTATATTGCTTACCTAAGAATTTCCTTAAAGTGAACCAAAATCGGTTAAAAACTTAAATTGCTAGTTTAGAATGAAAAGAAATATCGACTATTGAACTATTTATAAAAATCCAAAACAAACAACAAAAAATTGCCTGTAAATATACGAAAGGGTCTCCCAATAAAAAACACCATTCTGTGTTATACTCATTCTGGGTTATACAAAACTGTATTTTTTCTGCGATTTCGCCAGCAGCTCACACCTGACCAATTTGCATAACTGTTTTTTAAAATAAAGTTCTCTACTCACATAATGTGATATCAAGTTTTTACTTCTTACTGTTTATTTTTATTATAACTGATATTTACGATCCGTTTAAAAGGGATTATCAGGAGTGTCATCGGTTTGATTATTGTTTGTATTTTAGTAATTTAGGAGTTTTAGTTTTATCGTGCTAGATTGGTTGTTATAGGATTATTAATAGGAGCCATCTATTTAAGGCTTCCAAATTTAAAATATACCCTAGTACAAATTACTAAAAGATAAAAATCTCGCAAAAAACTATTTTGTCAATATTATTTAAATTGCCGTCAAATTACGAAGGGTTCTCGTTAAATTTTAGTTTTAACGATATATTGAAATTTACCTAAAAATAAATCCGTTTTATTCCATTTGCAGCCAAAACATTTTGTTACGGGGGTTGAAGTTTTAGATATAAGTAGCAAAAAAAAATATCATATGCTTTGTTACTGCCAGCTTGGCAGTTCAGAAAGGAAATTCTGCTTCTGTTTTGGGTACTATTTCTTCTGAGTCAAATCTGAATGATTTTTTTTGTATTATTATATATAGTAATTTTTATATTATTTATTATTATAAATTTGCCATAGTGTTTTATATCTGAATAAAATATTTTAATATTTTATTTTGATTAAAAAAAAATAACGCTATTTTGTATCACAATATTAACGATTAATACATCAAAAATTAGCATAAGTTTTATAAGATGGCAAATAGTTGAACCCACGCTGTATAACTGGTACCGTTCAGGCGGCATTACAGAATTACTACTTTCTCCTCTTAGAATTTCACTGTAATGTCTAGTGTAAGGTCATCATTTTTTTTTAATCGAAACCACTGAAATCAACTAGTTGCCGTCATTTTGCTTTCATCCGTTTCTGCAAAACTGCGTAATCACCGTTATAAAATTTTATTCAACTCTTACTTTAATAGTTAATCGGTTGATACTATTATGCGTTCACCTTGATAAACTGCAGCACCAGGACCGGAGTTTGATTAGTGGATTATATTACTTTGCTGCAATGCTAACAGGAGACAAATATATGGTATGTTCATAAGATATTAATTTTTATGTTAATTCAAAAAATATAGAGTACGTATTACTGCCTTTTTGCAAATAATTTTAATTATTAAAATTCAGTGCTATGATGAATAAAATTTGTCTTAAGTTCCTCCAAATTGTAATACTATGGTAATTTCGTATCTTTGACTAAAAAGCGATATCGGTTTTGAAACATACTGTTTGAAATTATATTAATATTTTATTAAGTTTTATAATACATTTTATTATACTTAAATAGAATATATATATATATATATATATATATATATATATATATATATATACATCCTCCCCAGATCGAGTTTTAACTAAACTAAAAAATAAGTAGCATGAAGTAAGAACCTTTTTTTGTTTAAATTCTTTATCGTCTCCTTGCTCCTAGATAAGTTGAATCTCTGATAGTTTAAACGCAAATCTAATAATTGCATTTTTTTAAGGACAAGTTTTTATGAATTTTTCCTTTTATTGGGAATAGTGAAATGTGACCCAATTTAGTTCAGTACACAGTCATTTAGTAACACATATATACTGTCTTTTAAAACATTTTTACTTGTCGCCATATTGTTAGATCATATTGGATTCCTGCCAATGCTTTACCAGTTTCTACTTATAGCACACTTGATTTTTGGGCATAATTTTTATATTAACACACAAGTCATGTTGAATTCGTACCAGTTAATCCATCCCTGTATCACATTTAATTTTTCTGCAAAATTTAAAGTCAATTAAATAAGATTTTTTTACGTTGATTTTTTTCTAAATCTTAGCCGCCGTTTTGTTCCGTTATTTTGAATTCGTACCACAAGTTCACTAGTTTATCTCGTATATCACACTTAATGCTTGCACAAAATTTAAATTAATCTAATAAGTTTTATATAATTTTCCTTTTCAGAATCGTCAATAATCTTGTAGATTCTCCAAATATTCGAGATATGCTAATGTTGACTTATTTAATAACTCTTTAAACAGTTTTCGCAAATTGATCCAACGTCTTTACCAAATTGAATAATTTTTTTTTTTTTTACTTTGGAATGATTATGAATAATTATGTACCACTTTTTGTATTTTTTATATTTTCATAATTTGTAGTACCTCATCAGACTTGTTCTACCTTTATATGTATCCGTAGATATCATTTTGGACCTCGGTCTGTTGATATCTTATATGAAATAAATAAATAAAAAAAAATAAAAAAGTAGTGTGTTCAGGCTGATTTTTTAAATATTTTAAAAGGCCGCCATTTTGTTCTGTATTTTATATTCACACCAAAACGTTATCAGTTCATTTCTATATAAAACTTGATTAGTTTAAAGGTGTAAATTGGATAATTATTTTTTCCAGTAATAATTTTTTTAACGTTTCACTAGGCCATCTTCTTATTCCGGTATATTGGATTTTTATCAGAATATTACCAGGCCACTTCCATATAACCCTTAATTTTTGACCAAAATTGATTTAACATTTTTTGTCATCTAGCAACGCTAAAACGAGATTTAGCCGCCATCTTAAATTAGTTTTACTAGTTCATCTGTATACCACAATTATTTATGGCACACAATTTGAAATTAGTTAATTAGGTAGTTTTTCAGCGAATTTTTAAATATTTTACTAAGCCGCCATTTTGTTCCGCTATCTTGGATTTGTACCCAAATTGTACTAGTTGATTCCTACGTAATACTTCATTTTGTGCAAAATTTGAGTAGTTTTTTCGTAATAATTTTTTTTACATTTCTCTAGTCCGCCATTTCACCAATGTTACCAAGTCATCCCCATATGAAACTTAATTTTTGACCAAAATTTGAAGTCAATCGGGTAAGTCTTTTTTTAGCAATGCCACGAATAGACAGATCGAAAGACAGACACACAAACGGAATTTAGAAAACATCTTTCTAAGGCATCTAAGGACCCTGAAATGTAAACATATGAAAAAATCTCGGAGGGTGATTTTTTTACGATTACTATACTTCCATTTTACGCGGGAAGTAAAAATACCATAGAGTTAACATTCATTTCATTTTTAAAATTTAATTTTGAATAGTAATATCGAAATAATTTCACGAAACTTTTAATTATAGAAAAAGGAAATCATATCATAATTAAAATGTAAAAATATTACTGATTTTCCTAATGTTTCTATACCTAACCCTGTTAAAAAAAAGCTTACAAACCTTATATGCTTACTTTGAAACTATTGCGAATAAAACAATATATTATTTTTAGTTGTAATAAAAATAGCAAATGCGTTATTCCTGAGTGGTCATAAGAGTTCGTGAGGAGATATTCGTCGTCATTATTATTATTATTATTATTAGATCCTTGATCGTTTGACGGTTGTTTTAAAATACTAAATTACCTAATTGGTTAGTCAAAAACAGTTGTGTTTTTCGAAAAAAAAACGCTTTATCAACATTTTATGATGATTTTATGTATCTAAAAGTCTACAGTTGTTCAATAATGAAATGGAAAAAACTAAAACATGAAAAAATACTGACTTTTTTATAATCGATACGCAGACTTTTTGTTTTATATATTTAAAACACTTTAGCCACATTTTCCAGCAAGTTCCTGAGAGAGGTGTACTGCACCAATTTACATGAGTTTTGAAATGATCGTGTGATTACTAAGATTGATCAACAGTATTTTTTGTATTGTTTTATTGCGTATTTTTTTCTATTATAAAACCAATACGTTTTTCTTTAATAACAGTTCTGGACAATCTGGTGAATGCGCTCCATTCCACTGGAAAATCATCGCGCTACCTCTAACGGAAATGGTAGAACAAGGTCTGCGCGCTAGCTAGTAAATAATTATAGGAGTTATTATATGTTTTTTGTCATATACTATTTTTGAATTCAGTCTTTTTTTTTAATTCATTCAAATATGAATATAGTCTGCAAATGGTAAAGATGATGTAGATTGCAAAGTGTAAAGATCTGCTGTTTATTAGAAATTCATCGTCTATTCAGTATCAATATTAATCAAATGTTTATCGGTTTGGAGTATATTGGTAGTATTAAATCCGAAAAAGATTTCAGAACAAAATGTAGAGAGCTATTATTTTGTTACCTGATTGTAAAGTTGGCACTGTCTCTTACTAACCTTAAAAAAACTGAGGTGTATTTTTAGATTTGGACAAATTTAAAAACATGGTATCTATGTATTATGTAGTTTCATAAGTTCGTCACATCAACTACTCATTTCGCTGTTTAATCTTAATATTAGCACGCACGTAGTAATATTAGGCGCGGTGTTGCCAGTAGCTAGGTACAAAAATTAAACTTTAAAGAGACAAATAGCATCGCCAGATAACTGCGTAAAATCGATTTATGAACGAACTTGGACGTTGACTGATTACAATACAAAGTTTTAATCCATTTAGGTGTCTTTTATTTTCCATTACTTATTAGATCGCCTGTTCGGACTATAATGGGTCTTTGGCCGAGGCCAAATTTTTGTTCATCTAGAATTTTCATATTAATTTACATTTTCCCCGTTGAGAAAGTAATTATACTTATTAATCACAAAGCGTTAAGTAATATTAATGTTTTACAGTTTTCCCTAGTTCCTTGTATGGTATGGTATTTGGAACTAGCAAGGTGTTACTGATATTGATACATTCATACTTGGTCTTTCTTTTTTTTGCAAGTTTGTAAACAAGCTGTTGGAAATAGATTATTGTCGTACTCTTAATACGATCATTAGATATTCACTACCGTACGAAAACTATATTACCTTAGAAATACACCCCTGTCTTAATAAATAATCGCATTTACGTTATTTTCTAACATGCTTTTTCTTTTTGTTTCAGAAAAACTAGTGTAAATTAAGAACTAAACATGGCTCAATTCATGAATTCGACCCAAACTGTGGTTCAACAGGCATATGAGTATTATTTATGGACATTAACGTTATCGGGTAAGTTAAAACCAATGTCTTCATTTCTAAATACATTGAGATATTGTCATATATTACCTAAAATAATTGATACATTTCTCATTATTAAACATTCTAAATGAAATCAGTCTCTTTCTACGTATTTCAGTTTGTACCTTGTTTCGAATTTCATTTTTTAAAAATTACCACAATTAACTTGTTCAGTTTTGGTTTTGGAGTGGCACAATTTTTATAGGTACTTATTAAGTAAATCTAAAATAATGTATTTAAAGTTTGCTATTTTATATAGTAAATTATGAAAATATCTTTAATTGGAAATAACAATAATTGCATCCAAAACAGCTGTTATATCTAAAATTTTAATGCTAGTCTTACAGATTATTATTATTATAACTCTTTTATTATTACTGTTATTATTTTAATTAATGAATTTATTTGTTGCATTCAGAATTTAAAAGGAAACTTTTTGGCTATTTAGCCACAAAATATTTCATAATCTTTGATATCTGGTGCACTGATAGACCTACACGTCATTGTTTTGTCTACAATAAGTTATGGAAAATGATAAAATTAAATTACTTTTTAGCTTCATAAGTAATACAATATATGTCCGCGGATAGAAGTGGCAAAAGGACAAAGCGACTAAAAATATCATTTTTCAAATAAAAAGTTATTCTTAAGAAAAGCTTAGGCTCCTTAAAAAATTTCATTGCAAATTTTCGATTATATGAAATATTATCGACGATAAACTAGCCTTATTTTTTATTTTAAGGCAAAACGATGCCGGAAAGAAAAGAAAAAATTCCTCAAATTCAGTAGATCAAATTCAAAAACATTAGTTAAACTTTCAGAAAAATTTAAAAATCCTAAATGATTTTCCATTGACAATGAGAAAAATGTATATGTTTCAGTAGCTACGGAAACAGAAATGATGAAAAACCCTTGTATACCAAAATTTAATGTTCTTATATATATATATATATATATATATATATATATTTATATATATATATATATATATATACTTTCTATATTCAACCAATTTTGATTTTTAGTTATTATGAATAATTGAATAATATCAAGACATTTTTAAATTTTTTTTTCTATTTTTGGATAAATTATTAACAAAATAACATTATCAAAACGGAAACATTGCAAGGGCTACTGCCCGGTTGTTTAATACGTTACATTCAGTCAAAAATATTAACTAAATTAATAAGAAAATTTGAAGCTTTGTTTCTGTTCTAATGGCTGTTTAATAAATAATAATAATAATAATAATACTTTATTTAATCAATTCAAATTAATACCTAAAAGTAGACACTATACGTAAAAACTTTTTCTGAATTCGTCGAGAATCCAGTATACATTTTTTCTTCCTTCATAAAACAAAAGTATTACCGTCAGAGAGTTTTTCAGAACTTCACGTTCCAGCTAACTAAAAAATTACTTACCCAGTTGACAACAAATTAAGGGTCTTATGAAGATTAAAGGGTAAAATTTTGGTAAAAATCCAATATCGTAAAGAAAAATGGCGGTCTAGTAAAATGTTAAAATACTACTTGTCCAATTTACACAAAATTTTTGCACAAAAATTAAACGTGAAACAGAAATGATGAACTGGTAAAATTTTGTCAATCCTGTATACCAAAATAAACTGGCAGCCTAATGTTTGTAAACCCCCATTTACACAAAATTTAAAATTAATCTAATAAGTAGTTTTCAGGTAGATTTTTAGATATTTTATTAGGCCGCTTTTGTTATGCTGTGTCATAATGTTACCAGTTGATTTTTGTGCAAAATTTGAAGTAAATTAGATAATTTTTTTTGTAATTAACCTTTCACTAGGCCGCCATACTAGATTTTCACCAAAAATTACCAGATCATCTGTATATGACTCTCAATATTTGATCAAAATTTGAAGTCAATCTGCTAATTAGTTTTTAAGCTATGCTGCGAACTGACAGACCGACAAACAGACGGACAAACAGACCTACGGAATTCATAAAATGTATATTTTTTTGACATCTAGGGACGCTAAAACGTTAATATGTAAAACCTGGTGATTTATCACGATTAAAATCGTTTTAATTGGCCGCCATCTTGAATTTGTACCACAATTTTGCCAATTCCTCACTATACCAGAATTAATTATGGCACATTTGAAATTAATTCAATAAGTAGTTTCTTCAGGCTGAATTTTTAAATATTTTATTAAGCCGGCATTTTGTTTCGCCATCTTGAATTCATACCAAATTTTTACCAGTTGATTCCTACACAATACTTTATTTTTGTGTAAAATTTGAGGTAAATTGGACAAGTAGTTTTCAAGTAAATTTTTTTTACATTTCACTAGGCCGCCATATTGAATTTTGACGGTGACTTTCGGCTTGACAAACACAACATAAAAATTTCGGAAAAACTGTAGATAATATATTCAAAATAAATATGAAGAAAAATAAATATTAAAAAAAATCGGTAAACTGGCCTTTACCCGGAACAACTTTCGTAACGAATTCCACCCCCACATAGATAACTTTACAGATATTGTATAAATTGTAATATATTTCACTTTTTGTCATAAAACTCGAGTTTTATTTTAGGTATTTTGGTAGAAAAATAGATAAAAAAGCCCTTTTAACAGAAGCTTCCTTTTAATGAAAATGTCACTTTATGAAGAAAAGTTATTAACAAATAACTATATTCTTATATAAACTGTGATATACACGGTGCCCCAAACTTAGTGGCTTATTAAAAGTATCTAGTCAAAATTTGACATTTCCTGTCAAATCGGAAATTGGGATCAGGATATACATAACTGAAACTTAAGACAGGAAAATAAAATTAATTTTATTTCAAGTTAAGTCGTTTGGCAGTTACATGGCTTAAAAGGGTCAAATTATTAATTTCTAAACGTTTTTTTTCTCACAAATAGTCGAATTTAAGTAGGAAAAGATGCAATATACTGGGTATTCCATTTAAGATGGTGTAGAGTAGAAGTGGCACAATTAAAAATATTATGACAAGAAACTTTATGTTCATCTGGGCCCTGAGCCAAATTTTTTAAAGTGATCTATTTAACCGTTCTCCAGATACATCTAATAAACCACTGAGTTTGGCGCACCCTCTATGGATATGGTAGAATCCGTTAGGAGGGAAATTCCAAGTAAAAACCAATTTGTCGACTTTTTCAAATTTTGTTTTTAACTGTTTTCAAATTATTTTTATATTTGTTTTATTATTTATAGTATTATTATTATTATTTATATTTCATAGCTTTATTTGTATAGTCTATAGAAATCATTTATTATCTCCCTTCATAAAAATAACGTTTTTATTCCAAGAAATAATTTTTTACCTAATTTTTAATTATTTTGTTAGGCCGTCATTTTGTTTTGCCATAGCTGTAGGATTCGGCCAAAATGTTACTAGTTTATCCCTGTTTCACCCTTGATTTTTGGACAAAATTTCATTGATACTGATATTTTAAACATGGATTTCACTAGGCCACCATTTTGTTCCGCCATAATTGCTTCGCACCAAAATTTTACGAATTAATCCCTAATTTACACTTAATTCATTTTGTTCCACCACATTGTATGTAGAAATTCGGATAAATAGTTTTTGAGCTATGCTACATACAGATAGGTATAGAAAGATAGACGGACAAAAATGGAAACACATTTTTCGGCATCTAAATTAAACATATCTAAAAACTTTATATATTGTATTGAGGAATACCATTTTTGGAAACTATCTAATAGAAATAATCTCTGGCGGATCTCGCCCCCCCTTGGCCCTTGATTTAAAACAAATCTACATTAAAAAAGAAACAAAATGTGTCATAAAATTTAATTTGAATTTTCCAGTAAGTACAACTGTTTTGTTGATCGTTTCCTTCGGTTAGTTAATTTTTTATTTATGTTAATATTTCTTATGTGGATTTTGTGCGTCTTATAATATTATATACCTTTAAAAATTTTGACCTAGTTCGTTGGATATCTAAATAAATGTATTTAATTTTTTTTAATGATTTAATTGTAGCAGGTAATTTAAATACATATAAATGAAAATACAAATAAAAATATTACTATTCAATACTATCTACGTAGAAACTAACTAAAACTAGATAAAACGTAACCTACTAGATGGTACAAGAGGTAGGATTTTGATTACTGAGTAATCAGTCTTCTAATCCTACCACACGATTAATAGTTTTATGTTTTTTTAAATGATTTTCATAAGGAATGTTATTATATATTATAAACATATTTATTTAAAAGATGATTTATTTTTTTCTGTTTCATGAAAAGGAATGTCTACGTTATTTTGATTTCTAGTATTTAAATTATGAGTATTATTTCAAAATTGAATTTTTTTGTGTAAATAGTTTATTTAAAATTATTTTATGAATAAAACCAGATAAGTGGATTTCAGGTCTAAATTCTAATTTAGATAATTTAAATCTATTTAAATATATATTATCATATTTTGTAAGATCATTTACACACCTGATACAATTATTACGTAAAATTTGTAATTCATGTTTATCATTAGAACTAATACTTTTATAAATTGAATCATAATAATAAAGCCACTTAGAATTAAAGAATCAATAAGTTTTAGTTTTTAAAAAATCTTTAAAATTGTATAAAAATCTTAGTTTAAAATAAGCATTTTTAACCTTTTTCTTTAAATGATCATTAAAATTTTAATTTTGATAAAAAATAACACCAAGATCTCTCACTGAAATAACTAAAGGAAATGTACAACTTCTCATGAGTAATTTTAAAATTAGAATTGGTTTTTATTTTAGCAAGTATATTTTTTGGACCAATTAACAATAATTTAGATTTATTTACATTAATTTTTAATCCATGGTTTTTAATGTTTTTACATATATTAAAAATTCCTCATTTCTTAAATTAACAAAATATATTATATTTTCAAAATTAATTTTTTGATAAATTTGAGTGTCATCTGCGAATGCTAAGAGGTTAATTGATGATCACCTACCCCCCTCCTCGCAAAAAAAATTATTTCTAGATTCGCCAGTGGTAATAATGAACATTTGATTATTTACAGATGAAAGGACAAAAGGATGGGCTCTAGTCGATTCACCAGTTCCAACCATTCTTTTCACAATATTATACCTCGTTCTTGTTTGGATAGGACCCAGATATATGGAGAATAGAAAACCATTTAGGTTAACTGCACTGTTAGTCCCTTATAATATGTCAATGGCAATATTAAATGCATATATTGCAGTTCAGGTAATTAAAATAAATAACAACGTTGTGTTGAATACTTCTGCGTTACTGAAAATTAATTTGATTACGCCAATTAACGATGCTTACAACCAAATAAAAAGGTATTAAAATAATTATTTTTTAACAGATATTAGTTGCTTACGACCTAAACTTTTTACCATCTGAACTAACTTATAAAAGTAAATCGCTAGACAGGGAACTTGTACTTGCCTAAAGTAAGATGTCCTATCCCCTTATCTGAAGAAACATAAAAGATAGAAGAAAAATTTAAAGCAAATATTTCTTGGTTTTCTCTGAAATGTTATTTTACTTTGTTTTTTTTTATACAGGAGTATTCTTGGGCTGACATGAACTTTCTTATCTTAAATAGGACACCCTAGATATTATTACAGTTTCTGATACAGTGTTTAAGGAGGAGTTATATATATATATATATATATATATATATATATATATATATATATATATATATATATATATATATATATATATATATATATATATATATATATATATATATATATATATATATATATATATATATATATATATATATATATAATATATATGTATATATATAAAAATATGGTTGTGTAACGCAACGTGTCGGATTTTTTGGAAAATTTCTTCCCTTTTTTATCTATTTTCAAATTAACATTTACAGTCGAATTCTGAAGTTTTAAAACTTAAAAAAGTTACAATGTTGCCGAAAGATTATTAACAAACGATTTCAGCGATATATAACCCTAGTTTTTGACTCACCGTCTCAGACTTATTGACGATCATCTTCAGCATGTGATTTTTTTATACCAAAGCTCCTAAATTGTGCAATTTGAAAATATACAATTTTACGCACTAATAGTTATTAAAGATAATACTTTATTCACCCTTATCCATTATATTGATAAAAGTTTTATTAACTAGAATCAGTAAATAATGAAAACTTATTTGTATGGTTTACACTACCTGCATTTTTTAAAAGAGGAGAAACATGGGAACACGTGCCTTAGGTTTATTTAATTAGATATTTGTTCTTTTATTACTTAATTTAATGACTTTAATTTATGTTTTTTTATATTGTATTATAATACATAACTGTAGGTTTAAGCAAAATTGAATATACATTTATTCTAAAAACAATTTTAATATAGTTTAGTTCAAAAATATGCGATTTAAAACAAGTTTAAAGTTTTTTGACAAACCGTATAAAAATTCAAAATTTGAATCATTTACTGATTCTAGTTAGTAAGTAATGTTTAGTATGATTATGGACACGAGTGAATAAAGTATTATCTTTAATAACTATTAGTGTGTAAATATTTCTTTTTTTTTTATTACATAATTGAATCGGTCATTCGCGAAACCCCGTAAGTCCAAAAAATACAATTTTTGGAAAACTGGAAATAACTTTCTGCAAAAAGTTATAATAAATAGATTTTTTTTTAAAAAGTAGTTTATTGAAGAATTTGTAATTAAAAATTCGTTGCAACATATTGCATACCAAAAAAAACAAAAATTTACTCCAAAAAAATTTTTGAAATTTGGACACATACGGGATTTCTCAAATGAACGAGAATTTTCAGAATATCGAGGTTAAAATAAATAAAATAATATTGAAATTTTTGTTGAATATATCATTTATTTATTATAAGGTAATCTACAAAGTAGGCCAGCGAGCCAATTCGGCATAGAAGTGTTGTACTTCTTCGTCTTGAGGTATGTACTGCATCAGGTTCTTAACGTCATTCAGTTTGTTCACATTGATAGGAACACGACCAACATACAGTGTCTCTTGGGGCAATACAATCCTTGTTGACGCCAATAATTTCAATGAGAATGTGTGAAATTTCAATCCATCAATGAAGTCTCGAGCTACAACCACTCCGTCTTCACAATAGTCAAACTGATTGAATTTAGAGATAGTGAACGGCTGCTTTAGCTCTTTGGGTAATTTTCTTTGATAAGACTCGTCAGATAGTACATTCTTCTTGAAAAACTTTGGCCACCATTTTTGAAAACTTAGGACCTCATGAGTGTGTAGATGTTTAACAGTGAATTTTCCACGGGTTGAACAGGAATTTGCAACCAAAGCAATATATTCCTTCATTGTGTAAATTCTATCTCTTCGTTTAATTTTCCGTTTTACGACACTGAAGTCTCTGTCACATGGTAGGAAAGAGTGACCCCTCACGGGAAAATATTGGAAAATTCGTTCAAACCTACCAGTCGATTGCAAAGCCATCATCATACGAACAACAGCATGGTTTTTGTTCTGGCCCCAGGCTCCGTCTGAGAATACATGCAATTCTTTAACAGATGAGTCAATTTCTGTATTAATATAATCCAGCAACATGGAACATACTTCATCGGGACCTTTTTTTGCCTCTCCTTCATGATATATGCAAAATCTAGAAGTATTATTTCGCAGCTCATGAATATTAAAAACATCGACTGTTAGCTGTCGTAAATAAAATGATTCCTGTACTGGAATGACAGGAAGTTGCAAATTTTGCATAAAGTCCATGCAAATACCCAGAACAGTTTGATCTTCTGAACATTTTTTCTGAATCTCTTTAAGTTTGGAATAAAATTTTTTTGCTCGGCGATTATGCACCATCTTTTCAGCTATTGCTACCCGCTTAGCATTTTCGTTTAAAGTGGGATTTTTGATTTTAACTGACAGCTCCTCACAAGTACAACATGTGTCGACTTGTGGTTGCTGAAACTTTAGATCAAAGTTTTCCTTGAATATTTTCATGTAAAACTTGTATTTGACTATATTTTTTAAATCAGGGTATTTTTCTAGAAAAAGATTCCACATGATGTTAACATTTAAACGAGGGTTAAGGTAATGCACTTCATGAGTGGTGTAATGCGCAATTTTTGTAGGAAATGAGGAAATATGATCCACGATTTTTCGGACAATTTGTCCAGGCATTACATTTCCGGGAGTGTTTTTACCTCTCTTATCTTTGGGAGTACTGCCAGCGGCTGAAAGTTTACATATTCTTCGAGTTCTATCATCGGTAACACCATAGGCACTAAGGAATGCTTTTTTACAAACATTAATTCGGGACTTTCCTGGAACTTTCACAAAATATCTAAAAAAGAAAAAACGTTTGTCAGCTTACCTATATTTTCTTCTAGTATTATCTAAATAGGTACCTGAATGAAGTGTTCCTCTGAGGTGCTTCTTCGTTTCTTCTGCAACGTCGCCTTTGTATATCAGTCAAATCTATGTTGTTTTGCAGTAAAATATCTTGCTCGTCCTTGGTTTGCAATGAAGTTATTCCATTATAAGCGATTTCAGCATCTTGTATTGTAAGCAAGTTTGGTATACATTGTTTTTTGCAGCTAGAAAAAAAACATTAATTATTTCTATAGAACATAAAACTAATAACGCATATTAAAACTTACTTGCACGGATATAAATGGGGAGTTGGTTGAACAACATTGCCCCTTCAGTTTTTGTATTCCTCATTTTTCACTCTGGATTTCTTTATTTTCTCGCACTGGTACTCTACTGTTTTCACACCCTTTCTTCTTTTTCTTGGACTCCTTTCAACACTTTCGTCGGTACCACTATCACTAGACATCTTATTCACTAAATTATTTTAGCATTAAGTGATTAAAACCAGTATAAATTATTCCTAAATAATAATAAAAGCAAGCCGCCTTGTTTACGATTATTTTACTCAATACTGACTGACGTTTGACGGTTTCGACAGACATAAGCAACAGCGTACCTGGTGGGGACATCGCGCGCGGTTTCATTTGAGAAACACCGTAACTCCTGGACTTATGGGGTTTCTCAAAGGAATCGCGTACGCTCATATTTATTTGAACCGTTAGTGCTATGACAACAAGCGGGATTTCTTTGTGGATCGATGCGTCTACAATCTAAAATTCCAAAAATGCTTAAACGTCATTTTGGCTAAAATATGGACTTACGGGGTTTCTCAAATGACCGATTCAATTTAAAACTTAGTTTATGAAAAAACTTTCAAGCTGAAAATGATCGTCAATAAGTTTGAAACGGTGAATCGTAGACCCATATTTTTATATTTCATTGAAATCGTTCTTTAATGCCCTACTTAAATATAATATACAGGGAGTTACAATTAAAAAAAAATTAAAAACATACGCGAAATATTGCATCGTTGAAACTATTTTTAAGTTATAAAACTTGACTATTAGACGACAAATATAATGAACTTTATTGACTTGAATAAAATTTTAAAAGTTTAAAATATTGAGTTGTGGTTTTCGTTATTGTCTAGCATTAGGTTAGGTTAGGTTTATGCCCTAGAGAAAATTTTTCCAGGGGTCAAAAAAATATAGGTTTTGTCTTTGTTTTTTGTCACCACTATTAGATATTCCAAGGCAAAATTTTGTATTTACACTTTTTTGTAACTCCAAAAATAAATGGCGAAATATATGTCAATTTAATTTCAGTTACTTACTGCATCAACAAGACTGAAATACAGTTATATTTGTGAACCCTGTCGGCAGAAACACCACCCCGACGAATTGCAGGTAATTATATTTCAAGTAGATAATTTTTTGTATGTTTGTTTCTGCTATTGTATGAGAATGTCGTGCGCTTTAAGGTGTTAAAAACCAAAGTACGCTGACGGAAGGAATAAAAACGGTTTAATTTAAGCTGTATAAAAAACTGCATATTTGTCTCATTAAACTTATTTGATGTTTTTACTATAATTTTTGAGGAAATCAGTTTTCGCAATGACTATGCAAATTGTAAATAAATCTATTTGTCACAAGATAAAGCTTCTAAAAAAATAAAAATACTTATAAATAAGCTTATTGATTTTGATTCTAAAAACTTTCCAATAAAATTAAAATGCTTAGTTTTGTATTATATTTAATAGACTCTGCTTTGTGCAATTAACTTTTTTTAGCTACATCAAATAAACTGTTGCAAGGAATGATATTCACATTACGAAATATTAGTTTAGACAACTTTTTTTTAATAATATAATTTTCATTGTTTACCTTTTAGATTGCAAATGCGGTATGGTGGTATTATTTTTCTAAACTTCTAGAATTCTGTGATACATTCTTTTTCATATTAAGAAAAAAGAAAAACCAACTCTCGTTCCTTCATGTATATCATCACTCTACAATGTTCATGTTGTGGTGGATTGGAATTAAATGGGTACCCAGTGGCTCAAGTAAGTAACTACACATTACTAAATTATCATTCGTTATATTTTAGCAGTATATAGGAATAGTTATGTACAGCATTTATTATAATTTAATATTAAGATGCAAATTCCAAATTAATATAGGAAAAATAATGAGATTTTATTTTTTTATATATACTAAACTTACTCTTACCAGCAACTCTAGATTTTTTAGGGTCATTTGAAGTTAGTTATTTCTAAAACCAAAAAAGATATCGGCATGTGCCTGCCAGCACTTAACAGAAAAATTGTGTGTGAATCAATTGATATTAATGTTCTTCTAATTCATTATTTTATTTATAACTTAGAGATAGACATTGCAGGAAAAATACGAGACATACAAAATATCAAAAGTCAAGGCTATTGCAGGACTTCCAAGTTTCTCAGGAGATGTTATCGCTAAAAATAATCGAGAAAGGATGAGGAAAAATGACTTACGGATTTCCAAAAAAGTTATTTCAAAATGTTCATCTAGTATGTTTTTCGAGAGAGTAAATTAGAAATAAAAAAATCAGTAAATTTTCTTTGATTCGCATCAATATTTTACCAACTTCTACCTAGGGCACACTTGATTTTTGGATATAATTTAAGATAAGTTTTTTACAGATTTTGTTTTAAATTTCATTAGACCGGCATTTTGTTCCGTCATGTTATATTGGTACCAACATTTTACCAGTTTATCTCCGTATCACATGAATAAGAAGTCATGTTGATTTGGTACAACAATTTTATTTTTAAGTTTTTCTTTATATCATACTTAATTCTTGCATAAAATTTGAAATCAATCTAATTAATCTTTTGGATATTTTATTAGGCCGTTATTTTGTTTTGCCATCGTGGATTCGTAATAAAATGATATCAGTTTATTCCTATGTAACAATTGATTATTGTGCAAAATTTTAGTAATAATTTTTCTAAATATTTTACAAGGCCACCATTTTTATTGCCATATTGGATTTTTACCAAACTGTTACCAGGTTATCCTCATATGACTCTTAGTTTTTGATAAATATTTCAAATCATTCGATTTGATTAAAAGACAGCTCGAATATTTACAAAAGATGTTTCGGAAACGCGTGTTTTAACTTTATACATGCCACTGTAGAAAACGAGGGTTTTGAGTTGAAGAAAATTTAAAATAATAATTCATGGAGTATATGTTTTATTAAAAATGATTGGCTCCTTCTAAAAATCAGTACTTCTTTAAAAGAATATAAGTTACATGATTGAAAGATACACTAGAGAACCGTTTTGAAGTCACGAATATTGAAAAAAAACATACTTTTTCATACATCCTTATAACAAATCCACCTATTAATTTGGAAAAAACTACGATACGAGTTAATTCACATATTTAATCTGAGAGATATTTTAATAAAAAATGTAGTCTAAAAAAGCTAAAAATCCACTTATTTTGAACAGCAGTCTATTTTCGTTTTTAGCATTGACATAAGAAACCAATTTTAATAATAATAAATCGTCTTGCCCTGGGGAGGCGCATATTATCTACAACAGGGGTGCTCAAACTTGAACTGCTGGCGATCTACCTCAATATTTTTAGACAACTTACGATCGACTCTGAGAGGCTGCAAGTATGTGTGATGCAGGGTTGCCGTACATACACGATACATACACTCTATCTACCTACCTACCTACCTACCTAGGTAGGGTGGGTGTACCGTAGCATATATAGATATTAGCTTTCCGCACAATATACATTATCTTAGTCAAGGTTTGGGTTAGGTTGAGTTAAGTTCTTCTCTACAATATCAATGAAAAAACTCATGGTTATTCAAAATTGCGAGTTTATTGGTTGTTACAAAACAAAAGAGTTACATATGGTGTTAAACTTAACTAAGGAGTGCCTTTGGATGTTGAGGCGTGGCACTGCATGTCCTCAGCATACTTTTCATAAGATGGTACGTAACCACTGAGTGCTAATCGCAAGCATGATGACATATGATCGTCAGTTAGTCGATTGCGATATTTTGACTTAATTATCTTCATTTCAGAAAATGCAGACTCGCACAAGTAAGTTGACCCAAACATTGCTGTCAGTTGAAGGGCGATTTACCTTAGATTCGGATATTTATCTTCAGATATAAAACACCAGAAATTTGTATCAGATGCTGTAGCTTAGAGATGTATATCTGATACAATCTGCACCAACTCATTTTCAACAGAACATGAGTTCATATTAAACTGACTTGTTATTTCAGTAGCTAATTCCTCAATGTTTTTACATGAAAAAGGATAATTCATAAATGATGCTACATTTACCAATTTACTACAATCATAAAAACGCAGTTCGAATTGTCCAAAAATATTTGATAATTCAGCCTCATACGTATCATAATTCAACTGAGGAATACTTGCTTTCAAAGACGGAAAATGTTTCAGATCCTTTCTTTTCAGTTGATCTATCATAAGTTGCAAATTACTTTTGAATGCGTTTACTGCGCTAATCATCTCAATAACAGTTTTTCCTTTACCTTGAAGCTCCAAGTTAATGGTGTTTAAGTGCATTGTGATGCCAGTCAAAAATGCCAAATCAGTCAGCCATTTTTCGTTTTTCAACATTTGAGTGTCATCACCTCTTTCGTCTAGAAAAGCTGTTATTTCGGGCAATAATTCTTGAAACCTTTCTAGGAATTTTCCGCGACTCAACCACCTGACGTCCGTGTGAAGAACTAAATCAGTGTGTTCAGCTGACTTCCTATCTTCCAACTGCAACTTAAAGAGCCGCCGTGGCAAGCTACGTGCACGGATGGAATTCACAATTTTTGTTGCAATGCCCATAATTTCCTCCGTGTTTAAAACTTTTGAACACAAAACTTGTTGATGTATAATGCAATGGATTGAAAAAAATTAAGGGACATCTTCATTAGCTCGACACAATGCCACAAAACCGTTTTTGTTTCCAGTCATTGCTGGTGTTCCATCGGTTGTAATGCACACTAATTTATATATTGGTAGCTTGTAGTTTTTCACAAAATTGAAGAAAACGTCATATATATCTTCGCCACGGGTCTTCCCCTTCAGAGGAATGATTGTCAAAAATTCTTCCTTAGCCAACATGTCATCGAATACCATCCGAATAAAAATACATAGCTGGTGAGTATCTGTCATATCGGTGGATTCGTCGAACTGTAAAGAAAAGTATGTACATTCCATGATGTCATTTTTTAGTTTTATCTGCCATGTCCTGACTCATGACTTCAATACGCCTTCTGTTTTATTTTTAAAATCTCCAAATAAAGTCTCACCCGTTTCAATAAATGCTTCCTTCAGAACCGATCCGTCTTCGAATGGTTTCTTGTTTTTCGCCAATATATGAGATATTTTAAGTGACGCGATCGTAGCAGCTTTTGATGGTTTGGCTGGTCTTGTGAACATGGTTTGTTCTTTTTTCAAACAAGATATCAAATCACGTACTTTTCGTTTTCTTAATTCACTCTGTGGCGGAAAATCCTTTTCATAGTTTTTATGAACCGTTTTATTATGCCTCTCTAAGTTACCACGCTTAGGTGTTGCAACTGACGCATGACAAATAAGACAAATGCACTTATCCTTCACCATACAAAACAAAAATTCTTCCTCCCAATCGTTATTAAAATGATACGTTTTAGATTTCTTCGCTGCACTCACTTTGTACTATTTAATAATAAACTTTGTATCGACGTAGTATTGCCTTCAAGATGCAATTCAGAATGACTCCAATTCCTGCAGGCGCAACATTTATATCGGCGTGAACGAAATTCTCGAATGTTCCCGTCAAACGCGCCGCCCGAAATTTCTAGAAAAGCGGCAAGAATAAAAAACGCGCGTTACTTTGATAAAGCCGCCTTTTAACGCTAGCGGAGTGTTATTTTATTACGTAATAAATTTTTGTACTTTAGTTAAGTACCTACTTATTAAAAAAAATTTTCTTCTTGAGATCTACTCAAAAACCACTCGCGATCGACCGTTTGAGCACCCCTGATCTACAAGCTATTATTTAACTCTTAAAACTTGATTAATTATTAAGCAGGATAATTTTATGAAAATTTATATTAGAACAATTTTTATAAACTATTAATATCTGGGGCTCTTCTTCAAACATTTCTATACTAAATTGTATTCACACATTAATAAAAAATTCGGGAGGGCTAAAGGGATCGCAATGCGGAAAAAAATAACACCTTTAGATTTTTTTAAAACTTATTTAGTCACTTTATTGGCATTATGATAGCGAACATTTGATTAGGCCGCCATTTTATTTTTGCCATATAGGATATCCTTGTTTAACATTTGATTATTGTGTAAAATTTCAGATCAATTGGATAAGTAGTTTTTTTGGTACTGAATTTTTAAACCTTTCATTAGGACGCTATTTCGTTCCACAATAATGTATTTTCCCAAAAAATTTTACAGTTTATCCCAATATTACACTTTATTTTTGAGAAAATTTTAAAAAGTAATTTCTCAATGATGGTTTCTCTACATTTTGTGAGGCCGTTATATTCTTTCGCCATATTGAATTTTTAACAAAATATAAACATTTTATCTCCTTATGCCCCTTGATTTTTGACCAAGAATGTAAAGTCAATCTTATAAGCAGGGGTGGGCATCTACAGTTTGGTCAGTTTGGTTCTAGAATTAGAATACCATGTTACTCGTTGATATTCATACTAGGATTTTTATAACTGTCTTGCTCAAAACTTTCATTTTATGTAAACGCTGTTAATTCTGAAAAATAATTTAAAAAGTAGAACTTTTTATCAAAACATTAATATATGTTTATGGATGGAGTAAAAAACAACATTAAGCTTTTTGACCATGTTTGTAAGTTAAGAGGAAACCGAAGTAAATTTAAATTCTCCATTCTACAGCTGCAGCACATAAATCACATGATATCTGCAGTATGGGAAGTCAATGTGGGTAAATCTCATTAGTCTAACAAATGAGCCGGGTGATTAACCTCATACAAAATATGGCATTTGACCTTGAAAACGCGTCGACGAAACGTAAGAAAACCTTTCTTTACTGACTTATAAGTATAAATATATAAATAAGTACTTTTTGAGCTTGAGTTTTTGCAGCGTACAAACAGATTGAACAGCCAAGGGACCTAGACCTAGACCTAGGGAAGTATGTCAAAAAAATTAAAAATATATTAACATTTTAACCCCCTGAATCTCGAAAATGAAGTGCTTGTGGACCCCGTTTAGATGAACTTTTTTTTTATAATAATCTTCCGGAGTTTTAGACATAAATTAATTTACACCCTATTTTGTTACAGACTTAAATAAGTATCTATTAAACGGAACACCCTGTACATAAAAAATGTATTTAAATGTTTAAATAATTCTTACGAATTCTGAAATAAGATAGCGTAACGTAATAAACGAGCCACCATGCACATATTTAATTAAATAAATATATTTACGCCTATGGTGAACTTTTTGAAAAACTTCTAAAAACGTTTCTAGAGCATATTTACTTATTCTATTTGAGTAAGCGATCTAGCATTTATCCACTTTAGTGTACTAAAAAACAGCTTTAATATTTACCATGCACAGATGTTGAGAAAACACATATACTTCAACTTTATACACGCCACCGGCTTGGATTGAAAAAAAAAACCAAATACTTTTGAAAGAATAATTCCTAGAGTATATCCTTTAGTAAAAATTGTCATATGCTAAATATAAATAATCTTGAACAATCGGGATTAATCCAAAAGAACAGATGTCTAAAAACTGAGAAACTTTTTTATATTATTTTTGTAGAAACCTGGACATTATGAATACAGAACAAAAACTCAGGCTTTTATTATGCACCCTGTAGAAAAAATTCAACATAAATTAAAAAAATTTATGTCAAGAAATTTTAGAATATTTCTTCATCGTAAAACTTAAATCTGGATTTAAAAATATTTGCACACGTCACAGGGAAAATATCTATTTTTAATATTTTATGTTTATGTAACATGCATCCTTTTGTATTTTGTAATGGGCCAATGGTGCAGGGTAGTTTATTAAACTCACAGCACCTGCGATCCTTTAAAACAATTTTAAATGGTACAAATTTTCAACAAACCAAAAAAAAAGGTTTTTTCTTTATTTTTATTTAACTTAAACAAAGTAACACTGGCTCTGGGGGGGGGGGGTTCCTCGCCATACCCGAAAAAGGTCCCTGTTTCATAATATTTGTACCATTTAAGCTGATATAATAGAGGCTTTGGCGGGGGGGAGTTTAA
Source organism: Kuschelorhynchus macadamiae (assembly GCA_030620095.1). NCBI lineage: Eukaryota > Metazoa > Arthropoda > Insecta > Coleoptera > Curculionidae > Kuschelorhynchus > Kuschelorhynchus macadamiae. Next base: position 1,176,587 of record JAUTXW010001143.1, on the reverse strand, counting down.
CCCCTAAACCATTCTTATTTTCTTTAAATAATATAAATTTTTGCTTTAAAAATTCGACAGATTTAATGATAAAAATAAATATTTTCCACTAAATTTAGAGGTCAAATATATAATAAAATATTTTATCTAAAATATTATATTGACACAGCAATTTTCACTAGAGGTTCCAAACAGGCAGATATATACACATTATACATGTCGTAACGGCTAACCATTACCTTTTTTAATAATTTTCATAATCAAGTAAGACCTATTTTTTCAACGGTAATTAATACTTTCTCTTAACCAAACAATATATCGATTAAAGTTTTTTAGTGCAATAAGGCACTGAATAGATATTGATTAGATCAGCAAAGGCCCTTTTATCAAGATGCCCTAATAGAAATGTCGAAATTCGAGATGTTTCCTCAGATTTTTTGTTGATGGCATGAAAAAAGTGGCGCTGAAAAGACAATAGTATGCTGTATGCCAGGTGTTCACTTTCACACGAATAATGTACCTACATTATTTTGCCACGACCACAAAGAATCTTTAGAAGGAGTTTTATTTTTTTTTTGAAAACTGAGTAATAATAATAATTGCTATAAGTATAAATAAATAAAATAAGTTATGAGTAGGGTTTGCTTTTTCAACTTTCTTTCGATTCACCATCTTTCAAATACTCTCGTATTAAAAAATATTTTTCTATGAGTCCCATGAAAATGCATATAATCGGCATAGCATCATTGCACTGAAAATTCCTCATTTCTCATGATGTGACGTCACACTATGCAAAATAATATTTCACACAACGCACTAGCCAACAGCTGAACTAGTCATACATTATGTTGCAAGGGTACTATGCGGATTTTATGCATGATAATTTCATTATTAATTTAATTTTAAAAAACTTTCCTATACAGTCGTAGAAAAAAATATAGTTTGAAACACGTGTGAAAAGCACAATTCTCAACTCTTAATTATTTATTACAGTATTTTAACTTAATTATGATAAAATTATCTATCTTAAAACTTAAATTAAGAAAAACAAAAGAGAAACAAAATTTTGCAAAAGCAAAGAGTTTTCAAAGGTAGTTTTCAAAATGACGGCCATTTCCCTGTATGGAAAATTGGCACATTTTCGTTATAGTTCAAATTTCGGATAGTTAAATCGATAGCCGCACGAAGCTCCCCTACAGACTGATATCGTGTTTTGTATATTTTATTTTGCATGAAACCCTATAAGAAAAAATCTAAAATCGAAAGATCCAGAGATCGAGGGGGCCATCTTATAGGTCTGAGGGACCAATCCATCATTAAGGAAAGTTATCGTTTAAAAATAATCTTAAATACGCAGAGTTGTGACTTGGGGTACCATCTTGTTGAAGATAAATGGCATTATAAAGTGCCAATGGAATATTTTCCATCAGTTGAGCAATAACTTCCTAAATACGAGACTCCAACCCCAAAGTGTCCTTGTTGTGGCCTCTTAAAAATTAAATGGTGATTTTCTGCGGACCAGTATTATGGCGATTAAAAATTCCCGCACTTCAAAAATAAGATTCATCGGACCAGACAACGAGTTTGCCAAAATATTCATCGCCAGGGTGCAAATGTTGAACTATGTTGAACTTATATGGGAGATACTTATATTTTTGCAAAATTCTTTGGGCAGCATATTTGGATACACCAAAGCTTCTTGGGGATTTTCATTAGTGTATAGTATATAGTTAAACAGAAACACCAGAACAACAAAAATATTTCATTAATAATCAAAAACCGGCAAAACCGCAAACTTTTTGACATTTTGCTTTTTGATCCAAATAAATTAGCTATAGCCAACTACCTTACCAGAAAGGAAATTGGACACAACAGAAAATTTTAGAAAATCTAGAATTTTGAGCTTGTTTTTCAAAATAACTACATGCATGCCTAAATTTTTGGAAAGCCCACATTATATTTAATAAATATAAAGAATAATAAAGCAGAGTCCGATAACTTTTTGACCTGACCCCGTATACTTATTCTGAAAGCAGCACTGAATTCTACGGAAAAGGTCATATAAGCAAAGTTTACTGAATAATCATATTTATTCAGTAGACTTTGATATAAGGAATATTTTGATAAATTATCAGATAACTGGGATACGAGGAGTGCCTAAAAATGCAACATTTTCAAAATACAGGATACCAAAAGTGCTATGAATAATTCTGCTGGAACCATCTTTATTTTTACAAAAATTTAGTTTGCGAAAACCGCAACTATTTAGCTTTAAAAGTAAGGGAGATCCCCATTAAAAGTGCCGAAAACGGGATACCCTGTACATTACTCGTGCGAAAGTGATCATTTTTAAACCTGAAGGATTTCTGCACTGTACTAACGCCTGGTTCTAAATACCTCTTCGTTTGGAAAAAACATTTGTTATGTAATTATTATGCTATTTCAGCACACGTTTGTTTTTTCTCAAGACGTGTTCGATGTGAGGTACCTTCTAATCAAATTAAGCAGTTAACCATGCCTTTCTTGTCAATTTCAAGGGTGGTCGTAGGAAAAATATATTTTCCAGCACCTGTAGTGGTTGAACATTTATTTTGTAATGTTCAGATGTACGATAATGCTGCCATAATGTCTGAAATAAATTATGGGGTTCATCAATGAAGAGAGGTGTGAAAGAAAAGCACCTCTGCATGCAATATTGCATTAACTGTTAAAAAGTATTAAATAAATATAACGGCCGTGTAATTAAATCGAATATAGACATTTCAGAGAAAATTTCTCCATCCATGAATCTGTCCAAAAAGCAATGTCTTAAATATATCTTGATTTAACTTTTAGTGCAACTGGCCATTTACGTATTAAAAATGAAAACGGCAAAATATTTTCCTCTAAATATTACCAAAGTTTTTATATAGATAAGTATAATAAAATAGTTTTGATCATCTCTGGTATTTTTGCATTTGCTGAGAGGCACTACAATGAACGACCACACCGGGCCGCAAATACTCTTGGTCAACCACTACTTGTATATTCTTTTTTTTTAGTTCAAAACGATTGAAGATAGTTGTGAAATCGAAAAAAAAGTAATGCAGTTTAACAGAACGAGCTTAATGAACATTCTGTATTTTTTACCATCACATGAAAGTAATTAAACTATAAGTTGGAAAGTGAATCTATTTATATAGTAGACATATTAGAGCCAGTATTCGTATAAAATTATTAAACAGCCTTTTACTTTCTCCCGACTGCTTTTACTGATAAAATTCCTATAAGAAAAATGCAACGCTTCCGTAATATAACATGTAATGAAGATTACGATAAGAACGTAACGATAATATGCAGTTCGCAGTTCCATTTCTCACCAGTTGCAGATAGAAAGCTTATTAAGTTCATTGACTATTAATCTCTAAATACACGCCAGAGCACGTATAACATCTTGCTAATTAAATATTGATATTAGTAATAGTTGAGGTAACACCATATTATTTTTTCTTATGCAAAGTAGAGAAATTTACGATGCAAATACATTCATTTATATTATAAATGATAGAGAAAGTAGCAATTAAAAAAACAACTTCTGGAATAAAAGCGTATATATATATATATATATATATATATATATATATATATATATATATAACGGCCGTATACTATCAAGAGTATAAAGAAATAACGGGGAATCGGCCAAAAAGTCTATACTACATTTATTTTCTAATAACTAAGCTTTCGAACTAATTCATTTCTTCTTCAGGGCTATTAATGACAATTTTGAAGGAATTTTCAGAAAATATAAAATTGGATGTCAAAATTTTGGCAGTTAAAATCTATCCAATTTTATATTTTCTGAAAATTCCTTTAAAATTGTATATGCATCATTTAATTGCTAACCACCCAGTTTGGGCCGAGCTAGTATATCGAATATCCCATAATAACCATAAAACTGGCCTTAAGTCAATCAAGATGTACTACTTTTTCCTTAAATATATGAGGCTGGAATATGCTGACTTTCTAACAACAGCAGAAAGTTCGAATACGTCCTAGGCCAAATTATATCTAAGTATATCATGAACTCGAATAATTCCTGTAACCAGGGGCGTGCGGTGAAATTTTATGAAAGGGAAGCAATTTTTAGAAACTTACCTATTGGTAATGTAATTCGATCCTTCGATCATTTTTTGCAAATTCGTCAATGACGTCATCATAAAAACGTCGATGCTCCGACATATTTTGGAGAAATTTATTTTCAATGGACAAAAGCGATGTATGCGAAAGTCTCTCCTGCCCCGTTGAATTTCACACGAAATTCTTTATACGTTTAAGTGTTGAAAAATTGTGATCTACTGATGAACTTGTGGCAGGTATTGTCAATACTAATTCACACAATTGTCTTGTCTTTTAAAAATTGCATTAGTTCCTTAGCGTTATTTTTTGCGCTAATGTCATCAGTTTCGTAAATCACCTTTAGTTCAGATCGCAGTAACACTCGGTCGAAGAACTGGCCATAATGAAGAAGAAGAGATTTAACAGCATCTTCTGGAAAAGTTTTCCCTTTAAACGCATCAAAATTGCAGATCTCAAGGAATTTAAAATCATTTAAACCGTTAAATCTATAGTTTATTTGTTGCTGAATTTGATCAATTATTTCATAAAAGAGGCGTCTGTATGATGTTTGAACATCTCCCACCTTGTCTATTCCAAGACGCTTGGCTTGTGGCTCTACATTTAACGTCATCGTTTTCTCCCAAAATAGGTCAGTCATCTCTTTTTTGGCTTAACATGGACTTGAAATCATCCACTTTTTTTGGGCGAAAATCAATATCATTTGTTTTAGTTTGTAATATATTAAAAACATGGTCCGAGAATGGAAATATTTCTGAAAATATGTTCAACAAATAATTAAAATTAAAATCTCGTTTCAAACAGTCCAAAAACCCCCTGGAACTATTTATTGCTTCTGAGTCCCACGTTTCATTATTTTCTATTATATTCTCAAATAGTTTCACGATTTTCAGATACTGTTAATACAAGTCTTCCATTATAGTTTCACCTAGTTTCACTAGGAGCTACTTTGGGCAATCGTGTCCGGACAATGGAGTCCAAAGCTTGTGTACGTTTTGTTGACTTGGAAAAAAAAGCAGCCATGCCTCTTAAAGTAACGCAAAATACTTTACACTCTTTAATGTGATTGATGGACTGGGAAAAAACTAAATTTAATTTATGAGCAAAACATTGGACAAACACAGCACTTGGGAAAGTTTCTCGAACTTTAGCTTGCAGACCCCCTAATTGTCCTGCCCTCACTGCAGCTCCATCATAGCTTTGAGCAACTAATTTTTTCTCTCCATTTCTTTAGTAACGTTATAAACTACGGTATATAATGCATCTGCTGTACAATTTTCGGACACATTCTTAAAACCTAAAAATCGCTGTTGAATACTTCCGTCTGTTTTAACGTAGCGTATTACTATAGATAATTGACTAAAATTAGTGATATCACTGGTTTCGTTCCAACAATAGGAATGAACCGCGCCTCGCCAATCTCCTGCTTAATTCTTTTTAGAATAACGGTTGCAACAGCAGAAATTAAATCATTCTGGATTCGATTCGACGTTCCGCGAAAAACGCTAGACTGCTCTAAACGATTTTTTAAGCAATCATATTTAGCCATTCACTAAGTAAATCTTGAAAATTTCCTCTATTTGAAGAAACCCTTGTTTTGTCACGACCTCTAAATCCCAATTCGTGCTGCCCGAGAAAACAAACAACATCGATAAGTTTTCTTAATATTTGCCTATTTTTATCGACTAGTTTATTGTGTTGGCGGTGACTAATTTCCAACTGTATATTAAGGTCGTGTTCAATTCTGGTTTTGCCGAAAACTTTTTCTTTTATGACGGCCTGCAAATGCACTTTGGACATAATGTGTCTTTTTACAGCTTTATGGAAATTGTTTAAATCGGAAAAACCAGTTTTATTCCAGAGACCGTTTTCATTTTCAAAAAGTAAACATGGCCAACAAAATAATTTACTTATATTTTTACACCCTCTTAGCCATTTAAATTGTTCGTATTGTTTTTCCCGATAAAAATGTCTAATACAGTTTTTCATTTTTGTGGCTTAAATTTTTCATAGGCGGTTTTGCCCTTCCTTTGGAAATTATTTGAAGCTTATCAGCGAAGTTTAATGTTGAAAATCCCTTTATTATTAAGACACACACCACACATTCACACACATTCTTCTTACTAAATTCTCCAACATTTTCAACGTTATTACCGACAGCCGAAGTTGACGGTATTTGTATATCCACGTCCGTATTATTGTCTTCCATATCGCACTATGCACGACGCGACGTACGTATCACACAACACACGGATAGCCGTTCAAACAAAGAACCTACTCCAACGATAGCTTCTGCCTCCACTTAAAGCAGGCGACTGAAATGCAAAAATTTGAAACAGCCGGTGGAAAGTTCAATAACCTCTGGATCGATTCACTTAGGAAATCAAGCATACAGGACTTGGCTGCAAAGAAGCTAGCGGCCCGCATAGGCTCTATTCGATTTTCTGTTGTCGTTGGGTCGGAGTCAAGGCCGCATTTATTATGGGCTTGATAATTAAGATAATATTTTAGAATTTTTAATATAAACTAAATTAACGGTTTCCTATTTCAAAAATTATATTTTAGAAGATGTTTTGTAATTTTTTTTGGGGAAGTACTGCTTCCCTTTCTTCCATGGACTGCACGTCCCTGACTGTAACCTATATAAAATATTTTATAATATGAATAAAATAGGAAGTTAATAAAAATCGGTACTAGTCCCTCAGTGACTGTTACTGGTTTATTGTGTATAGTACTTTAAAAATATGTATTGCCTTATAAATTACCTTTTGTTTTTTGAGTTGTTAACTAAAACTACATGTTTAAATTTAAACATTGAGGATTTTATATTTATTTTGTTTGCCTTCTCTTACAACAATATAAAATATTTTATTTTATTTTCAGCATTCTTACCAGCTATGGTAAATTCCTCCATACACGTTTTGCTTTATACTTATTATGGCTTATCTGTTTTCGGACCTAAAGTTACCAGATATTTATGGTGGAAAAAATATCTCACTATTTTACAGCTCGTAAGTATAATATTTTTTTAACCAAGGTTATTTATTTATTAATTAATATATTTAAAACAGCACTGTTTACTTATATTTTTATTCAGGTAGCCAAAACCTATCAAAAGTTATTTCAAAAAAATGAAGTAAACTCGTGAACTATTAACAATTTTAGAAAAAAGAATTATTAAAGAAGAAAAGTCCCATTAAAAAAGTCCGGACTCCCAAAAGCATTTAAGCAAAATATACCATTATATAGTCAATAGTGCGACTTTCCCTACACTTTGATTGGTTGAGACTAAACGCTGGTACGTTTTGCCAAACGTGACTAAAACGTGGTACATTTGGCCATGTGTCTTTCCCATAGCCTAATCGAACTAAACGTAGATACGTGTTGCCAAACTGAACTGAAACGTGGTGCATTATGCCTTAGATCGAATGACAAGAAGCCTTAAATAAAAATAAAGTTTATTGCTTTTGGGTTTTTTAGGAATAAGTACGATTTAAAGGCAAAATTATACTAAATAAATCCAAGTTGGTGGATAGAGATGACTACTCGCCAGAAATACAGACACGTCGTCACTATTAGAAAAATGGACAAAGGCTTAAACAATTTTATAAGTATTTTAAAAGAGCCAGCGGTGTACTTTTCACTTTTTTGGCTTTTGAAATAATTTGAAAATCTGAAAATTGAGATTTTCTTTGAAACGTTTTTATTTTTAATAGTTTTTAAAATCTGTAAAAACATTTTTGAACCAATTTTTCGCGTAGAAAACAATTGTTATATTAGTTTTTAATTTTCATTATTCTGACCAATTTTTTCAGAAAATATCTCAAAAACCAAAAAAGTTGATGAAAGTATGCCGCTGGCACATTTAAATTACTTTCAAAATTCTTTAGAACTTTTCATAGTTTCTAAAATTCCAATACATACATTCTCAAAAAGTCCCACACTGTATGGTACCTACCACCAATTTATAATATATCTATATTTTCATAAAATACTTAGGCGTTTTTTTATTTTATGATGGTCTGAATTACGATCAAATATTAAAGGGGATTATTCTATGGGCAGGTCTAAGAATAAAATATTATAGCCCGCAAACGCTTCGTTTACAAGATACAAGTTAAAGGATACAATGTGTTTAAATTCGCAAAAACATAATCTAATTTATTAAACTTGATATAAGATAATAATGCCCCAATGCATAATAAAAGAGTCCCATAGGTATGTAAACCATTTACGTGGACACACTATATGTATAAAAAAATCCCATAATAGTTTTATATATATACATAACAGCTATCCATTCCATTATATTTATAACATGTTAGTCTAATCTGCAGTACATGTTTAAAAACATCCTTATAGCATTTGGAGTTTCTATATAGTATTTTCTTTACGGCGCGTGAATGGCTTATCGTTATTTGGTCTACTCTAAGGCATAATGCACCAGGTTTTAATAAAGTTTGGCAAAACGTACCCGCCAGTTTAAAGTATGTTTTCACAACTCTATTTTATATATTACTTTCTACGTATTATTTGTTGCTTATTTATTAGTTATCTAATTAACAAAACGTACTTTGACAACAACAACAGCGCTTAAATTTGAACCTTTGCGAATTACTATAAAAGGATTTCTCTATGGCAGCTCCTTCCCAAACCAAAATCCTGGATACGCCAATGTCATTGACTATATAATGTTACATTTTGCTTAAATGGCTTCCGGAACTCTATCCCTATTATTAATAATTTTAATTTAATGTTGAAACTAGAGATACGCCCGGCTAACGCTAAGCCGTTAGAGTGCCCCAAAATCGATCGTAAAAAGCAAAAAAAATTTATACTATTAAATACTAACGTAAAAATTTTAAAAAAATATAAAACAATATACCGCTGAAACAAAAATTTTTTTGGGTTATATTTGTGGTCGGATAATTGTGAAATAAAAGCCACTAAAATGATTTCGCTTCATGGAGGCTTTATCACGACTATTCTATATGAGATTATGACATTGCGATGTTATTAATTATTATAATCTCTTAGTTATCAATTATTGAAGCTAACAAAAAAACGTTCGCATAATTTCCTTGTGTTATCTAATGTAGGCAGTTTTTAATTTCAACCTAAACAAAACATTAAATCATATTCTTTAATTTCAGATCCAGTTTACTTGTGCTTTAATCCTTGGCGTGAACGGTATAAGAACAGGGTGCGAGTTTCCTCTCTGGATGCACTACACTCTTATCTTCTATATGTTATCTTTCATTGTTCTATTTGGAAACTTCTACATAAAAGCCTATATGGATAAAGTAAGTATACAGGTACCCCTTAGTTAAAATAGGTTTTTAAGTGTTTAGCTTTGAAACTAACTCTTTTTCCAAATAATTTCGTCGTCTTAACTCAGCTATCTATTTGATACGGTCTCAGGATCCAATCGAATAATTTCGGTATTGTTATATTTTGTATTTATAATAATCTCGATATATATAATACCAAACGTGCGTAAATATTGAAATTATCTTCATTTTAATTAATTAACAAACGAATTATGTTCTGTCTAAATTATGCGTCATGCTAAAAACCAACGACAATATATATATATATATATATATATATATATATATATATATATATATATAAAACCAACGACAATATATATATATATATATATATATATATATATATATATATATAATATTTAAGAAGATAAAAAAATCGAAAAATTCACATTTACCCAGAACTCTCTTATATAGTATTCCGCTACGTATAAATAACCCAGTTTACATGCATATAATTATTTTGCAAAAACTTTATAGAGAGAAAACCCTATAAGTTATTACAAAGTAGTTGAATTCTTTAAAAGAAAATTGAGGGCCAATTTGAGGATTTACCGATCTTTTTTATTAGTTTATAATTTATTTTTATGTTTTTATTATTATTATTTTTATATTTTATTACGCCGCAACTTTTGCTTTGTCACACAGATTTGCACTAGAATTTTACCACTTTATCCCTCTTTCACACTTGAATTTTGTTCAAAATTTCGTCATTTGAATAAGTAGTTTTTTAGTTCTGAACTTTTATTTAAACATTTCATTAAGCTACCATTTTATTCCTCCATAATGATCTACCAACATAATTTTACCACGCTTGATTTTTTTGCAAAATTAGAGGTCCATTCGATAAGAAGTTTCTTAATTATGGTTTTTACATGTTTCGATGCCGCCATTTTGTTCCGTCATATTAGAATTTTATCAAAATGTTATCATTCTATCCCCATATGTCCCTTGCTTTTTGACCAACATTTGAAATCAATTGGAAAAGTAGTAATTGAGCTATGCCGCTTACAGACTGACATACCGACGGAAACGGGAGAACATGTTTTTTGAGATCCAGGGACCCTAAAACGCAAAGATCTGCAAAAAATTACGAGGAAAGTAAAAACCAAAAAGAACTTTTTGCCAATGTTTTTCTAAATTGATTTCCGCAAAAAATTGCCTATCCGCCAAAATGTAGCCCGCTCAGTTGAAGTGTCTTGCTAACACCGTGATGTGATCCTCCCATCTTCACAATGTAAATCTAAAGCCAAGAAGATGTGAACAACTTAAGTACATATCTTTAACACCCCTTCCCTACTATCTATATTTTGTATCTCAACAATAAACTTAGAATTACATTTTTTTAAGAAACCGACCTCAGAAAATCTACAGGTTAAAAAATAAATAATTAGATACACATAACTTTCGAGGCCAAAAACGCCTTCAATACACGCATAAAAACCAAAAGTTTTTCTTGCCAAAATGGTAGCCAATCTTTTGGTCGTTGCCAAAAACATTAATCAAAACTTCTGCAAAAGCTCGTTTCCACCCTTAACTTCTGGTAATAAAATCATCTTCACGTCTAAACCAAAAGCTGAGACTTTAATCCGTCCTCTTCACTTCACTCTTCTATCAGTACCAGCTTTATGCCATACAATATGCACACATTACCTTTAGGGTTAAAAAGGTACGACGTATTCCTAAAACACTTAATACCAAAAAGTCCTCTGGCCTTGATGGTATTCCGGCCATAGTCACTAAAAAAATGCTTTTCTGACCTGGCTCCTATCCTTACCAGTTATTTCAAGTCTCTATGACAAGGGTATTTTTCCTAAAAGCTGGAAATCTGCTGTAAATCTTGTTCCCAAAAAGGATTTCAAAACTCTTCCCTGTAACTACAGTCCTAATTATGAGTAAGACAATGGAGAAATATTCAGTACTGATCTTCTAAATTACCTTAAAAGGTATAAAACTTATCCATGACAAGCAGTATGGCCTCCGCCATGATAGGTCCACACCACAACAGATCTACTTACCTTCGTAACATTTTGTACTTGGATTGCCAGACTTTCACAAAATCAACGCAGGCGTTCTATAGGATTCAGTGTTGGCATCTACCCTATTCCTTCTGCCTTCAATGATCTGCTTTCTTCTACCAATCATATTCACAGTTACGCTGATGACAGTACACTCTACTCCAACAAGCAATTTCCCAAATTGGTCAGAGTAATGACTTTATACCTATTCGAAAAACTCATTAAAATCGTAGAATGGTGAGCAAAAAACCTTGTCCAGTTTAACGCACGCCACTAAGACACAAGGATGTTTCCTTTAGCCTAGCTGGTATTACTTTCTAGAAAGATCTTTACTGGCTTGGTTACATTTGGAATATAGCGGATATTCAATGTACAAAAATAAGTATTTTAGAATTGTTACATTATTATTAAAAAATAATAACACGTTTTAGTTTTTGTTTAATTAATTTGTTAAAATTCTTCGACATGTCAAATTTTTAAATGTATCTACTTATTAGTTTGAATAGCTAGCCGAAACACATACTTCTCGTTGGTAACCTCTTTTCAAACTGAATCTGCTATGGTGACATACTTGAAATCGGTTTTAAAATGGTGGAAACCAAAATATTTAAAACTGCCTTTTCTACTAAGCTTGATCACTAGAATTAGCCTTTGCTTGAATATTTGTCCTACAAAGACGCAAAAGAGAACCCCTATATTTATTTTATGGTTACTAATTTTAGTGAGTTTCTAGTTTTAAAATTGTATAACACAATGCTATTAACATACTCTGAAAATAATATTTAATCGAAACTCATATTACCTAGGTTGTTATAAAATAAAAAAAAACTCGATGACATCATGTTTTTTCTATCTTTCATTAATAAATTTAGAATTTTGATATGCCTAAGTATTTCCTTAAGGCGCTTATGAAAAATCAATAAATACACAACTAGCAAGATCTGAAAATAGCCAATATCGTGGAAATCCTTTCTTACGCCTTAAATTGTACCTTCTGTAAACAAAATACAGCCTCATTATATTTTAACCTTACATCGATATATGGTTGTTGATGGTTGCCCGGTTACGATATTCTACTTCTCAATGTCAATGTGCCAAAAATATTTGAAATATTTGTATTTCGTTAGTTAACTTTATCTTGTAGATAATGGAGAATAACAGTACACATTTCAAATGCGACGTAGTAAAAGTACAAACGTAAGTATAACACGTTTGAAAATCACTGTCCACACTCAGAAGTGTCGTTTTCAAAACGTATTATACAATATACTATTTTTTACTAAAATAACAATACATTTTCCCCCTCATGATATTTCCGAGGTCTGAGATTTTAGTTGTTTATAACTCCTCTCTGTCTTTATCCATACGTTAAAGAACTCTTTCGTTTGTCGACGATAATTTTAAATATTTAGATATCCGATATTTTGAAACCAATCAATAAATTATAGTCCTTGATCCCACGACCACTATTATACAGGGTATACAGAATAGGTGGGCATTCTCTGAGATATAATTAAAACAAGGAAAAATAATGTTAGTTTTCTTATAAAATTTTCTCCTAAACTGCCTACCAACTGAGATATTCATTCTTAAATAGAGATCTGGAAAAAAGTTTTCCAAATAATTTAAATTGTAGTCCTGGATCCCACGAGCAAGATTTTTGTATTCATCGCTACACTTCTGATAAATTAATACACTATTAAACAGGTAAAATTGGTCGGCAATCTCTGAGATATAAATACAACAAGCAAAAATAATGTTAGTTTATCATATACAATTTTCTTCTAAACTGCCCACCGAGAAATTCTTTCTTAAAATAGGGATCTGGAAAAAAGTTTTCCAAATAATTTTGGCATCGTTTGATGTAACTTCATAATATTTGGGTGCCTGATATAATAGCTTAAGTTACTGAGAAAAATGTTAAGAGTCAAAGGTAGTGAAACGCGAGGGAGCGGGGGGTCGAGAAGAAGCAATTTTTAAATAACGTAATTACAATGCAAAAATTATACAAAATGATTGTTCCAAACATGTATGTATCTTATGTTATTCAGTTTGAAAAACCTATAGGTTGGTTCTACGTGGGCACCGCCAAGTCTGATAATTCTCTTGCCCACCAAACTGTGGACTGCGTTACTCTTAACACTAGGTTATTTCTTATTCAAAGTGGAGGTTAATTCGAGCCACCAACTCGTCCCTGGTAATGGAATACACATTTAACGAGTTAGTGGATATGCATTTGGGAGCCAGACGGTTATATGGTGATCGATTTCCCAACCGCCGAATTCCGGACAGAAAGAATTTTCGAATTTTATACCCAATAAAGCTAACTGCAACTGCAATCAGCAAACTGTTCGTACTGTTGACTTGGAGGAAAACTTTTTAAGTGCTGTAGAATAGGATCCGTCCGTTAGCTTTGGAAATATCGCAGCCCATTATAATACTAAGAAGTCAACTGTACAGAGAACGTTTCATAAACAACTGCTCCATCCCCTTCACCTTTAAAAAGTGCAAGCTCTTAGGCCAAATGACTTCCCCGGCAGGCTGAAATTTGCACATTAGTTTCTCCAGCAACACCTAATAACCATCGTTTTATTAATTCTATTTTATACATAGATGAAGCCGGATTTACTCGAAGAGGAATAATACGCTTTCATAATCTGCATATCAGGAGTGACGAGAACCCACATACGACAATTGTTATACAACTCACTTATTTTAATAATTTCAATAATAACCATAGCATCCTAGATTTGATTTTTTCTAATAAAAATATCCCTGTTTTAAAAAGTGATTCTATACCAATATCGCAAGCAGTATCTGATCACTGTTTAGTATATACAATGTTTAGTATAAACATAAATAAGGTACTTTATGCATAAAGTACATGTTACGACGAATGTGAAAAGGAACGCTCTCTAATAATTGAGGTAACTAACTGTTCCTGTAAAATTTCTAAATACAACGGTGCTCCAGCCCATTTTAGCCTCGTAGTTAGGTAGGGAACATCTGAACACAGTTTATCTGAACCACTGGATAGGCCGTGGTGGGCCTATTCCTTGGCCACCCCGGTCCTCTGACTCTAATTTCCTTGATTTCTACCTTTGGGGCCATTTAAAATAACTAGTATAGGCGAACCCTACCAGGGACGAGTTGGTGGCTTGAATTACTCTCCCCTTTGAACAAATAAGAAATAATCCAATGCTACTGTTAAGAGTAACGCAGTCCATAGTTCGGTGGGCAAGAGAATGTATCAGGCTTAGAGGTGCCTATGTAGAACCAATCTACAGGTATATAAATAACATAAAATGCATACATGTTTGGAACAATAATTTTGTATACTTTTTGCATAATAATTGCGTTATCTCTTTACTGATAAGTGCATTTTTATCAAAATCTGTCACGATTTATTGTCAATCAGAATTCAAATGTCTGAGCGACAAAAAAAAGACGTTATAAGAAAACCTTTAAGCAGATAAATAATTGTGTAGTAAATGAATTTAAAAATAGTTCCATCTCGACCCCCCGTTCCGCTACCTTTAACACTTAACATTTCTTAAGTAACTTAAGTTATTAGATCACCCACATATTATGAAGTTACGTCATACGATATCAAAATTATTTGGAAAACTTGTTTTCCAGCTCCTTATTTTAAGAACGAATATTTTAGTTGGTGAGCAGTTTGTGAGGATTTTATATGATTAACATTATTTTTGCTTTTCCTATTTATATCTCAGAGATTGTCCACCTACTCTGGGACATCCTGTATAATTATGATCTGATACTACTTCTAGATATTTACGTCCTGCATCCAGTCGATGTTATAATGGCGGAGGGAGGAAGTTGGAAGAAAGAAATAAAGTGTACCTTGTCTTATCGCTCGGTGTCTTATATTCTAGACTGCATGAATAAATCTTGTTTTTGACCGTCGAAAAAATTATACAAAAAAAGATTGAACCCTGCGAGTCTGATCTTCTAGATTCGTGACAGAAAATAGGGAGGAGTCACGCAACTTCCCCCCTCAGTAACTAACACCGACTAGATACAGAGCGTAAAGACCTTATATGGGTATCACGGGGTCATAATTAACAACGAAAAAACTCGGACCGAGGAAAAGTTAAATGAAGTGTCACATGGCATGAATTATCGTTAAAAAAATATTAATGACACCCCCCACCCCCAATGCAAAAAAAAAGTAATAATCTATTTACTTTTATTTTTAGGGAAATCAAGTATTCTTCGGCATGGATGTAGGTTGTGGCCAAGGAAACAGATACGACGTTCAGTCATATGCTCGAGAAGAATATGAGAAAAAAATTAATTAAACCAGGATACTTTTTCTTTCAGTATAGTAACTCGAGAAGAAGTTTTATTTATTTGACAAAAAAAATTCTGGTCACTATTTATAAAATTATTATAGTTGTGAATTTTTAGGTTAAAAAAATATATCCGACAATAAATGGTTTGTCGAATTAAAATTTTATTAATTCAATTATATCGTTGCAATTTATTATATAATTCAAAATATCTCATTATAAATACTATAAAACAATAACGCTAATCAAAGGAGTACTTAATTTTCTTACAACATATTTTTAGATTGGCTTGTAAGCGTTTCCATTTAACATTAAATCCTAGTTTTATACTGTTTGAAAATAATCGAAAATAAATATATAACGGTTTGTTTAAAAGGAAACCAGCCGCGATATTACCTTTTCTTTTTTTCAAAGAGTTTATGGATTAAATTTGGTGGTTTAATTTTGCAAAAAAATGCATACGCTTAAGGAAAGTTTAGTTTATTTTTAATATTATTTACAAAACTGAAGGCTACTTTAGATTATTAAAAAAATAGTTTTTAGAGTAAATACAAAAAACTTTTTTATACTTCTCACAACACTCCTAAAAAAATTAAAAATGTAATAATATGTTGTAGAAAAATATTGGAATTTTGTTTTCGGGTTAAAAATAATTTAATTGTTCTGTTATAGTAAGTACTTGATCTAAAATCGTTTTTAAAAACGGTAAAATTATGGAGTCACTTAGCGCACTTGAAGTTTATTGCAGCTACATTTCACGCATAGTATTCTCTTGTGAACGCACTGCCAGAGCCGCGCCAATCCAAATTGACGCCCTCGTGCAAATACTGATGTACCCCTTTATGAGTTTATACCACTTTTAGCCAAATACAAAAACCAGAAAAACTGGAGTAAACGGGTAAAGAACTAATGATACCTGATATTCGCTCGAAACGTATTATAATTCGGCAACGACTAATAAAAGAGTCCTCACTTTTTTTGATTTGTTGGACTTTAATTTAAATAACGGTTGAGGCTCCACTTTGCACATATGGACGGCGCGACCCTGCGCACTCCGTGTTTCAAGAATAGAGCAGCTGATGAGACACTTGACTTTTAGGTTAAGTTGAAACTGCGATAAATGTTCAAAATAATAAACTAAAATGAGAACATTTTATTACTAAAAAAAAATCAAAGTTCTTCCTAGATATATACTGATATATATTTCACTTGAATATCACTAATGATCTAATTAATTAAAATATTTATTGTGGAAAATATTGGCTTTTTTGAAAATTATCTAATGTTATATTCTTATATTAAGCGTTATTTAATTATAAATATTGTTATAGTAATGTTTTTATGAGGTTTTGTATATAAAATATGTTAAGTTTTATCGAATGTTTTATTTGTTCTTTAACTTTTATTTTCGGTAATTATTTACCGACACTTACCATCGTCGATTTTGATGATTTCTGGTACGAGGGTAGAATTTCGGCTGCTGACTCGTTATCAGATTTTTTTCGGTGACTTTTCGGAGATATTCGCCAACAAAATTCACAATCTTATATACTCAGGTTTTGATCTTTTTTTCTGTTTCCTTAAATAATGTCTATAAGAAATCCACTGAATACACAATTATAATATCAAAATTACACATATTTTCCAATTTTTAACCTTATATTACTCAAAAATCACATCAATAAAATTGTCAACTGTTAACTGCTATTTTCAACAGAGAATTTTTCTTGATTTTGTGTTTTATATTGTCATTTAAAAAAGAAAATGCAGTAAAGGTTTAATTTTAAAATTCAACAAATTTTATCAAAGTAACAGTTTTTAAAACAGTTTATTAGTAATAAACAATACCAAAAACAGCTACCTTGATAAAATTTGTGAAATTTAAATTCTGAATATATTTTTCAAATGAAAAAGGATGCCAATTATACACATAATTGATGTGATTTGTGAGTAATATACTGTTATAAATTGGAAAATATGTGTAATTTTGATATTTTAATTGTGTATTCAATCGTTCCCTTATAAAAATGACTGAAGGAAACAGAAAAGAAAGTGAAAAACTGTGTGTCTAAAATTGTAAATTTTGATGGCGAATTTTTTATCCGTTGCCGAAAATCTACTTGTGTAATAAAAATCATTAAAATCGGCTAGTGCAAGTGTACGTAAAGAATTGCCTTATTTTGAAGTATCTAATACAATCACCAATTTCATAACGTCAATTATTTGAATTTTAAACATGTAATTCTATATAGATTAAAATCACTGCCATATGTAATTTGTCCTTTTGGATACCTGTATATCTCCTAGCATAAATGTTAATTAAAATGTTAGAACTCCAAATCGATTTACCTTAAAAATATCTTTCTTAGTATTCGATTTTTGTTTTTAGCTTTAATGTACTAAGTACTTGCAAAAAACCATGAGCACCTTATAATAAAAGTGGAAGCAAATTTTAAGAAATGGATACACATTTTTGCTTATATATACACTTATCTGTCTTCTTTTTTCTTCTGTTGGGCAAGCTAATTACTCAAATCTAGCTATCTTATGTAAAGCAATAAAAATATCCAATATTGAAAACAGATTGAAATATTAATATTATAATATTTTAACATTGCTACAAAGACATAGATTGAAACAAAAAACACTAAGTCAAAAGTCCTATTTTAACTGATTGCCAATAAACATTTAGGCATACTAATAATAAAATTGTTTAATTCTCCTAAAATGTCATTCTACCTACTGTTTAGGTATCCATTATAGGAGATATAAACGGTCTTAAATAATAAGCTCAAAAAATATTTTAGGAAATTAATAAATATATTGCTATAAGTAAAAATTCTGACATTTTAATGCAACTTTAATGTAAATGTGTACATATTATGACTATATGTCAGTAATTATTTCAAAATGGTAAGTACTTTTAAAATAGTATTTAAAATTCTATAAGTTGTATATGCTTAATTCGGGGCTACAATAAAGTATATTTGCTTATTCGTTTTTTAATCTAGTCTGGTTAATATATTGTTACATCATTATCGGTATATGTACAAAATTTTAAAATTCTTTGGCGAGTGTAATATTAGTATCAATTAAAATTGTTCTTCGATATGGAACTATTGCAAATGGCGTTTTTGCTGACAATCTTATCTAATATCAAAATGTCTACAATAAACTTTTTGTATTGAATTCACTAGTTTTATTGAAATGAAAGTATTGTATCCAAAATTTTAAGCGTGTATTGCAGACTTGAGCAGCAATCTCCAAAAACGGAGAGTTAAAGCTAATCGTTTTTTGACGGTTTCTGAATTTTGTATGAAACTTTTCAACTTTAGGGACAACTATTTGAATTAAAAACTCAAAATTCTCGGTTGACAAAAAAAAAACATGTTAATATAGTTTGTGCAGTCGTCACTGGAGGGCCAAAATTCTGGAAAATTGGAAAGTAAGTCTACTTTTGTATTCTTGCTTTTGAAATTGCCACAAAATTTTGTTGCAAAAAATTAGTTTTTTCCCAATATCTGCTAAAATATAATGTGGAGCAATTATGAAATTTATGAGATACGATAGTTTTTTTTCTCCCACTGACATCTATAAAACGAAAAATCTAAACACGTCCAGGGACCAAATTTGTATAAAATCAATATATTTATTATGTTCAAAATGAAATTAAGAGTGGACATCCAGAGCCACAACATGTGATAATTACTTTTTACCTGCAAAGTTTCTAACATATAGAAAAGATTATTGATTTTTTACCTAATATTTGTACGGTTTTTTATAAGTACATAGACACTTTTTCATTATGGTCTGACCATAATATCTGAAATAAATTTTGCAATAAATAAATAATAGCAATAAATGCAAAATAATATTTTGCATTGAAAAATTGTCAGATTTCACAGGTATCAAAAAATAATAATTTTTGTTGGAATTGTCATAAATTTGTCCTGAGACGCGTTAACAGTTTTCAAATTTCTTTCTTGACACAAGGTATTGGTAAAAGAATAAATGAATTATAGTTTCTCTTGATTGATTTCAGAAACTATCGTATTTAGGAAAAAAATAATCACAATTTTGCACCCTCATATCCGCTAATAAGTTGAATCTGTTATACGCCTTCCAGCTTTGATATAGGTAACTGTTTTGTCCACCACCTTTTCGGCTGCTATTATGTTTAGCTAGTTCAAAAGAGTACTCAAAAAGCTACAATTTAAAAAAAATCGTGGAGTGAACCCAGCCTCTGCCTGTTGCAGCCTCATATCCGATAATAAATTTGATCCGTTATATACTTTCCAACTTCGATATAAATATATTGTCCACCGCCTTTTTGGATGCTACTAAGTTTAGCTAGTTCAAAAGAACACTCAAAAAGATACAGTTTAAAAAAATCCGAGGGAAGTTACACTCTAACTCACCCCCTGGCTGTTGACCTGTAGCTTCATCTAGGCTAATAAATTGAATCCGTTATCCGTTATACACTAAGTTTAGCTAGTTCAAAAGAGCACTCAAAAAGCTATAATACAAACACTGAAAAATTATAGTATGTTGTACCTACAGATATTAAAAAATAATATTTTTCTTGAAATGGTTATGAATTTGAAAGAAAAAATGAATTAGAGTTTCTAATTGATTGATCTCATTATTGATTGTTGTGTATAGAAAAAAAATCATCACATCAATTTTCTTAAGAAGAATATCCTCACCTTCATTTTTTACGTTTACATATTGGCTCTCTCTCTCTGCAGTATTTTGACAGATAACGGATTTTTGCAACTCGATAGCAATTTATTTTGCACTCGCAGAGGATCTAGCCATGTAAAGTTTAGCTAGTTCAAAAGAGCACTCACGAACTTGGATAATAACTTTGATAAATAACGAATAAATTGGATCCATTATACACTTTCCAGCTTCGATATAATTGTATGTCTACTACCTTTTTGACTGCTACTACTAAGTTTAGCTAATTCAAAAAAGTACTCAAAAAGCTACAATTAAAAAAAATCGAGGAGGAGGGTTCAACTCCTTGAACCCACCCCATTTTGCACCCTCATATCGGCTACTAAACAGGATCCATTATACACCTTTCGGCTTCTGTATAATTGTTTTATCCACCACCTTTTTGACTGCGACTATGTTTAGATAGTTCCAAAGAGCACTCGAAAAGATATAATTTAAAAACAGACCCCAAGAACCCAGCCCCTGGCTACGTGTTTATTGCAGCCTCATATCGGCCAATAAATTGGATAAGTTATACGCCTTCCGGCTTCGATATAATCGCAAACCACTAAACTTTAAAAAAAATCGGTGAGCGTCCAGACCCCATGGGGGCTACGTGCCTATTTCACTTTCATATCAGCTAATAAATTAAATCCGCTTTACACCTTCTGGCTTCGAAATAATTGTCGTCCTTGTCCACCAACATTTTGACTGCTTCTTTTATTGTAATATAATGCATTAAAAATAAATCTGCACTTGCGTTTGGCAAGTTATTTACTTGAAACATTTCTAATCACTGATACGACACATAATTAAAACCACTGAAGCAGAAATTTGCGGGCAAAATTAAATATCTAGATGGTGGAAAAAAATCACGAACATCTGTTCGCGTAAAGCATAAGGTGCGTTTATGTTGGAGCTGCGATAACCGATAAGAGAACAAGAGCGGCGGTACTAGCGAAGCCGGAAGTAACTCTCCGTCAAAATCCCCGATTTGGTTACGGGACGTATTGTCTAATCATAACGTACCCTGCAAGCTGTTCAGTTCTCAGTCTACGCGTTAATAAGTTTTTTCTAATATATCAGAATATAAGCAAGGTTGCGGAGTATAAGACATTAGATATAGATAGGGAGCCCGACAAAAGCAACACTTAGGCTTACTGGAGCCCATGTGCTATCCCCCAAGTAGTCATCTCAGGCCAGGACCCCACTTCTTTTTAAAAAGGAAAGGAACCTTTCAGGTCGAGTACGTCCCACAAGCTCGGGTTCACCAGCCAGTGTTCAGTTAGGACCGGCAATGGTTCAAAGTGGGCCTCTGTTTATTTTTAGAAGTTTACTAGTCTCAGAATGGCTAAAAAGACCTGATATGATGATCTGAGTCCTGTTAGCTCGTGCTATTCAACAAGGAATTCTTCGTCAGTGTGATTATTAATCCTAGCTTTAACAGCTGAAGCAGCAATTCCAAGGGCTGGTTTCAGCCCAACGAAAGCAGTGTTGCTAAGGGAGGGCCCTTGCCATACGATCCGCCGCCTCATTACCCTTAATGCTCTGATCGCCAGGCACCCAAATGAGGCTAACTCTATTGGACTCACACAGCCTCACTAGGGCTCTCCTGCATTCAGCGAACTGACTGTACTCGAGAACAGAGCCTTAATCACGGCTTGATTATCACAGCATATGTATATATGCTTGTCATGATATTCTCTGGAAAAGTTTCCCTGTACGTATTCCAAAATTGCTGTAATATTAACCTCATATACAGTCGCATACAGTCCAAGAGCAAGACTTGCGTTGAGTCTCTCCCCATAGATTCCCGCTCCAGATCCTTCCTTCCTTTAGAGAGCCGACTGTAAACTAGATAAGGCCCTCCGGTTTAAGGAAGGACGGGGAATGATCCTACCATTATTCTTTGTCAAGAAAAATTATACGAAACCTCTTAGAGGCTATTGAGACTGGAATAATGGCATCTCTCTTAACTAAGAGAGGGTATGATCTAATTAATTCAGTCCAGACTCGCGTATGCCCAAAATTCCAGTCTCTGTGTATCCAACGACCCCAGTCGTTTAAACGAACAGAAGCCTTCCGAGCCTCCTCCTTTACAAGCGAGTGTAAAGGACTTGACAGAATGGCCTCCATTGCTCGGGTCGGTGTGGTTCTTATGACTCCAGTTATTTCCAGACAGGCAAGTCTTTGGAGCTTGTCAAGTTTTCTCTTGGATATTGTCCTGCGAGTGGCGGGTCACCATACAAGAGCGCCGTAAATGATCATTAACCTTTATTATCACTGACGTGTGAAGCTAATGCACAATACGAGGTTTTAGATCCCAAGTTGATTCGAAGGATCGTCTGCACGCCAACAGACATTCTGTGGTCCTTTTTGTGATCCCTCCAGGTCAGTCGGGAGTTCTATTAAGACAGACAGATATTTCACAGACCCGGAAGGTTTTAACTCTTTCTCAAAGAAGGTGAGCCTCTCAAGGTCCACTTTCCTCTTGAAGGTAAATGGTACCATTTTGGTCTTGTTCGTATTAACAGACTGACCGTGTTTTGGCACCACTTATTCACTATTGCCAAATCCCTTTGTATGAGTCTTATAATGGTCTTTGGGAAGTTGCCAATCCCTATAATGGCAAGATTATCAGCGTAACCTTGAGCATACACTCCGCGCTCATTGAAGGTATGAAGCAGCACATCCACAACCAGACACCACAAGAGTTTGGATATTCTCTGACCACGGACAAGCACACTGTCTCGCGTACAAGAGAAGATGTTATGATTCCACTTTCAAACATGCCGCGAACCTACCTAATTATAGCGCTGTCCACGCCAAAGCTCTCAGCAGCGTCTTTAATTGAATCAAAGGTGGTGGTGTTAAACGCCCTATTGATGTGTAAGAACACACCCAGAGCCATCTCCTTGGAGTAGACTCCCACCCCCAGTCTACTGACTAGACTATGAAGAGCCATCTCCATTGACATGGTTGTCCTGTAAGCGTGCTGGAATGGATGCATAGGACTTCTGACCAGTGCGCCATTTCTTATATTAGCATGCACGATCTTCTCCGTGGTTTTTAAAGGAAAAGAGAATAAACTGATGGGTCTGAAGCAATTACGCGCGGTTTAGGAAGTATGCTACCCGAACTCTGCGCTATCTTATCGGGAATATATTGCAAAGCCAGGAAGGCTCGAAAAAGGCGCAAAAGATGTGGGTTCAAAATGCCGGGAATATTCCGTCTGGTCCCGCACTCTTAAATGGGCGGAGTATAAACAAGGTTCGTTAGATTTCCATTCTGGAGCTCAATGGTAGAGTACCATTACAAAGATCCTGTGGTTTAAATTCGCTTCAGACGATGATTATTTTTTAAGTTTTTTTTTAACAAAACTTATAATTTTGTATGTAGTTGTATTTTTAAAATCGGATTGCGTTTTGGCTGGTTCTGGTTAGGTCTTTTTTTTTGAGGTGATGATAAAAGTGTATCTATATTAAAGGAAGGAGCCAGACTTTTTTAGCTTTTTCTTTAACAAAACCTATAGTCTTGCACGTAGTTGTTTTAAAAATCGCACTGAGTTTCAGTGAACTTAGGTTAGACCTTACAATAAACAATAAAACATGGTTATGCAGTCAGCTCTTGCGTATCACTCTGATTGGCGGATCACTTTCTTGTAAATAAATTCTTGTGAAGCCTGAATGTTTGTTTCAGGTTTATGTATACAAGTGTCTATGTTTGGCGATGCGTTTAGGCACGCTTGATAACCAAGCTGCTATAACTAATTTGAGCAATTTATTTGCTTTGGTCCGTAGATATATCAGTATGGCCATCGACCTATTAATAAGCGAAATATTTGTCATATCCTCCTTGAACAATTGTTTTCGTTCTCATACAGAGTGGTTCTTTAACGTCCCCTCTCCCTTTTTTGAATTTATGACACAATCAGCTAAACCCGCGTATATCAAATCAGCGCTGTAACAAAAAAGAACGCTTGGATTAAAATAGCGTAGGACGAAACAGCGTCATAACATATTAGCTTAACGACAAATTTAGCTTAACAAAACCCTATCATTAAACCATAACAGAGACCTGTAGTTTAAATCCGTTAAATGGTAGTTTTGCCTTATAAATTTAGGACTGTCACTCAAATTAACAATCGGTACTTCTAGATGAATCTCCATTTTAGAAACAGGTTGGTCAATAAAACAATCGTTAAACAGTGAATAGTTGTCTTAGAACTTAGAGTCCTACTGCCCCTTAATACACAGTTGGCTAAAAACTTCTGTCTCTTCAAGAAAAAAACAAATTACAAAAGTTAGCTAGCATAATAACTAACTAATGCGGTATAGGCGACTGCCAAACCACGCGGAGTAGTCAAAAGCCGGGTGAGGAAAAGACACTTTCCGCACGAGTTAAGTACAACGCTTTTTCTACGAAAGTGAGAAAAATGAACTAGTTTTGATAGTTATTTTAAACACTTTAGTTCAGTATAGGCGTCAAACTAAAAAAACAATTAAACATTCAAACTTTTTTTCTTATATTTTTTATTTTTATTAACAATACTAATGGTAAAATAAGAGTTACTTTCGTTCATTAAATTTATAGCTGAAGTTAATTGGTACTTTAACTGGTATATAAATATTTCTTGCCATTTCAGAATTAGTTATGCCATGTGTATGTTCAACATGAGGCGGTTGAAGGTCAGTTGTTGCTGGTTGCTGCAATTTGTAAGATGTAGTTAAGGTAGCCTGAGCCTACTGGTTGCTGCGTTTGAAAGTGGATGAAGGATCAGATGTGCATTTTGTGTCTTTATAAACGAGAAATATTCTCTGCAGTCAAATAAAAGTTGTTCAAATTGTTTCAAAAGCACTTTCTACCTTTTTCTACACTTTATGCGAAAAGTGATGCTTTAGAAACAAGTTATACCATGTAGTGCTATTTGTATATTTTGCTCAAAAAGTAAATATAGGAATTTATGATATTTTAATTTTTAGGAAAGTTTGTATTTTTGTTCTGTATTTCAAATTGATGTGTCTCAAAAAGTAATATTTTATAAATATTTAATTACTTTGGATACCTTCTTATTCTAATACACAATGTCTGTTAGGTATATATTTTTCATAAATAGATTAGCTGCAATAAGAAAGTACAAACTTGTATAAAAATATTGGTTTTTGATTTTGTTATGCGTATTAATATAGAAGAAACCGTTCTCCGAGGAAAAGTATCACTACTTCAATCAGGGATATGAATTTTTTCTCTCAGTAAATAAGCAACAGGAAAGCAGAAGGTGAGGGTAAAAGCATTTGCTTTCATATTGCCATGTTACGAGAGCTGAGACCTGTTTAAGAAGATATATATATATATATATATATATATATATATATATATATATATATATATATATATATATATATAGACATCCTGTCCCTATTGGGCAGGATGGAAACAACAGCCGTTAGAGTGTGAATTAATAACTTGACTTAAAAATAAGGCTTCAGACCCATGTTATGTTGCCCGTTTTGACAGTGTGACAAATTTTATTTGTATCTGAATCTATCTAAAATATATATCTATTTAAAATATTATGTGGACGCAAATTCCTAAACAGATGCGTTTCAAATGCTCTTTAAATATTGGACTCTGTTAAATATTTTTATTGACAGCATCAAATAATCTATCACCAGAATACCAAAATGGATATTCTAAATCTTTTTACAATTAGACTAAAAACATTTTGACAGCCACTAGATTTTATTTTTTCATTCACCCCATCTAATAACGAAAGCTCAAATCGATAAGCAAAAACTTGATTTTGTATGCAAAAAAATAAGTTTGTTCTATTTTAAGTCTTTTAAAAAAGCTAAGCCTTATACATATAAAAATATTTGTATGTTTAGGGGATTCTTTTATTTCCAAGGACTACCCTGTATATTGTACAAAATATTTTATGTAAAAGGAGATTGAAGAAATTTAATATGTTTCAATTCTTTTTTTCGTTTTCATGGGTGCTCTTTCATATTTTAAGCTACCCTGCATAGTTGAAAAAACGTTTATATAATGTACAAAGTTATAAAATAAATTTGACGTGTTTCACTGTTTTTTAAGTTTAATGCTTCTGGAATACATTGTGTATATTGTTTAATATACATAAAAAATTAACATATTTTTGTTTCGTTTTCAGAAATCTGCATCATAATTTTAGAGCTACCTTGTATAGTTAAAAAAATGTATGTACAAAAATTAATATAAATTTGAGGTATTTCGCCGTTTTTTTAAATATTAAGTATATGTTGCATATAAATAAAAAATTGTATTTAGAAAAAAAATTATAGGTATGTCAATGACTTCCACAATTTTTCTGTCAAAACAATTAGCTTAACTATATCTGTTTCAGTTATACTGTTATCGGTTTGTGCGTTCTCAAAATACTATTCTTTACGTTACTACACTCCTTAAAAATGATCACACACATCACAGGCGTCCGCAGGGTTTTTGATAAGAGGGGTCTGCTGATTAAATTAAATATATAAGAGGTGGCAAGCAATAACGGTCCTTTTTCTATAACTCAGCCCGCCGATGCAAGCTCACCGCTGTTTTTTTGGTGCCACGCTTACTAAAAACAAGACAATGTGCGCTTGTTTAAATGACAATATACAATATCAAATCAATAACAATCTTTAAGGCTCAAAGCTCTCAATGGTTATTTACAGTTGTCCCATACCTAATAAAACAGTTTAATAAATACGCAATATAATAAGTAATAAAATAATTCCTTGAACCAAAAAAAAAACAATTAATGTACAAAAATAATACCTAAAATCAAGAAGAAGAAATAAAAACGAATTCGACGTATTGACGTTATTAGAACTTTAAACTCGTCCATTACTTTATTGTAATTTACCTGTTATAATTTATGTAATTAAGATATATTTTTGTATAGCATTGATGCTAATTAAAAGCTACTTTACTTTACTTTACCATTTTAGAAAACGAGCGTTCGCAAGAGCAAATAGTGACTGGTATAACAGTAATAGTAAACATTTTTAAAAGTGTGAGAAAACTAGGATATATTTTTTATCTGTCTAAGGAAAGAATCCAGTCTATTCATTCATTAAGATTAACCCCTATATGGATAGAGTTATCAAATTTAATTATACTCAGTTCGGCAAATACTTCTTTTTTATTTCAAATTTATTTTCAGTTAAAGTGAATTCGCCTTCACAGTTTAAAGTCGGTATTTCATTCATATTTCTAATGTCGTTCCTCGATTAAAATGTGTTTATCCTAATGAAATCTTTATTATTTTTAAATTCGTGTTGATTATCACACATTAGGTCAATTTTACCAAACTTTTCTTTTCCTTGTTTCCGAAATTTTAATAACATGCTCTCAATTTCAACATATATTTTATTTAAAAATAAAAATATTTCGAAAACAACCCTTAAGTACGTACTTTAATTTTTTTCATTATAGAATAGGCCCCCGTGGGCACGCCTATGTTCAGGATGTATATCCATTTTCACT
The DNA here is from genome assembly GCA_030620095.1 of Kuschelorhynchus macadamiae. Classification (NCBI taxonomy): domain Eukaryota; kingdom Metazoa; phylum Arthropoda; class Insecta; order Coleoptera; family Curculionidae; genus Kuschelorhynchus; species Kuschelorhynchus macadamiae. Next base: position 1,148,597 of record JAUTXW010001143.1, on the reverse strand, counting down.
ACTCCTCAAAGCATTTAAGATAGATAGATCAACAGATATATCCAAATTTTGAAGACATTTCGGATTAAAAACATAGCAACCGTGTCAAACTGATTATGTGACATATCAGTCAAAGCTACGCAGCTGCCAGATCCAGGCCAACTTAAAAAGTGATAGATTTAATGGCAAATAGAAAAATAATACCTTTTTACTATTACATTACCTAATTACATTTTACACAATTTATCGACGTCGGATAAAAAAAATGTAAATATATGTCTTGAGGAAAAATGATAGAATTTTTGATGTATTTAATGGTTTTTATCCCCAGAGGTACCGATACGACTTTACGAGAATTCGTGCACGCTACAATATAAACATTTCTCCAAATTCAGCCTTCACACTGACCCAACTGATTGTTACACCACTCTCAAGAGAACATATATACATTTCTATGTGTATTTACTGAATTCACCTAAGATCAACCATTCATATGCTACAGGGCTAAACGTAAAACCATATTGAAATATATGGAGAGAAAATTACAATTTTATTTCTAAATGGCTCCCAGGGGGAAATTTGGAATCCCATAAACAAACTCCACCCTCGTTACTCTTCCCGAAAAAAAATAGTGAAATATGGGAAAATTGAAAAGACGGAAATGGTTTTTTTTAATTTTGTCTACATTTCGACCACTCTCTCGTCATTTGAGGTATAGGCATCCTATATTGATTTTAAATCTTCTTTATATTTCCCATCGAACTCCCTTTTTACCTTGACAAAGGAGTCAGTGTTTCGACTTCGCAAAATGTCTTCAAAGTAACCTCATTTTTTACCCATTTTCCGACCTTGCGTCGATTAAATATCGCTCATCGAGAGCTATATCTATCTCCATATAAACGAGTCTCTTGCGACTAAAACAGAGCGCCAATTGTGCTTCTGCGCTTAAAGTCCCGTATTGTTGATGTATAAGTTGTAGTCGAAACGTCTGGTTTTGAGTTCCCTTAACACACTAAGGAAGTATATGACAATCGGATATTTTCCACTAATCTTGTTCCTAAAAGTCTTTCTGTTCTTCGCTAGCACGATAACTCTGGTTTTCAGGAAGAATAAAACTTCTTTAAAAGGAATTACTCTTTCCTATTCTTCAGTTCTTTTGCCTTGCGAACTTCAATTGTAGATTCTGTTACTTACTAATTTCAATATTTTTTTCTTTTCTTTCGCTATGGGCCGAATTGATCTCTCGGGAGCGGAATATATTCCCGGAGGGTCCCTTCTTCTGTTCCCAGGAGAATTCTGCCCTGAGTGCTTAGTTTAGAGATACTACGAATATTTAATGTTAATATTCGGCACTCAATTTTCAGCTATCTTTTATAGCTCCTTCTGTCTTTGGCTGCGCTGGAAAGTGATCTATCGGGATTAAAATATATTCCTGGGGAAACCCTTTAATAATTTCGGAAGAAATTATGCCCTGCGAACTTTGTTTCACGACGCTATCACTAATCAAAGTTAATACTCGAATCTTGACTTTTATATTTATATTAAAAAAGTCTATTTACCGCCAAATTAAAATAGTTTTCTCGATCCAATAAAATTCATAAATAATTGGTTTACAATTTTAGGCGACGTAATATTAGCCCTGACCTAATAAACACCCTGTATATTTTTATAACTTAAGAAAACTTGTAAACTCCAAACCCAGTATAAGTTATTAAGGCATATTATTCCTTTAATGAAGTTTGTTAAAAATTAAAAATAAAATAATAAACGTTTTAATAATATAGTTATAATTATAAAGATATAATGCTAATAAGGTTAATTTGACACTAAGTATATACCGGGTTGCAAAAAATTCCTTCCAAATTAAAAAAAAATTGTAATACGTTTTTCAGGCACGGAATGGCAAGCGATTAACTAGAGTCCCTTTTAGGTACCTGATAGTATAATCTATAAAAATGTCGAAATCAAAAGTAAGAGAACTGTCATCAATAGTTTGAACATGGGTTATAAAGGGTCTTTCAACTGGCAGCTTATATAACCTAATATTTGCGATGCTGTACGGTGACTCAATTCAGAACCAAGTTGCAAATAGGTTTCAAGTGTTCAGAGGCTTCATTAACAGTTCACATTAAAGATTTAGGGAAACTGAAAGAGCGTGCATGTAATTATCGATCGGCCAAGAGACAACTGATGCACAAAATAGATTCAGACCATATTTGCTTAAGGAAAAATTGTCTCTACTTGCAGACAATTAAAAGTAAATTGTATAGGGGCACAGTATATAAATTTTGCGTGAGGCCATCTAAGGCGGATGACCAATAATTTAAGAACTTCTAGACTTATTTAGATTTGGAAGATATTCTTGTAGACGTGCTGTGCCAGCTCTTTATCCTTTTAGAGTACGAGCTAGAATGATCTGGAAGGAAAATTTTTAGGTAGACATAAGAATAAAAAGATCTTTAATTCATTTTTGCAAAAAAATGGTGGTGGGAACAATGGGGAAATTTTGGGATACTAAGAAATCATGCAAATATAAATGTGTTGATTTATGCACACATACTGCATAAAATATAGGTTTTTAAACACAACAATTTGGTCCGTAGAGCGTCTTGATAAAATTGTTAATTCATATTTTATTTTATGTTCTTATACAAAGTAAATATTGATTTTCTGGTGGCTTATTGGTCTTGTCGCAAATTATTGATGATTTATAGATTTGCTTTTCTCTAATTTTAATATAGAACTAAAATAATGACCAATATTACTATTCATATAGAGTGTTTCATATTTATTGGTCACTAGATTAAATTAAAAGTATTCGTAGTTAATTAGCTCAGACCGGAACAGAGTTTAATAAACAGTGGTAACTAAGTGATATGATACCTTACACTTCTGGCAAATATTCTTATCAAAAAAATAACAAAAAATATGTATAAACAGAGGTTCACAAATAGTTTGTTTTGGAGATACAGTGTGTTGAAAATATATATTTTTAGATATATCAATTACAATCAATGCAAGCCATTTTTTGAAAATTTGGTTTTGCTCTTTATGAGAAAAAATTCAATCATTACCGACAACTTCCCTCATTATGTATATTTTCTTTTGTTAAAAACAGTAATTGGTGACCCAATTTAGGTACATAATCATTTAACAACACACCCAACAAACATTTATATTGGGCACCATTTTGTTCCACACTGTTGGTATCCTACTAATATTTTACCAGTTTTTACCTAGTAGTTTGTACATTGACACACACCGCCATTTTGTTCGATCATAGTGAACTCGTACCAGTGTATCCCTCTATCACAGTTATTTTTTCTGCAAAATTTAAAGTCAGTTGAATAAGAAAAATTTTTAGTTTTTTTAGGATTTTTAAACATTTTATTTGGCCGCCATTTTATTTCGTCATCTTGAATTTGTACCACAATTTTTCCAGTTCATTTCTTTTCCATAATTAATAATTGCACAAATTTGGAATCAATCTATTAAGTTGTTTTTTAAATATTTTATTAGGCCACCATTTTATTCGTCATCTTGGATTCATACTTGATTTTTGTGCAAAATTTGAGTCAAATTGAATAAGTTGTTTATTAGTAATAACTTTTTTAATATTTCACTACGCTGCACTTCTGTTTTGCCATATTGGATTTTTATCAAAATGTTACCAGGTGACCCTTCGTCGACTGAACAGTTATTAAGCTATGCTACGAACAGACAGGCAGATCGACGGTATTGACAAAATGTGTTTTGGGCATTTAGACACTGAAACGCTAAAATCTGGAAAAAAACACGAAGAACCATTTTTTCACGATTACAATCCTTTACAAGGGAAGTAAAAAGGTAATTTTACTACAAAAATAAGAAGTGTGAAGTGTGACCCAATTTAGTTCTGCACATAGTCACACTATATGGCATTTACTTCACAATTTAAAATAAATTCAATAAGTAGTTAGACATAGACATACCGCTATTTCGTTACGACATATTGAATTCATACCAGTTTATCCCAGTTTCTTATTTTAATTGTTCTGCAAAAGTTCCGTCAGTTGAACAAGATTTTTTTATGGTGATTTTGTAAAAATATTATTTGGCCGTCATTTTGTTTCCCCTATGTTAAATTCGTACCACAACACAACTTTACTAATGTGTCTGTATATCACACTCAACACCGGGAAATATCTCCGGACCAACGGAAAAGGTAAAGACTGAGAGTATGTGTTTCATGCAGGATATAAAATCTATATATGTGCCCTGAAAATGGAAAAATAAAGTTGAGAAACGTCGACAATTTAAAAACAGACTTTTGTTTTTTTTACTTGATCCCAATCCCAAATAATACAACACTCTAACACAAAAACAAGAAGTTCATTAACAAAAACCATTTATTACACACACACATTCAGTATTCCGATCTCGTGAAGTGAAGATCCCTGAAGATGCCTCGTGCAATCGAAGGCGAAACGTCGGAAAGTGATTCCATTTTGACACGGTCTAATCCAAAGAACTATGATTTCTTAACCATTTAGAAACTTAATACCTGGGAAATATCTGCGAACTAACGGAGTAGGTAAAGTCTGAAAATATGGGTTTCATGCAGGATATAAAATCTGTGTCCTGAGGATGCAACAAAAGTTGCGAAAGTCGGCAAATTAAAAAGACTTTTGTTTTTTTTACTGGATCCTAACCCCAAATAAATCTCACTCTAACATAACAACAAGAGGATCCTTGACGAAAACGATTTAGAAACCTAATATCTGGGAAATATCTAAAACCTACCTAATATAAGTAAATATTGTTAATGTAGATTTCATGCAGGCTATAGAATCTATATATGTGTCCTGAGGATGCAACAATAAAAGTGCTGCGAAACGCCGACCATTTAAAAAAAGGCTTTTTTTACTGGAGCCTAACCCCAAATAATACACCACTTTTAACAATTTTTTTTTAACTTTTTTCCGCCACATTGGATTTTTACGAAAATGTTATCAGGTAACCCCCATATAACACTTAGCTTTTGATTAAAATTTGTCAAGTCAATCGGGTAAGTAGTTTTTAATCTAAGCCGCGAACTGACAGACATTTTGTTCCGCCACCTTGAATTAGTAACACGGTTTTACTAGTTGATCCCTATACCACAATTAGTTATGACACACAATTTGAAATCAAACCATTAACCAGTTTTTTTTTTCAAGCCATCTTATATTCGTACCAAAATGTTACCAGGTGATTCCAAAATAATATTTGATGTTGGTGCAATATTTGAGATAAATTGGAGAATTGGTTTTTTAATAATAATTTTAGTAACATTTCACTGGGCCGCCATTTTGTTTCGCCATATTGGATTTTTACCGAAATGTTACCAAGTGATCGCCATATAACTATTAATTTTTCACCAAAATTTGAAGTAAATCGGGTAAAGTTTTTTAGCGAACAGACAGACAGACTGACGGAATTGAGAAAACATGGTTTTCGGCACCTACGGACTCTGAAACGTGAAGATCTGAAAAATCTTGGAGGGTGATTTTTTCACAATTAGAACTTACCAGACCAGTGTACGAAAAAATGAACAAATAAGTTTATTTTAAACTATTTAAAACAATTATTTTAAGTGTTTTTTCTTAATTAACTGATAAAATTAAAATTTCAAAAAATGAGTTTTCACCTGCCATTTTGTAAACCAAAGTTAGCTTGTAATGTATAATGGTGGAGCTATTTTCTTTCTGAACACAATATCCTGTAAAAATACATACAATCTTATTTAAAATAAAAAGAGAGGTCAGTTCCGGTAAAACCACAAGTAAAAAAATGTTTTCATCAGAAATCTGTCTCATATAGAATAATATAAGTATGCGAAATTTCGAATTGATATGTTTAAAACTACAAAAATAGGTCTCTATTACATGTCTTCTGTGTTTACCCTCATATATACATTTTAATTTTATTATTTTCTGAACATGAGTTATTCACTTTATTTTTCTGGGTAGGTACTCTGAACTACACCAAATTTTACTTGTATAGTTAGAATAGAACAAGTTATAAGAGAACACGTTATAATTTCATTTTTATCTATCTACATTTTTCATAAATTTTAAAATGCGACTAATACTTATAACACAAGTTTATATTCCTCATCTTTTCCCCTATATGCACTTTATAACAGGAACAAGGAATTTTATAAACTCATTCTGATTGCAAAAGAATTACATCTTTTGGTGACCTTAAGCATTGTCCAATCTTTTTGTGTGTACTAAAAATTGTGCGAATGTTGGATCTCCCCAGAATACTGGTTTAGGTCTGGGATTTTTATAATACCTAATTGAACGCCTAATATCTTCAGTGCAATATCCGTTTAATTTTAAGTCAGTTTTTCTGTTTCGATTGGAATTAAATTTGTATCATATATTGACGAAGTCCTATAAACTAATGAATTGATGACGGATTCTTTTTGAAATGGATGATGTAATGGTGAACTAAAATTTAAATATCTATTCATCTGTGTTGGTTTTCTGTAAACGGTATGTCCTAGGATGCCGGTCTTTTTTTTTTGTACCAACACATTAAGGAGGGGAATGGCGCTCTCTGACTGAATTTCTATAGTGAATTTTATATTACAATGTTGTAGGTTTAGATTCTTCTCCATGAGGCCATATTACAAAAGTATCATCTACATATCTAAACCAACATTTAGGTTGTAAAAGAGCAGATCTTATAGCATTTTCCTCGAAAGCCTCCATAAAGATATTCGTTACCACAGGAGATAGCGCCCGAGGTTTACTTACAAAAGATCCCTTCAAAAATAAAATATGTGGACATTAAGAATTCTCTTATAAATTCTATTAAGATTGGATTAAGGTTTTTCAAGGGGATTCAACATCAAAACTAAAATTTCACCCGGATCTAAAGTAAAATCTTTAAGCTTTTCTAAGAAATGTATGATTAAGAATTAGATTCGTCGTTGTGAAGAGGTTCAAGATAATGGCTAAATATTTACCTATTTCGTAAGATAGCGAACCACTGACGATGGGACGTAACGGGTCAAAATCTTTATGCATTTTTGGAAGTTCGTAAACCCGAGGAATCTTGGAACCGCTTGGCAATGATTTCTTAATGCTACTTATTCTTTTACAATTTGCTAGATATTCTTTAGTGAAGAGTTATAAAATCCTGAAAAGGTATAATTCGGATTTTTTTTTTACTTTTATGACTAAGTTTCTTTTAAAACGGCAAAAAAAGAATAATGATTAAGTTGGCCGATTATCTAACTACAAATAACTAAAGACAATAAGAAAAACTAGTCATATAGGTTATAAATTTTACTTCGGTTTTCCACTATTATTAATTTCGTTTTTGTTGAGAAGCCCACTAAAAAAATAACAAAAAACAAGTTGTGCTATCTAAATAAAAATAAATAGTACTTGAATTTAAAAAAAATATATATTATTTTTGTTTCATCGATCATGGCGGGCAAGGGGGAGTTTGTATTTTACGTTAATCACCATACCGACGTCTACTAACAGTTCACCATAAAGTGGACATTTTATTGACAATGTGGATTGAGCCCCCCTCTTGATATTTGTTCTTTTGAGTATTCAAACATTTGACACGTGATGAAACCAACGAATCTTGACTAAACCTCTTAAATGTCTCTGCATGCGTTCCTTTACATGACATGGAATTATTACCCCTTTGTAGACTGCTACTTTAGTTGTAATTGCGAGATCATGGTTGTCAAATAACCATTATCACCTAAAGCAAATGCAAAAAATATAATTTATCAATAACGGAAGAGAGGTCCAATTAAATCATCAACTTTTAAACGTTTCGTCAAGTATTTCGAAATAATTTGGTCCATAAATCTTGCTGAATTCACGTAAATATCCGATATCGTTTAGTAGTTTTTAATTTTGTTTCTAAATCATAAAACCGGTAAAATCATATTACTCAAAATTTGTATTTGCATATGTGTTCTCTTTATAATGGTTAAAACAGCTTAACTCCGATTCTGAGTTAAAAGATAGTTCTATTTTATGCAAATGAATTCTATGAATAAATTAAGTTGTTAATGTAATTATTAAGCTTTAGTATAATCGTATAATCGATACCTAGAAACGTCTTTGTAGAAAATCTTCCGCCGTTTATTCCAGTAGCTCCCTATACTTACTATTTACTCTATCGATTGACAGTGGCGCTGCATTACCGACGCCCGCCTCTAGTGCGTCGCGGCGCATTTCCCAAACAGTTCGAGACCTGTTGTGCGATAGCACGCAACGCAGTCGTGCTTTTATGGCCTAACGAACCGACCTCTGAGTGAGGTGAGCTTTACGATCGGTCAAATAATAGCATAAGGTAAGTGAGTTAATTTGTTTCATATTAAACATGTCCTATTAAAAAAGAAACCTTGTTGTCTGAGACTCACTGACTGTCTTGCCAAAAGTTGTTTTTTAGAACAACATGAAATAAAAGTACCCAAAACGATATCTCATATCTTTCATTAGTTTTGAGAAGGTGTTATCATTTTTAAGGAATAGAGTTAAGGGGGTTGGTGATTCGCTTAGATAATTAAAGAAATATGTACTAATATGTATAGCTGTTTTCCGTCAGTTGTGAAAATGATTGTTATTTTCACCCAAATAAGTGTAAAAACACAAGGTTAGAATAAACTATAGAATATCGGTTAAAGCAAAATTCTTTCACTTTGTACTGACAGTAACACGACAAATTAAACTATCTGTAGATAGTCAGTAATATATGCCGAATGTTGAGAACAGGGAATATGTCGATTGCATACAATGTATGTCTTCAGATGTAAGTAATTAGTCGAAAATAAGTAAATCCATCACTTAATAAAATAATCTTATAACCTTTTAAACGCTAAAAGCTAAAGTCTTTATAAAACTTCTGTGGATGATTAGATTAATTGATCTCTTTTGAAATTAAATAGATTACTCTCTTCTGTGAGTAGACTAAATTCTCCAATTTAAGATGTCTATTTACTAAATACACACTAAATATTTCGAAAACTACTGAAAAATAATTTGGTTTATATTAGTATTACCTAATAACAATTAACAATAGACTGAGAAAAAAGTATTTATTGCTAAAAAAGTTTCGCGTAAAGGATTCCGATTTGGTATTTTTTTGTATATTGTTTAATTTTTAAGTTTAATATTTCAAATCGGGTATTAAGAGTTAATACATTTTAAACAAGTAAGGAAATTTGTAGAAAAAAAAAGAAAATGAAGTCGGACATTTTCGTCAGCTTAAGAAAAGTCGTCCTAATAATTATAATTATGTATTTTTTACGACTATTCTGGTTGTTGGTCTTATCTGAGGAAGTAATAGAACTAGTAAGGAAGTAAAGTCTAGATGTTGTGATTCTAACAGGTCACCTACTACATAATACTAATAGTAAGATATTTACAAGGCATAGAGCCACAAATTACTAAGCACAATTTATTTGCAGTACCAGAGAAAAATTGCGTTAGATTTTTCTGAGACAGTACCTATCTAAATTTTTTTATCGAAGCATTTTGACATTTTTGAACTCAGAAGTGTATAGTACTGCATGGTTTCGTTTTTTCATTGAGTAATAATTTCGCTACTTTGATATTTAAGACATTCGAATTCAAAATTTTCAATTTTAAAGACTGATAAGCTCAATGATCTCTAAAATCTGTTGGATATTTCGAGCGGTATTAAAAAATGAAGTCTGCTATGAAATTATATAGGGTGTTCAGTTCAAAATCGATTACAGTTAATTAGTTTTGATAGCTCGATGACCAATAAATTGAAATAGTATGAAACCTAAGATGTTTTGTTTGTGTGACGTGTGGAAATCAAATTTGGAAAAGATTTTGTAGCACAGAATATCCAAAAACCATGATATTGCCAAAAAGTTCCCAACTAAGATTTTCCCGACTATATTTTGCCCAGACCTTTGAGTGAATAAATTAACTAGGTAGCGATCCACTTGATCTCGCATTTTTTAGCATTTTTTCTATTATAAGTGCAAGGTGATTTTCAGTAGATTCAGACATGAGTCTCGATCCACCCTAAGTTATTCTAAAACTACCACAATTATCCAAATGATGGAAAAACATTTCAGATAACTACCCTCATCCCGATAATCCCTCCTTAAGTCTGTCTAGTTTCCATAATCTGAAGTCTACATATCCAAGTCATTAAAGCTTCATTAAGTATTCACTCTTAAAGTATGGAGATGATGCGCGCGCTAGCATTTGGTAATTTATACAAAGTTATGAGATAATATAAATCATACCTTGTTTTCTAAATCGCAGTTTTTCTCTCCGCATCTAGTTCACAGCTACATACCCTTAAGATCACGCAGGCAGGCATAAGAATAAACAGCCAGCGTTACATTATATTTAAAGATATCGAAACAATAAGGAAACTGACTGAAATTAGACACTAAAACTTCAGTCACTTTTCGATCTGCTTTTTGACATTTTATGGCTTTTACGAAAGATTGCCACTTTCAATAATGGCTACAACTTTAAAGATTATATGAATTATTTTACTAATAGAAATCAAGTATAAATGTCATTTCAGTAATGTAATAATCTTAGATATTATAAAAGATTTTTAATTATGGGGCGAATGAAATTAAAGACTGTTGACTTAAGAAAAACTCATATAATTCTCATCGATTAATATAACAAAATGTTAAAAATAAAATAGATTTTTTTACTTTTAATTTCTACGCATTTTATAATTAGACAAAAGGCAGACCATATTAAATAAGGTATAAAATTACGTCAGTGCGGAATTCTAAGTGATATAGATAGAAAAAAAGATATTTGTAAATGATTTTGATTTAGTACACTAAATTATGTAAGTAGATGTTATGATATATCGATTGCAATTGTTTTACATCAGAATTCAATTTAAAATTAAATGTTTTGAGAGGTACTATATATATATACAAATATATCTTAAAGATCAAATATAAATTGCTATATATATATATATATATATATATATATATATATATATATATATATATATATATATATATATATATATATATATATATATATATATATATATATATATATATATATATATATATATATATATATATATATATATATATATATATATATATATATATATATATATATATATATATATATATATATATATATATATATATATATATATATATATATATATATATATATATATATATATATATATATATATATATATATATATATATATATAGACTACTTCACAAACGCAAAATCGTGCTACTGCTAGTAAAAATATTATTGATTCGGGATGACGTCTACAAAAAAGTTTCAAACCCACTCAAATGCTATCAACAAAATTAAGATTAAAAAAAAAGGAGTTAATTTTTTGCAAATAACTCGGAAACTATTAATATTTAAGAAATTTAAAAAATATCCTTAAAGATTAAAAAATTTCTAATAAAAAAGTTCCGCTCCCAAAAAAAATCCGTATCGTTAATAATTTTAATTTATTGTTGAAAATAGATTCGCGCGCGGCGAGCGCTAAGCTCTTACGATGTCTCAAAACCAGCCGAAACAAAAAAAAGTATTCTTGTACTATTAAATATTAATTCAAAAAGATGTAGTATTATCTAGACACTTGACGCAACAATATCCTTCTGAAAATAAATTGTTAATTAAGTTTTCGTTTATATTTTTAGATGGATAATTGTTAAACAAAGGCCTCTAAAGTTATATCGCTTCGTGGAGATTTATATACTATACTATATGAGTCTATGACATTGCCATGTTTTTAATTGTTATAATCTATTAGGTATTAATTACCAAAGCTACCATTTAATAGTTTTTTTGTTAGCCTAATAACTAATAGATTATAATAAAAATCATGGCAAGATCATAATATCAGATAGTATGGTTGTGATAAAGTCTCTACTAAGCGAAATAATTTTAATGGCTTTTTTCCGCGGGATATTGTTCTACCAAGTGTTTAGATTATATATTATTTTTTATTAATTTTAAATTAATATTTTTATGTTGTATTTGTTATGGCCAGTTTTGGGCTTAGTGCCCGCCGCGCGTTCCGGGAGGCTTTAGGCAAAACGTACAACAGATTAGCTATATGTGCTTAAAGTCGAGCGTTGATTGGCTATTGCTAATACGCTGTACCTAATGCATGCACCGTTACGGCAAAACGTACAAGGGATTAGAAGTGGGCGTTTTATACTGACGTTTCTAATCGAATATAGTTAAGTGAATTGTCCATATCTGAAAAAAAAATTATCTAGGTCAAGATCAGTAACGGATCCACAAGAGTTATTCAAGTTCGAGCTTCACTATATATATTTACAGACCTCCATCTTTTGTGAGAGATCGATAGAATCAGAATTGAGGTTTGTTTGAAGTTTAGGATTAAAGATGCGTAACTTTGAGCTTTGAGCTCACCCGAATTGCATCATGAAAATTCTGCATAAATGTTAATTACTGCTATTGTATTTTTCTACAGAAGATTTGATAGATACGTAAGCAGGTACAATAATTAGAATTTAATGGGATTTTGCGTCGGGTAAATTTTGTCTGACATTTTCAGCTAAATTTCTTTTGCGTTTTGGTCTCACTTTTTCACCTTTCGCTGGTCTACCAATAGGAAGACGTTTACTGTCCTTCTTACGCCAGGTTTTCTTCTAGCAACACAGGTATCGCAGTATTCAGAAAAGTAGCCAATTACTTTTGGTTTTTACACGGTCCAATTTTCTCGAGCATATGTTTATAAGTTATTGTTAAGTATAGAATTTACTCTGTTTTTCCCTTAAAGTCGTATTAATTTTTTAAAGTCACCGTCGCTTTAGTCTGTTCCAGTTGCATTTTCCAAAATGATCGATGTTTGGCTTGAATCTTCACTAATTCCCGTTGCAGTTGCAGGAAGCATCATGTCCGGCGCTTAAATCAAAAATGGAAAGAACGTGGTCGAAGAGGAGCTTTTTGTCCTGAGACCAATACAGCTGTTGCAAATCTTTCTAGTATTTAGTTGTAGCTTAGACTCACCCGCAAACAAGGTTTTTTTGGGCATTTTTTGAAGTGTGCAGGACTCATGCTGTGCTCTTTGCGATAGAGAACTCTGCAATCCACTGTTTGCACTGCTCCTTTGAGGTTATGTCTGCCCGCAATACATACGTTTCGTCAGATTTACTAAGAAGTATATGTTTGAAGCTAACTGGCAGCTTCAAATGGCTCATGACTGTGATGCAAAACACTCACTAAATACTACAAACACAGTGAAACAACACGAACCTGCAACTGGTTGAACGTATTGCCATAACCTAGAAAACAATTGCAAGGGCTTATGCGCACTGCGTAACTTCTAATAACAAAATACATGCGATTACATCGTCGGTACAAAAGGTACACAGTATTAGCAATATCCAATTAGTGCTTGACTTTAAACGATCCCTGCTAATCCGTTGTACGTTTTGCCTTAATGGTTCTGGCATTAGGTACAGCGTATTAGCAATAGCCAATCAGTGCTCGACTTTAAGCGCCTATTGCTAATCCGTTATACGTTTTGTCTAAATGCTTCCGGGAGTCCGGACTTTTTATTAGGAATTTCTTCGTCTTTAAGAATCTTTTTTTTATTTTTGAAATATTATTAGTTTTCCAATTATTTGCAAAAAAACTAAATTCCTTTTTTTTTAAATCTTAATTTATTATCAACTTTTTAAATTGTTTATTTGCGAGTTTGAAAGTTTTGTATATTTTTCAGTGATTCCGAACCCAGTGAGCCCCCTCACTCAGATTTCACTGCATGACATATATCAACAAACTGCGTCACACATATACTTAACTATTTAATATACAAAGTAGTCATATGTACTTAACTAATTAGTGTACAAAGTAATCAATTTTCAATTCACACACTTACAAAGAGTTAGACAAATTTAAGGATAAATGGTTCTGGTTATTAATTCAAAATGGAAGGAACACATTATCCAAGGTTCCCCAAATAAAAAGCAAATTTATTTATGGAATAAAATGATTCATTTGTTAATAGTTTTTTTTAATTCGAGTTTAAATTTATTTGTAGATGCGATATTATTGACAAGCAACGGTAACAGATTAAAAATACGACTACCAGCACACGGAGATTTTTTATACATTTCTAAATTGTGCTTTAAAAGCGAGACATTAGACTTATTCCGAGTATCATAGTTATGGTAAGAACTATTAAGCCAACAAAGATGACCAAAAATAATCCGAACAACCCGTTTTTGTGCTACAAATACTTTATTGATGTCGGATGACTGACACCATGCGAGAATATTGTAAGTAACTGAAGAATAAATAAAGCCATAGTAAACACTTAGAAGGGTTTCAAGAGTTACATAATTCTTTAAATAGTTTAAAACATAGGAGCTCTTATTGATTTTTGAATACACCTTAGAAATGTGTCCATTCCAGGTTAAATGACTATCAATGAAGACACCCAAGAAATTTATTGAGTCACTTAAAACTAGTTTATGACCATCTAGACCAAAAATGAGACCACATGATGTTTTGCGTACGGTTTTTATGTCCATACAGGCAGTTTTCGCCTCATTAACCATAAGTTTGTTTTTCCTACACCAGGAAAAAAATTCCTTCAAAATAAAATTAGCTTTACTCCTCAAACAACTGTCGTATCATCGGCATACAAGAATGCTCTACCCTGGGAAATATGTTCGGGCAAATCATTAACAAAAAGAAAAAAAATTAGCGAGCCCAAGATACTACCGTGAGGTGTTCCTATATTTTGATAAAAAAGATCAAACTTTGACCCGTCAACCCTCACCGAAAATGTCCTAATAGTTACAAAAAAAAAGATCCAGTCGTTCAAGTTACCCATTATCCCAAAACTGTTTAATTAAAATAATATAAATAATAAAGCCACAAAACATCAACAGTGTCAAAAGCGCGAGTAATATCAAAAGAGCAGGAAATTACAGTTTCTATGTTATCAATCTTTTCTGTTTAACTAAAAAAGAATACATTCTGTTATAAACTAGTTTCTAAAATTTTAGAGAAGCAGCTCAGTAGAGAAATAGGTCTATAGTTTTCTACTAGACAGGGGCCTCCTTTCTTAAATATGGGTAAGACAATGGCAGTTTTAAGGAATTTGGGAAACACTCCGGACTCAATTGAAACATTAAACAGAATAATAATAATATTAGCTATTTCGCCAATAACTTTCTTTATAAATGATATGAGAATATCGTCAAATCCAGCGGAATTCTTATTTGGAAATATATTCACTGTATAAATTATTTCGTTACTAGTAATAGGTTGAAAAAACATTGAATTTGGGACATGCTTTGTTTTATTCGTGGAATTTGCAATTAATTTATCATAATAAAGTTGTTTTTCTAGCTGAATTGTTTTGTTTAAATGTTTTTCCAAAGACTGATACTCTTCCCAAATCGCTTTCTCATTTGTATGGTTTATTTGGCCTTCTAAGTTCCTCTCCAATTCATTATATGATCCATGTGAAAAGGTAATTTTTGGTTTTTTATCTATAATTTTATTTTTTTTTCTGTTTCAAAGGTATGCAAACCTAAAAGCTGTAAAAGAATTCATTAAAGTTTTCATTGAAATTGTCATCTTTGAGTCCCTTATAAACTGACAACAAAATAAACATTTTCAACACTACAAAGACGAATATTACGGAAGAAATAGACATCTGTGTCAGTTGTATTAAGAATAAGAAAACGGTAGTAAACAAGCTGTCCAAAATGGTCAGAATAGCAAGAATTAATACCATTTTGAGTTTCTGAACTAGACTACATTAAATAAACGATGTCTTACCTCGTGTTCTATAAATTATTTTAATGGTTAATTTAATATTGGAGCAGAAATGATAAATTTAAGAAAAATATATTTTTTATCTAAAAACTACAAATTCGAAATCCTTTATCGGAATCTTTTAGTAATAAACACTTTTTTTCTCAACATAATACATATATAAAAAAGACCGTTCTGAAGACTAACAAGTAACTTGAATTTTTAATATTTCGCCTCTCACTCCAAAAAATCGTCAAGGACAATACTCTCCAACCAATACATTTTTTTTAGTTTCAACTTTTGATGGGAAAAAATTCTAGAGTCCATTTCTCGAAAAACACTTTCAAATAAAATAATGTAATAAATATTGCCGCAAAAATGCAGATACCATTATTTTTAAATGAATTCTGATGTACAAATAGCAAACAATACCTGGTAAATATGCTTCGATAGCTCAAATAATTGTTTTCAATATTGTCTCTGGTTAGTGGTTAACTTAGTGGACTGATCCTCTTGATCTTTTATTTATCTATAACAGAAAACGTAGATTATATTTACCTAAACTATCTAAAAAAAAATTTTAATTTTATAGCGGCGACCAGTGAATCATATTTTAAATAGTTAAAAAAAATTAGGCCGGTTATCTTCGTTAGGGGGGCCCCGTTTGACGTTACTGGAAATTGTTCACTATCTGCAGCTGCATATATATATATATCTGAAGATCTGAAAAAATCTTGGAGAGTGATTCTTTCACGACTACAATACTTTCCTTTTAGTAGAGAAGTAGAAATTATTTATAAATATATATATATATATATATATATATATATATATATTTATATTTATATATATATATATATATATATATATATATATATATATATATATATATATATATATATATATATATATATATATATATATATATATATATATATATATATATATATATAATTTATAAATAATTTCTGCTTCCCTCCTAAAAGGAAAGCATTGTAATCGTGAAAGAATCACTCTCCGAGATTTTTTCAGATCTTCAGATTTCAAGTTCCCTAGATAGACAAAACATTTTTTCTTAATTTCATCGGTCTGTCTGTTCGCGGCATTGCTAAAAAACCTACATATCCGACTGACTTCAAGTTTTGACCAAAAACTAAGGGTCATATGGTCATATGACCTGGTAATATTTTGATACAAATCCAATCTAGCAAAACAAAATGGCGACCTAGTGAAATGTTAAAGAAAAACTTATCCAATTTATCTCAAATTTTACACGAAAATCAGGTATTATGTAGAAGTCAAACAACTTAATGGGCTGATTTCAAATTGTGTGCCATAACAAATTGTTGTATAGAGATGAAGTATTAAAACAATTTCGTTGGTCCGTTTGTCTGTCGGTTCTCGGCAGACCTTTGGAAACTACTTATCAGAGTGACTTCAAGTTTTAGTCAAAAATAAAGGGTCATCTGAGAATGAATTGGTAATATTATGGTAAAAATCCAATATGTCAGAAGATGGCGGCCTAGTAAATCGTTAGGAAATTATTACTTAAAAAATTAATAATCATCCAATTTCCTCAAATTTTGTACAAAAATTAAGTGTTACATAGAAATGAACTGGTAACATTTTGGTATGGATATAAAATAGCATTAGATTAATTTCGAATTTTATGCAAGCATTAAGTGTGATATAGAGATAAACTGAAGCAACATGAAGAAACAAAATGGTGGTGTGTGTCAATATTAAAGCTACTTTTTGAATTTATTTTGGATTATGCCCAAAAAATCAAGTGTGGCAAATACTGATAGGAATCCAATATGATGGAACAAAATGGCACCCAATAAAAATGTTTGAAGAGAGAGTATATAATGCGTTACTAAATGACTATGTACTAAACTAAATTGGGTTACTATTCCTAATAAAAGGAAAGATTTATAAATAAATAAATAAATAACGACTTTATTGCAATTAATTAATTAATAATTAGATAACAATTACAAAGACGGAGTCTAGCCTAACGGCCATTCGTACTCAACCCATCTTGTAACGAGGGATTTTTAAAGATGTGTCACATGCTAATCTTTATTTTAAAGACGGCGATGTACCACCCATTTAAGAAAAACTACAAATAAAAAAATCATATCACAAAAAATATTAAAAATTCTAAAAAACGTTTAATTTTTTTACAATTTCACCAAGGATTAATCTGATCTATCGATTAGAGCATAGAAATCATTGTTGTAAATTTTTGGAACAAGTGAAATATTGGAAAATTTACAGTCTTGTTTAATACCCCGTATAAATAACTTTTTAGCTTAAGTATATCTGTAATATGCAATAAAATTTGAAAGACATAACTGAAAAAACGCATCTCAGTATCTTGTCCCGTTTTAAAAATATTCGAATTTCAGTTTTGCCTAAAAATTCCCTTGTCCCGTTTGCTGTATCCTGCAATTTAGTTTTAAAAATATTGGATTATGCATGAAATCGTGAAACTAATCTAAAAAAAATCGACAGCTAGAAAACCGTGTGAGTTTCAGGAAAAAGTCATTCAACGAAAAATTTAGAGAGGGACGCTTGGACTTTTACAAATCGACAATTCAATGGTCCGTACGCGGATTATAAGCCAAAACGTGAATTTCAGTTTTCGGCCTATATTTCCAAAACAAAAAGGGTCAAATCGAATTTCTATGTTTTTTTCAGGATCGGGATTCAGGATGTATAAAAAAGTTTAATTACAGTTTCTTGTTTTTTTTTGTCGGAGGGGCCATTTTCCAAGCCGTTTTGGGACCTAATTTTTGGTTAATACTGA